>JAPZEA010000024.1:8101919-8112783 GCA_029783685.1 Heniochus monoceros | reverse complement strand
AATGACTGAATTCTGTTGTTATTTATGTTTGACACAGCGTCCCAACTTTTTTGGAATCGGGTTGCACAAACATTCATTGGCATCATTATTTAAAAAAAAAAAAAAAAGCAGCCTGTTGGGACGTAAACTGGCTGAAAGTGCAAACACTGGATTATATAGTGACACTGACATAGAAACTATTTAATGTGGATCCGTCAAACCTGAACCATTTAACAAGTTTACTGGATCAGTCCTGACTCATCACCATTGAAAATGCGAAACTCTATAGTATCCATTAAAAAATTCTCAGCAGTAATGTCAATGATATATTATCTGTAGTTAAGAGGGAAAAAAACCAAAGTTCATCAGCTGGTTGTATTTTTTTAAAAAGGGAAAACACTGAATGTGTTGTGGAGGATCTGCTAACATTTGAGAGTTTAAGATTAATTACTGCTTACTCAAAGTGGCAGCTACACTAACAAACCACTGTGGATGTAAGGAGGGTTTTAAGAAATCAGTTTACAATAACAGTAAAAATGTGGTTCAGTTGGTTGCACAAAGTAGAGCTTATAAAAATTTGTTGACAATGCTTAGTTTCTTTATTTGTCTTTTTGTTGGCCCCAAATATGAATGACCCAAATTGTGTCTGTCTTCACTTCAACAACTTTATTGACAATTCCCACAGTTCTGTACAAAATACTTGTTATCAGCCCAAACACTACGTCGCCCTCAGGTTTTCTTAAGAGCACAGCGCTGGATCATCATAATCTTCTTCTCCCTATTTCTGTCTCAGGTTTTCTAAATGGCACAGTGCTCACTTCAAGGTAAGAACAACTATTTTCTCCATAACAAGCAAGTATTCAAGTAAGTACCATTTCAAATTTTAAGTAATAAAACAATGAATTAATAAAACATTTTAAACAGATTCACAGAGCATCAGACCGGCACAAGAGGTCACTCCAGAGGCCTTCTTGTGAAATACGTGGAGATTTTCTTCATGGTTTGTGGCGAGCGGATGGTCTGAAAAGCAAGAAACAAAAAAGGGTAAATGCATTATTCATCTTAATAGCTAGAAAACATCCCCATGCATGTAAGCATTAGCACTGATAAGGAGGGACGGATCTCAAATACCAAACATCCCTCGGTGTATTTTTACTGTGAGGCAGTTATTCTTTCTCAATGACTTCTAGTGAAGAGCGTAAAGCTCGAACTTCTTGACTGACAACATTCCAAGTAAGCGGAGGCGAAAGAAGGCATGAATGACCCACAGCCAAAAGAAGCTCTAAATATTTTTGTGTCCCTAAAACAATTCTGTATGATTTACACTAGTCTGAAAAAAGTGTGGTGCCTTAAGGGAATAGTTCCACGTTCTGGAAAAACACGTATTTACTTCCCCGAGGCTTATATGAGAAGATCCATACCACTCATGTCTGTACAGTTAATATGAAGCTATAACCATCAATTAGCTTAGCGTCATACAAAGACTAGAAACAGGATGGAAAAGCTATCTGGTTGTGTCAAAGGGGATATAATGAGTTATGTGGTATCTGTCTTAACCGTCCGGCTCTCAGGATGCTGTTAACCGGCTGCTAGCTGTAGCTTCATATTTACCTTACAGATATGAGAGCTGCAGTCATCTTCCATCAAATGCTCAGCAAGACAGAAAATAAGCCAATTTCCCAAAATGCATGCAAACTTGCTTTCAGAAAGTGCTGCTCCTAAAAGAACTTCATTATTTCAGCCTTCCTTAATCTAATAAGGAATAGAGAAGCACTAATACTACTGATTTAAGTTCTGAGGCAGGGAGCAAGCAGAGAGCATTTTTGTGCTTACCGGTGAAGCTGGTGTCTTGCTCTCTTGTTTCTTAGAGGCACTGGGGCTTCTGGGAGTACTGGGGCTTTCTTGACCTTTCCTCATCTTTTGGCCCATCACTGACAACCAGTCAACTGCTCTGGGGGAGCAGTTCTCCTTGCCAGTCTGTCTCGATGAGGTTTGCTTGTTTTCCTCTGCGTGACACTCTGTTTGTACCCGGCTCTCTTGAGGCGTGCAGCAGACTCCAGACAGGGTCCGGCTTCTCTTGGCCACAGGGTAGAGTTCAGTAACGCAGTCACACTGTTCTGCACCCTTGCAGCTTGCGGATGCGCCGTCGCCGGTCTCCAGCCTGCGTTTGGCACGTCGTTCTGTGGGAGAGGTGCCGCCTGCAGGGCTCTGAGGTCGCGGGCTCAGCACCCTGCGGAGCGGAAGACCGACCTGACCAGGAGATCCACGGCTCGGGGATAACCACTGTTTGATAGAGGGCGGCGTTCTCTGGCGAACAACAGCAGCCTTAGCGTCCCGAGAAGGAATAGGTGAGGTGGTGCTGGAGGGCAGAGGCAAGGCAGCTCCACTGGGAGCGCAGACTGCAAGCTGGGGGGACGCTAGGCCACCAAGACTCTCTGTCCTACGGGTCTTGGCAGGGGTGGTTTCAGCTATGATCGAAGGCCCTTAACAAAAGCAGAGGTTAGTTCTGATGTGACCTTGAATACTTTGAATGACACATTTTGCATTCAAGGCACACATTTCTCACACTAACGTGAGGCACCGGTAGGAAGAACTGAACAAGAGTCAAAGGAAATCATATATATTGTTACAAGGCAGTTAACGGTAGATTTAATACTTACTTGAGGGATGCGCCCAGCCCACAAGGTTAGCCTGTCCCACTGAAGACTGCGCTCCATCCATTTCCCGCCGAAGCCTCCAGATCCGCACAGTGTGGTCATCAGAACAGGAAGCAATCTGCCAACAGAGCAGTGGGGATTATACGGAGCCTAAATCCATCTTCTGAGCCTATTAAAACAGCTCAGCTTCACAGCAGGGAAACACAAAAACCTCTGAGTCCAACAAAGGTTTTGCAAAAAGGAAACAAGATGGAGATTACCGTAGCCGGGACTGGTTATACGGCTACAGGTTACTCAAAAAGTCTTCGAAAAACTCTACACACAAAGAAACATGAAAGTTTGTTGCCTCACCTTAGTGAAATCTGTTGGGCACCAAGCAACAGATGTCACTTCCTCACTGTGGCCTTGGAGCATCATGGGAGGATGTTTGGGGTCAGAGATCTGAAATGTAGAAGTACACGATCACGTGCATCCTAAAACATTACAAAACAAATTTCCATTGTAATGTGGTGAAATAAAATAAAGGCCGTACCTTCCAGATGTATGTGTGATTGTCACTTGAGCCACTGGCCAGGAACTGGTCATCTGGGCTAATAGTGGACTTTACATAAAAGGAGGAGTTCTGGTGGCCACTGAAAACTGCCACTGTGGAAAATAAACAGCAATATTAGAATCACTAAATCAGAATTCCACTCAGAAAGCAACTGATCCTGAAATAGAGTGATGCCAACACATGGCATGAACCTTAACGAGCTGATGAGTGTTAAAGACAAAGGACTTCATGTGCATATGGTGGTCCTATCAATCCCCCAGGGACTCAAAATGGCTACCTGGCTTGCAATGTGTGAGTATTAACCAGCTGATTTGAGGCTGATTCGGGGTCCACACCCCTCAGGACTTCACATATTCAAAGCTCTGATTTAAAGATGTGAGAAAATGATAAAAAAAAATCATTGGTACAAGTGTGTGTACTAACAGTCTTGACTCAAAAGAGAACAATAATTTCAACACTATTTTACATGACACACTGCTACTTTCACTGCAGCCAATTTTCTTTTCTGCAAATACATTTCTCCCCATCTTTGAACTGGGTTAATAGAGCTGTTAAGGAACACATGGTAGCAACAATTGGGCTCAAATTGGTGCTGAGGAGTGGCAGTGCATGAGACTTTACCGTATGAGTTGTTCTGACTGTAACTGGTTGGGAGTTGTTGAGGCATATTAGTGTTGAAGGTGTCATGGAACTGCAGATGAATGATAACAAACACTTGGTTTTTCAGAACAGAAGCACAAACTCAGTGACATGCAATCACATGATGGAGCCTTGCTTCACCATGTCTAAGACAGGACGCTTACTCATTACAGATGCAGTATAATCAACAATAGGTCAAAGTTTGCTTGGCTAACATGGTGAAAATCGTTTGTTAATATGCAAGACCAAGTGACAAATCAGCTCTTTGTCTGCATGTGCTATCCCACACTTAGCCAGCATCTTTAAGTCCACAGTTTTCAATCAAAGAACTTAGTGGCCTGAGCTTATATCATTCACGTTTCTACTCATGCGTTAGATATGTAACTAATACTTTGATGCATGGTGGCTGCCATGCTGAGTGAAACAGTTGTCTCTGAAAGAGCAAGAGAGAGGAAACATAACATAACTGTCAGTCTGTTAAGTCAATGTTAATGCGTAATGGAAATTAACAGTAAACATGCTAATGGGAATTAGCATCTCAGCTGCGATATTATCTTAAGACGATCCATTTTACTTCATATGCTTATGCAACTTCACGTCACTAACTGCACGAAACACTGCACGCACTGACCAGCTACAGCAACCTCAAAGGGTCAAAAGTCAAACTCAAATGACTCATCATATACAGTCTCTATAAATGTATGATTCAAAATTTTCCCTTGGTCTGGTGTTTTAAAAGCAAACAAAAATTGTAATAAATCGTAGTATCAAATTGCAATACTTCATACTTAAATCAAATTGCAGTAGAATCACAATACATATCAAATCAGCACGTCGGATCTTCGAATCAAGAGATAAGATCATATATCCTGTGAAAGTTCAATATGCAGCAGAACATGAAATCTACCCAACACTACCTGATGGACTTGTTTCTGACAAATTGTTGTGAAATGGGAGCCCACAATATAAGAAAAACTTCAGTTTCTGTGCCTCTCCTTATCTGTACAGGTAACATTTCCAAGGCTAATTGCTATTATTTTAACCCTCATCGCAACAGTGGAGGCTTTGGTTTGCTGCCTTTGCTAGTTTGCAACTTGAGCTCCCTTCAAAGTCCAATGCTCAAACTGGGAGGTGCAGTTATTATGTCAAAGCTAAGGTTCCCCTTTGAAAGAAGACAAAAATACCTCCTTGACTACATAACAAGTCTGCTTGTTTTTCTTTCATTCTTGGTAATATTCCCACCATTTGAGACCCACCACCACAGAGTTCAAACAATGATTTCTGTCGCTGAGAAAATGTGAAGATGAGAATGAGCCTCTTTTGTTTTTCTTATCTTCAGTGCCTCAGGTGTCTCTGTACCACACCTTTTATGCAAGAAACGTTTAAGGTTGTTATTATCTAATCCTCTTAACTAGAGACATATACTGTACTTGTATTTGCAATTTCTCTGCAACTTAAACTAGTGTTGTTGCTTTTGTGTAATCACCCCTGTAATAGAATTAAAGAAGTTGTATTTAAGAGCATGATCATATTAGGACAAAGCTCAGAGCCAAGTTTACTGTGGCAGCACCTTCTCGTGTGGCCCTGCCTCCCGGGCTCAGACAGCAGTCACAGTAGAGGACAGACCTCGGTGTGATGTCAACACACAGATGGTGGTGAAGAGCCCTCATGCAGACATACAGATGGCACCTTGATAAAACATACGAGTCCACCCACATTCTTTTTTTCTCTTGGCCATGGAAAACAATTCAGACTGAGGAGGCCAGAGTGTGAACTAAGCCAATGGAGTTGTCCATTTGCCCACAACAATGGTGCCCATCATGTCTCTGCATGCCACGGATGTCTTTGTCAGCTGTTTGCTTTCCAGGCCACAGTATTAGCGCTGCAGCATCACCTATGATTAGGACGCAACCCCAGAATACTTCCTCTAAACCCCAACAGGCAGACAGGCCAGGAGGGGTCCAGACACACTGCCAGTGTTTTATGTTTCTTTAAGCCTCACAGCAGACAGCAGGGAACATTGGGTCCTAGCAAATGAATATAGGAAGCATTCACTGATTACTACAACTTTACAGCCCAAAGAACCAATCATTTAAGTCTCCTGAAAACCTGATTGCTTTCTACTTCCATGAAACGTGATTACACATTTCTACTGTAAAAAGTAAGCAACTCTTGGTGATGGATTGCTATAGTGATTTTGACTAGTCTGGAGCCCCCCACCCCCCTCTTTGTTGGCTGGCATTTTGTGGCAAAACAGCTGTGAAAGCAGTGACATTTGTTTGATAGAATACTGTAGGCATAACTATTATGGGGGTAAAAAAGTAACTAGAACTTTGGTTGAAAAACATTTTCAGTAGGCTTGAGAGCTCTGTCAAGTGGTTGTAATGGACTGTGTGTCTGTTGCCTCTTTCACACAAAATGCTTTTTGTAGCTATTTAAAATGGACCATTAACTTTATCAAGAGCCACTGGTAGAAAAGTATCCAAAAATATCTGCTTACATGTTCCTCTTTAATCACAAAATTCATGTACCATTTCATGAACAGTTTGGTGAATGAACAATTACATGCTTGGATAGCTGAAGCAGGCCGTTTAATGGAAGCTGCTGATACGTCAGGCGAACTGAGCATAGAAGCTTAACGCTGAGCTCTCTGTCATTATCAAAGCTTTAATAATCAGTGTGAAGGAACATCAAATCCAGATGAAAGCAAGGCCATAAAGCTGTTCAAAAAGAAGCCTCTTCATATAAGGCTTGATTATAGGATCCAGATGTTGCACACCTGCTGCTGGTTATAACACCAACACACTCAAGTTTGTTTGACAAAAGAGGCAAAGTGCCCGTCTTCTTACCCCTCTCTCTCCAGAAAACCCTTAATCCCCCTGGCCTTTCGTCCTGGCCTTGTTTCTCTTCCTAACATACCTATGTTGTGTCTTTGCAGAAACAGAAAAGATCTAAGAAAACCAGTTTTCACCTTGGTAATTATTTGTTATTTGTTTCATTAATCCGCAGTAGCAAAACATACAGTACCCTGCTTACCTACACTACTTATTCCACTTTTCCATTTGCATTTTTAGCCATTATAACAGCATGTGTCTATGGATGGCCAGTCAGGCTGTCTGTTGATTGGTCAATCGGTCTAACCTTTGGTCCAGACTGAACTAACTGAACAGCTAAAAGATAGATTGCCATGAAATTTGATGAAAACATTCATAGTATTCAGAGGATGAATCCTATGGACTTTGGTAGTGCCATGACTTTTCTTGTTTTGCCATTGGCAGGCCAAAGTTTTTACTTTTTCAGTGAAATGTCTCAGCAACTACGTGATGGATTGAAACAAAATTTGGTTCAGACATTCATGGGCCCCAGAGGATGAATCCTATTATTGCATGAGGCTTATATTTGTGGTTAGAAGTGAAATGTCTTCAGAAATTTTGGATGGATTCCCATGAAGTTTGGTACATACATTTATGTTTTCAATCTAGGATTATCATCAAGTCAAAACTTTTAGCCTAAAGCACCACTGTGCTTAAGTACAACCTCACAGACCCATAAGCATGGCTATAGAACCACATTTTGCCAAGTTACACCATAGCATTTAGCTGTAATTTATGGATTCTCGTCAGCTTGAAAAGTTGCATGGGCATCATGGACGCAGGCATTCAGCAGTTTCTTCATAGCCTGACACTCTGCTCCACATGATCCATCTCTTGTCCTGAGTGCTTCCCTTCACTTCCCTTCAGGCATCTGAAATCATAGGCTGCACTGCAGTTGATGAGAAAGCGTAGTGCAAGTATACATTAAGCAGACAAGAGTCTGTGTCATCCAGTCTTTTAAGGTGATAATTATTCAAGCCCACACACCATCAGCCGCCTAAACAGTGGCATGGTGGATCAGAGGTTAGCACTGTCACCTCACAGCAGGAAGGTGCTGGATTCAAACCCCTCAGTGTTGACTGGGGCGTTTCTTTGTGAAGTTTGCATGTTTTCCTCTCCGCCTCTGCACCAAAACATGTGTCTGGGTGGTCCACTTAGTGCATACTCCATAACACATGCCTGCTAGGCAGAATGCTACTGCCTTTGGCCTTGACACCTTGTGGAAGAAACCTAATAGATGTTACTCAGACTGTGGATTCCATTCCATTCCATTTTCATGGTACATGGGTTGATACCTCAGGGAGAAGCACTCCATTTGCAATACCTAAAACACCTACCACCAATAATGACAAACCTCTCCATCCACACGGCTCCATAAAGCTCCTAACATGGCTATATTGTTATCTACATTTTATTGTCATCACTGTACCAGCAGCGTCAAGCCAGTTTACCTCTCCTTTGCTCATACTCCAAGTCTTTCTTCAGTCCATGGAGGAGGCTTTGCACTATAAGGTGAAGCCCACTTTCATGTACTGAGCCCAGATTATTTTTATCTCCAGATGCAAAATGAGAGCAATATCTCCACATATCACTTGACCCACTTACACCCCTGTTGTTTTTGTCCACACTGAAATGAGTGGGTGGATTTCCTTCTCTTTTCCCAGGCATTCATTTCATGAAATGAGTGACAGTAATGGCACATCCCTTTCCTCTGTCAATTTTCTAGTTTGAAAATACTGATGGACTGTGATTAGATTAGTTTTTCCTCAGATTATTTCTGACCCACATTTTTTCAGATTGATGAGCTGTCAGTTTGATGGGCAAAGTGTCAGATTGTCTGGACGTTCTCCTACCATACCCCTCCCACCAGCTTTGCTAATTCTGTTGCAGTTTGACTGTTTGCTAATGTTGTTGTGAGCTGATTTTCAGTAGTCATTTTATGCAGTTGGTTAGTTTGAAAAGTATCTCCCCTCACAATAATTTGTCTTTCTCAACTGGTTTTCAGTTACAGTTGCGCTGCTCACTACCTCTTACAGTTTGACACAGCCCTGGAGCATGTCTTTTGTGCTCCCTTATCTGTTTAATGGTTATATTAATATGCTTCCTTTTTCTAAAGATTTCCTAATGTCATAGATAATACATTTACGCAAGATTGTTGGTAAAAACGGATTTGTCAGTTTCATCTTTAAATGCGTATCATGACCTGTCCAATATCATGAGCAGGAAGGACATTAACACCCAAGAGCCCTTATGTAAGCGTTTTGCAATACCCCTCTATCCTCCTTTGTCAGGATGTCCTGGCAATGGTGCCTCTCAACAAGTATGTAAAGCCCAAATATTTTTGTCATCTTAATGTCATAAGCTTGAGAGAACTAGAGAAACCTGAATAGTGATTCATGTTACTGAACATTAATTTAGCCTCAGGTCTTATATGCTTGGAAACGAAGCTGCCTTCTGTCTTATGAATATGCTGTGGACCGCTCTTGAAGTCAGCAACCTGACCTCAGTGAAATAGCACAAGAGATTCACCGACTCATAGCTCATGTCCTCTGTTAAAAGATGCACTTTACACCACAGCTAAAGCCACCTGCTCTGTCAGGTCAGCTGCTGCGCCCAGGTGAAGTGACGGGGGATGTGCAAATCACCTTTTTGCCCCAGCTTCAGCAGTCTTTAAATACTGATTATCTGCAAATACTGCATCTGAATGTTCTTCTGCATAAAAGTAAATACAGTAAAAACATGAGTTTTATACATAAATAGATAAGTCATCTTCACATGTATATGCCCGTTCATTCTGAACTTGTTAAATCCAGCAAACCATTTGTAGATGAATCTTAAAATGCCTCTCCAAAAATATGTCTTGAAATTATTCTCTGTTCCCCTCTTGCATCCAGTGTTAAAAATGAAGAGTGTTAAGAATAATTTCCCTGACGTCTCCCTTTCCTAACGTCAGCGCAAACTGCTTGTTAGCCAGAGTGCACTTGATTCTGCATTGTCAGTGCTTATTAACTTGTTTTTTGCTTACCTACAGCCAATTAATCAGTACTCCCCCCTTCATATTTCAATATTCTGTGTAAGCAGGCTGCTAATTGTAACACCCTCCTATTTGTAGGTGCCTGGTCACCCTTAGTGTCCCTAACAAAGTGGAATCAATGGTTGTGATTAATTCTACAACAGATCAATCATTTGTCTCCCAAAGCTATGAAGTGCCCAGTTAATACTAACACCAGACGCCTGGACAGAGTGGATACATGATTTGGGGGGCTTTGCGTAGATGAAAAACTTGATGCAGGTTGTTAGTTAATGTTTCCCTCCTCAGTTTCAGTCTTATTCTTTGGACCTGTTAGTGAAAGGCTCAGGGAAAGTGATTTATCACCTTCCTTCTACGTGTGCGATAGCTGTCACTGACTGGCATAACTGACCGGACAATTTGAGAGTGGTTTGTGGTGAGACTTAATGTCAGACTCTGGGTGAACAGGAGTTGTGGGCTAGAGGCTGTGGCCACTGATTCTTTGCCTTCCACCACACTGACTCATTGGAATGATTCATTTGGATTACTTAGAATTGTGCAATTTATGTTGGGCTGGGTTGCATTGAAGATTAGATGAAAACATTGTTTTTGTTGGGTAATGCAGAGGCTTCTGCAGCACTAATTGAAAAAACTCTGTTTATATTAATATATTAATGTTTTTAATGCAGTACACTCAATACCTTAAGAGCACCAAGTGTGTTGTATGCTCCTTTCCTGATCTTGCAACCTAACCTGAAAGATTTAGATGGTTTTCACATCTTTGCAGTTTTTGTTGCTATACTTGGCTGATTGTGTTACTTTGTCGCATGATTTTCACATCATGAAGATGGCAAGGAGTAAACAGAATTTGTTGAAGATGTTTCACAGCAGAACGTAACAGAAAAATGTTGGAGAGAGAATTCTGCTTTTCTCAACCTCGTGAGCAAAATGTTTTGTTTTGCAAATGGGCAAGCGCTGGTGGGTGTGGTAGTGCCTGGGCATGGTTTTGTTTTCGCATTCCCACAAAGTTAATATTATTTAATAATAACAGTAAAAATAAACTTTATATAGCACTTTTAAAAAACAAAGTTACAAAGTGCTTTACATTACAAAATGAGAATGGTAGACAACATATGTTAAAAATAGTTATATA
>JAPZEA010000024.1:7843744-7853775 GCA_029783685.1 Heniochus monoceros | reverse complement strand
ATAAATATGAGTGATGTGACAGGGAGTGAAAAGTCCAAGGTCCATTCAGAGGGAGGAGTTGTACAGTCTGATGGCCAGATGTCAACATATATTTAAGTATGCGTGTGTATGTAATTATTTATCTATAAAATTGCAGAATTTTTCATATAGTTCAAGGTAATCTATAAAATTGCAGAATTTTTCATATAGTTCAAGGTAATCTATAAAATTGCTGAATTTTTCATATAGTTCAAGGTAAACAAGATCCTCATGTCATCTACAGTTTTTCCACACTCTTGTGTGAAAGCATTTCCCAGGTAGGATCTCACTATGCCAACTAGAGTCCAACCATTGCTTACCTTTAGTAATGAGATAGGCCAGAAGGCCTCTTGGAGGACATGGACAAAATCTGTGGAGCAAGGGGCAGCAGACCACTGGCGGATCTGTGTTGGTGCCAGCGTCCACCACAGGGTTTCGAGGAATAAAATAGGTGGTCTCCTCTGTGACATTTGGACTGGAGCAGCGTCGTACCACCACCTGGATCTGGTTCACATTTAGGTGCTAGAGGAGGAGGATCAGAATGTGCACAAGAACAGGTTATTGATTGCATATTTATTACTTTTTCATATGTGGTAATAACTTGCTTTTTTAAATAGAACCAAATGGATGTTTTCACTTGCTTTAAAAATATGCAGATTAGTGTAAAAATTCTAATAGTTTTTGATGCCTTAAAAATGACTGTTGAAAGGAAAAATTCAATACAGTACATATATATATTAATATCCAGGCCTTCCACGAGTAGCTGAGCAGTGGACCTAAATGGGACACCTTACACAGAACACCAGATCAAAAGAGTCACACTGACACAAATATGAATACATTGCTCATGCAAAGATTAGAAACCTGGTAGATGTCTCTGTAGAGTATATAATAATCAAACCCTTATCAAGTGTTGTGCTCTATCAGTTTTGTTGGCACGTCATACCAGTTGATTACAGACTACAGTTTCTTGCAAAACCTCGGAGTGAAGATATGAACTTGGCCCGGAAGCTGATAACTGCTACTCCAGCAAACAACCTCTCTGACCTATTGCTCTGATGGGCAGTACACTGGCTCAAAGTTCTGATTTTGCCTCTGGCTGCATTTTAATTCATTCTCATCTTAGAATTACAGCAACAAATAATGAACAAATTATCTATGGTGAACAATTCATTTTACAGGGTAAGAGAACAGTATATTAAAACATATTAGTATCAACACACAGCAGACTAATGGAAGAGACAAAAATGCAGAGCAGCAAACATATTATTAATGCAGAGCTTAAAATGTCTTATTTCAGGAATTTAAAAAAGGCTATGTCATTTTTTCCTCTCAAGAAGCAATATTTCTTGTCCGGCTCATAAACATTCTTCAGTTTAATCAAGGCAGTAAACACTGAATAGGACTAGGTCACATAAAGAGAGTCTTATCAGTAAAATACAATACCTCCACATGGTTTGCAGCAGGCAAAGCAATTCTGTCCAGCAGTGGACTGGGGGCTGGACTGGGTGCTGGGCTAGGTGCTGGACTGGGTGCAGGGCTCGGCTCCGGGGTAACAGCTTTGGGCTGGGTGTCTTCCATGGCAACTGGCTGAAGTATTTCCTATCCTCTCTCTTCCCCGCCGCACCCAGCGCCTGTCCCGGCCTGAGCGCAGCCAGCTGACACACACGCACACACGCACACACACACGCACACACGCACACACACACACACACACACACACACACACACACATATTGTTTGGGGGGCTGGGTCCAGGAAACTGGGAACGAGCGGATGGAGGTAGGAACATAGAACAGCAGCTCTAATGAGCCACTGGCTGTCAGGAACGGTTAGGCTGCTGCGCATAGAGAGGCGGGGCCAGCAGAGGGGCGGGGGTCTTCACACACCCACACACACACATACACACACACGGGCGCACAAACAAACACTGACACAGATACAAGCAGAAGCATGCACATCACATTACTACACTCACACTCTCCACCGTGCCCACTGTGTTAACACAGTGTCCATGGATGGATTATGAGACAATGGGCACCTGGGCGCAGACATGTAAACCCCCCCCCACCCCTCCCGCTTCTTTAGCTCCAGAGGAAAAGGCACATAGGAAATGACATTGTGGCTGCAGTCTTCCAGGAGGACGCCACACCGTTTGTTCCAGACATGATCGCCTCCAACTTCCTGCATGCTTACGTGCTGGTGCAGGTTGAGAACCCATGCACCGAGCACACAACATACAAGGTAAGAAGCAGGCCCATGCTCTGTGATAGCTGTACATGAGTAAACCGAACAAGCTGTAAAGAGCGTTTGAGATTGCGAGTGATCCTTCTCGGCTGGAAACAACAAAGGCACAACAAAGGTCATGATAAATCACTCATTAGTGTCGATCAGTTCTCAGGTTTCCTTCAGACTTTGTTTCATCCTCCCAGCTTGAAACCTGAGCGCTCCTGAAATACACACTAATAAAGTATGACTTTTACATGTTGTATGTCAACAGGTGTCTGTTACAGCAAGGGAGGATGTGCCTCCTTTTGGACCGCCTCTCCCGAACCCAGCTGTCTTCAGGAAGGTGAGAGAAAGACAGCACAGGGGAAAATATTGCAGGCTTGAGCCATGAATCCAATCACCTTGACTTGACAAATTCAATAACGGCTTGCATCTCGCCTTTTTGAAGGCTGACACCAATGACTGGAGATTTTACCTCTGGCCTTCTGGCAAGATTAAAAAAAAGTGTTCAGTGAATCAATTTTTCTGACAATGGATAGCTTTGAATCAATCCAAGGACGAGAAGGAGGGAAAGGTGCTTTGGCAAAAGATGATACCTTGGATTATCTCTTGGATGTTGTGCTCTAGAAAAAACACACGTCAGCGGGCAAAACATTTGGCTGGAATAACAAACCAGGACACACCTGATCATTTTACTTTTAAATGTGATTACAAATTATACAAAAACCATTAATGGTTTTTTAAATGTATTCTAATATCTGTTCATCTGTTTAAAAATGACCTTACATTTGGTGACAGGGCACATAAGGACTTGTTTAGGACTGGAAGCACATAGTTTCAAGACTTGGACTTCACTTTGGTTTTGATTTAGGCCTTGACTTAGGACTTCACAGACAAGACTTGAGACTTAAAACAATGATGTTGTCCCATCTCTGGCAATTCCAGTATTTATACTTGTAACTCAACTTAAGTACTTAATTCAACTACTGAGATATTTATCCTTTACTTGATTTCCAATTTATCTTACTGCATACTGCTACTGCACTACATTTCAGAAGGAAATATTGTTCTTTTTACTCCACTTCATGTATTTAACAGCTGTAGTAAGGGCTACTTTTCAAATTAGGATTTTACATAAAATGATGATGAGCTTGTAAAACTGATGACTTAACCGGATGCGTTTTTGGCTTGTGACCCATTACAAAAAGAGCAGCGTCTACTCAGGACCACTTGTTACATTTCAGATGTCTATGAGCTGATAGCAGTTCTACTAAAGAGTCATTTTCTCCTCTAAAATTCTCGTAGGATTTCATTTAAATAACTTTTCAAGGCTCAAAGAGGTCAAGTCATCCATATCATTCAAAAGAGAAAAATATGAATGCAAATGTATGTGTCAGAGCTTTGGTTTTTTTTTTTCTTATTTCCTGCTACATTGACTCTTGGGACACCTCAGATTTATCTTGATTTATCTTGTGTGTAGTATAAAGTAGTTAAAACCAGCTCCACATCAAGCAGCTCTAACACTAAAATACTGATTACAGACTGGTGCATCACTATTAACAATTCTATCACGTCATATATAAGTCACAGGAACCATTTCACAGCACAACTAGTACTTTCACTCATTATACTTTAACATTTAGTGGGTTGAACCTCTGTACTTCTACTTAAGTAGGATTTTTACTTGTAGTGGAATATTTTTACATTGTTGAAACACTGCTTTCACTTAAATAAAGGATCTGTGTATGTCTTCCACCACTGTTAGTAGTATTTAAAATGTTTGTGTTCAAAGCAAGAAAAGCCGTTCAACATTTGGCTGCACATTGAAAACTGTGTAACCCTCCTCTTCCTCTTGCATTTTGACATTAGCCAGAATGACTGCTTGATTTCAGATCATTGTGCCAAAGGAGAAACTGCATTGTAAAAAGCTCTGAGTGAGGCTGATACTCTTGATCATACACACTGTGCTGCTGCACTGTAATCTGTATGGTGCTGATGAAGTTAACCTATCTCTTTCCTCATCATCGTCATTTTCCTCTCTCTCTCTCTCTCTCTCTCTCTCTCTCTCTCTCTCTCTCTCTCTCCAGGGTCCTGAGTTTCGAGACTTCCTGCTGACTAAGCTGATCAATGCTGAAAACGCCTGCTACAAATCCGACAAATTTGCCAAACTAGAGGTGACACACGTTCGCACAGCCACACTCAAAACAGCCCAGCATGCCCTCAATCACCCCTCAGCCTCGTCCATCATCATCACCATAATCACCAGCCCGATGCTTGCCTACATGAGTCTCGTGTGTGTGTGAACTGATTCCAGGGGAGAACGCGAGCTGCGCTGCTGGACAACCTCCACGACGAGCTGCACAGACAGAGCCAGGCGGCGCTGGGTCTGGGCCAGGCCGGAGAGGAGGACAAGCTGGAGAACGGGGGCCACGGGGGTCTGCTGGAGTCCTTCAAGGTGAACATGCACCTGAGCAAAAGTATAGGTGGCACCATGTAATCTTCTCTCAGCTCTGTGACATTTATTTAATCGCCATCATTACAGCACACGAGGGTGAGGTTTTCTTGCTGTAGGTCAACTAAATGTCACAGATCTGCAAAATGACTTAAGGTGCTAAACCAGAGGTAGATGCTGCTGTTTTTCTCTATGCTCCAAGGTACTGACCTTATACTGTGGGTGTGCAAGTATGTGCATTTGTGTGTGTGTGTGTGTGTGTGAGAGAGAGAGAGAGAGAGAGAGAGAGAGAGAGAGAGAGAGAGAGAGAGACAGGTGAATGTGTGACTAATGTGACACTTTGGCTTTCTCACTCTTCACAGGCATTTTGGACAGCTTCTTTGCACTTTCTGCAGTCAGTCCCAGGGGGCGCTGTTCTCATTGCCATCCTGGCAGTCGCTGTGTATTACCTGTCTTCACTACTGTAAATTCAACAGAGGATCACCACATTTTTAATAAACATCCTTTTATATTATGTTGTTTGTGTTCATATTATCAAATCAAGAAGTGCTTCATTCTGTATCTGCAGAATATTTTTTTAACACAATTAAAAAAACATTACACATTAAACATTAAAATGGTACACAACTGTGTTTTTTTCATTTCAGTTCGCTGGCTGAAAATTATTGAAAAAATGTTATGAATTTTGTTATCAATGAACTAAATGAATATAGAGTCAGATTAATAAGAATTAGTACTACACATGTTCTTTCATCCGCTCCAGCTCACTTGTCTTCTTTCTTGGAGAACTGCGTCCTCTGGTGGTTGTATTGTGCAGTAGCGTATATGAAACTAAACGCTAATTCATACATTAAAAATGAATGCTGCACAGAAACTGATAAAACCTCACTTTTGTCCTGTACCGCCATTTGAATTATTTTCCTCTCCTCACCCACTCCCCCTTCTGTCCTTCCACGTTTACTTACTTATAGTCTGCTTCTTTCCCCTGAGCTCCTCCGTGCTCCTCCTCTCTCCTCATCCACTCATCCTCTTGTTTCCTCTCCCTCCTCCAGAGAGCCATGCGTGTCAGGAGCCACTCCATGGAGACCATGGTGGGGTCCCACCGTCACAGGAGCCCTGGAGTAGGAGGTGGGGTCCCGGCCAGCATGAGTGGAGGAGGACTGCCACAGAGCACCAGCGAATACACAAAGAGCACCTTCACTGTGAGTAAACGGGCATAATGGAGCGAGATGGGGTGGGAAAGAGGGTTAGTCACTCAGAATGAAAGTAGAACTTCATCTGCTACTTGTTCCTTGCCAACATGAAGCTGTGTCACACTGAATATCATCAAAATCTCTGTTATCTGCTGCATGTCAGTCTAGAAAGTGCTGTTATAAAGTATGCAGAAAGACAATGTCAACCTTTGAATTATGCCATTTTTTAAGGGCCAATTATTTCTTTTTTTTTTTTTTTTTTTTAAAGAGAGAAACCTAATTGTATAACTTGTGATCTTCAGCCTCCTGTGTTGTCAGCCAAGTCTCCTCTGAAGAGCCCAGTGAAACGGCGCTCAGGCCTCTTCCCTCGTCTCCACTCCAGCACAGACACCCCAATGGACAAACACACGCGCAGGTTGGTGTTTAGGATGCGCTGTTTCAAATGTCGCTGCAGCGTCATGAGTACGTTACACCACACACCAACAGGGTCTGTGTTTTCATGCAGGTAGCGGGACCCCAGAAGTCGTCAAGCTGCCGTTGACGTTAATGTTTTCTTTTGTCTGCAGCGACCAAAAGCCTGCAGAGATCTGCCCGCTGTCCCAGGAAGTGAGGTCAGAGACATCGTCCAACCCCAGCTCACCTGAGATCTGCCCCAACAAAGAGAGGTAAGACCAATCGCAGTCATCTCAACACTCGTCTAATATCTGTTGAGGGAAACGGCTAAAGTTGTTATTTTGTGGATGATCAGATTTTCCAGCTTCTCCACATCTCTGTTTTCCCCTCCGTTTTCCTCCACAGGCCATTCATCAAGCTGAAAGAGTGCAGCAGCGGCAGGCCGAACATCTCCCGCTCTTCATCCAGCACCAGCAGCTTCAGCAGCACCACCGGAGAAACAGAAGCTCTGGAGGAACTGGAGACAGTGAGTATAAATGTCACAGTTAATGAGAGGAAAATGTGGCATCAAATCACAAAGCTCATGTTATCTGGTGTTTACACCGTACTAAGCTCCAGTGTTTGGGTTTAAAGTGGAGAGAGCAGAGCTGGAAACACTTTGTCAGCGGAGTGTGAGGTTGTTGGTGGTGTCAGAGCTGTCATGGATGAAATAGTCTGTAATTACCAAGAACTGTCTAATAGAGAGTGTTGACTGTCAGCACATTGATTATAATGATTACAGCTCCTCTCACTCGCTGTGCATCAGATGACACCGCCTGTCAGTGTTGTTTTACTTTATGTGAGAAATGCTGTCAAATCTGTCCTACTCACATCATTTAAGTGGATGGGAATCAGTGTGCACGGATGCACCGTGTGCTGTTAAAATGGTCATGCTGATTATTAAAGGCCAGAGAAAATAATTAAAGGAGGCGCTTTGATACACGATGTGCGGTGAAGTACACCAGCGATCATCGTAGGGGAAAAGATGGATCATGCTTTTCTTTGCCTTAACAGACATCCTCATTAAATTTCACTCGGTTAAAAGGAAAAATTCAACATTTCGGGAACATGCTCGTTCGCTTTCTTGTTGAGAATGAGAGAAGACACACCACTCTCATATTTGTATGGTAAATATTAAGCTATCACTGGCAGCTTAGCTTAGCGCAAAGCCTGGGAGCACAGGGAAACAGCTAGCCTGGCTCTGTCCAAAATCTACCTACGAGCAATTCTAAGGCTCACTGAATAATATGTCAGATCATGATTGTTCAATCTGTACAGAAACACAAGCGTAAAAACAACAAGTTGTGGTTTTACGGTGGGTTATATGACAGACTTAAGACTCGAGAAAGTTACTAGTCCTGGCCAAGAAATCGTCCAGCACACATCCCCCAAAAAGCAGCACCTTTTTCATATTTAGTGACTTTTTGAGGTTATTCATAGTAGTGAGCTTTAGAGATGCTGGCTAGGGGGATTTTTTTTATCTTTGCAGGCTGGCTGTCTCCCCCTGTTTCAAGGCTTCATGCATAGCTAAGCTAAGCAGCTGCTGGATGTAGGCTGTGCTTCACAAAAGTGAATACATGTATTTTCTTTTAACTGTTGAACTACTATATCACTTTAAATCTACTTATAATGAATTTCCATTCATCAATAATATGCAAATGCTTCAAAAAGTCAACCAAGTTATGAAAGGTCTTCTCTGCAAGGCATCCTTTCTGCTCATTTTCTGGTTGTACTTCCTGCTGAACATTCTGGGTCTCTAAATATCATCTTGATTTTGCTGAGCCCCTTCAGTTTCTTTCCTCTTCCTCAAGGTAAAGTTTCTTTCCTCTCCCCGTCTCCCAGGTTAGCCATCCCTCTATAGCGTCTTCCTCCGCCTTTAGTCCTGCCCTCAGCGTCGACAGCCAGGGATCAGGCACCCCTGTCATCATGTGCCGCAGTCCAACAGGTAAACCTACAGTTTTAAGTGGGGACGCTGGGAGAGTGTTCAGATGCTGCCGTCAAGATTTGAACAGAATTACATCTTGGAGCTGACAGATTGTTGTTCTCTAATGAGCATTTCCTTCCCTCCCTTTCCATTTCCTTCATCCATATTCAGCAGAGGGGAGAAGTAAGACGTCACCAAGGTCAAACTTGAAGTTCCGCTTTGACAAAATGAGCCACTCATCCACAGCTGTAAGTCTGTAATGCCTGCCTGGTTAGGAGATTTTAATAGACGCTCTTGTAATGTTTTGTTGTCACAAAGTGCTGATAAGAAAAAAGGAAAGCATACGACATATCAAGACATTTAAAGGTACTAACTTCTTAAAGCTGAACAGAATTAGTGCATCGTCCCTGTATGTTTTTGCTACACTCCCTGTCCATCTTTCAGACATCTCATTATCTCTGGATCACTGTGCTGTCACTGAAACAGTGGAGCTGGTGTTGGATAATAGACCCAGATTGAAAGATGCATGCTGTCAGCGATCCCTCCTCTAACTGGCCTTTTTTTTTTAATTTCAGTCTGAGTAGTTTGTGGGATGGAAATAACAGACTTGCACAACAAAGGGACAGCGCGGGCTGACGGAGCTGCAAGAGAAACCACAAAAACAACAAAAACAACCACAAAATCACTGTAGAACCACTTCCCTAAAGCCAAGGATGACCTGACAAGATGACCAACTGCACACACAGTTCCCGCACACTATAAGATAACTGACAATACTGTGAGCGTATAGTGAGGAGAAGCAGCTGACGTGTCGGCTTTTCTTTTTAACCAGCCTTTAGCTACATAAACGAGTCCATACTTTGCCAATGTTAAAAGTCGCAGCATCTCAGTTGTTAGCTGTTCACATGACATGGAAGTCCTAGCATGGCTGTAATACTGTGAGCGTAGGCCGAGCCAGACTCTGCCTCAGCTTTTTTCTCAACCATCTTGTTTAATAGAGGAACTTGGTGATCTAGGAGAACGGTAACATGAGACGATGGCTTAACTGTTACTCTTTATCAAGCGGAAAGAGTTGAAGACATCAGGTTGTTCCCGTTTGCCTTTGCCCTTGAATGGTACGTCTGGGTACGGTTCCTTTTTTGCCTAAAAGAAAAAAAGTACGCCACATGCACATGCACAGAAACATGATGTAGACTTACAGTAGCAATGTTGAATTGACAGCACTGGGAGTCTCAATTCTCCACCGTTCGGATCCAAGCTTGTTCTTTGCATATAAGAATGCATTTCAAGGGAACATCCTTGATTTCGGAGATGCTTTTGTAACTTTGCTAGCTGCTGCGTTGTGTCTGCTGCACTATAAACACGACATCGCTGAAATTCAGTAGATACCTATGACAGCATTTCTGTGTCTCTAAGGGGAACTTCAAATCCTTGAATTCAAGTGTTTGGTTAGTGGAAATTAGCTCATTTAGGGCACAGTAGGAGACACTGCCAATACATTTCGCCATAAGCTTATTTTTGCCAAAGCTGCGCCTTACAATCTAGCAAAAGCCCTGTTTACCACTGATGCTCTCGCTCTGTCTGTCTCTCTGTCTGTCCGTCTCTCTCACTGTGTGAGAGGACAAGAATCTTCTGGATCCGGTTACAGCACAGTTGTGGGTAGCCGATCAACACCCACATTTTTGCTGAAAATAGACGTTGCACTTACTGAAAACATCTCACCTTCTGATACCTCCCATTGAAGCTTGCTAGCTCGGTGTATCTATATGTTCGGTGGAACTTT
>JAPZEA010000024.1:7809797-7827051 GCA_029783685.1 Heniochus monoceros | reverse complement strand
AGAAACATTTTTTTTTTTTTGTATTCATTATTGTATCGTTTTTGCTCATGTTGAAAATTCACTGTCGTGCGCAGCTCCTGATGTCTCCATTTCGTGCATGCAGTAGTGTTAACTTTACACTGTGCATCTGTTTTGGCCTGTAGACAAGCTGGATGCTGACTACATCAGACGTTACCTAGGTGATTTAACGCCTCTGCAGGAGAGCTGTCTTATTCGACTTCGCCAGTGGCTCCAAGAAAACCACAAGGGCAAGGTCACATATACACAAACGCAGTTTTGTTTGGCTACAGAGCAAAATGCAAAATACACATTTATTTTCAGACACACAATCTAGACTCCGCTCTTGCTTCCACACTGAAGTCAGTTTTTAATGTAGGCTACAGATAGAAAATAACAAGCATCCACTTTCTAAAAGGTTAAGCATTTATCAGTAACTTTATGTTTGAGCTTTGCATTGTAGTTTTGACCCCTGCTTGTTGTTGTGCAGATTCCGAAGGATCAGCATGTACTGCGTTTCCTGAGGGCCAGAGACTTCAACCTTGACAAGGCCAGGGAGCTCTTATGCCAGTCGCTCACCTGGAGGAAGCAACACCAGGTGGATTTCCTGTTAGACACATGGGAGCGCTCGCAGCAGCTTCAGGACTATTACGCTGGAGGCTGGCACCACCACGACAAAGGTACTGTGTGAATAATACCTGCTTGTTTCATCCCAAGTTCATCTCATTTGCACTTCATTTCGCTGCTTGCTGCTATTGTGTTGTGATTGGTCGACGGGGAAAGTGAAAGCTTATCAGTGAATGTGAAGATAAGGAAGCAGAGGGGTTTTCTGTGTTTAAGTCCACGCAAGTTGAAATGGCCTGTTAATTATTGACTGTAAACTCTGAGCACCATCTGTCATAGCTCCCATATTTGAAAATGAGTCATTGCTCTTACTAGCTCAGCTGTTCCACCAGGTTAGAGTTAGGACTTGAACACAGGAAGTGACCTTTGAATGTTCACATGCTAAATTAATACATGTGAGAGCGGTAAATACCAGCTTTACATAGACGACGGGGGTCCTAAAAGTAGTTAAAGTCATTACAACAAAAGGATCTGAGTCATTCTGCCTGTCGACTCTACTTTGTTGTACGATCTGTGAATTTCTGTGTGTGTGTGTGTGTGTGTGTGTGTGTGCATACGTGTCTGGTTCAGACGGCCGTCCTTTGTATATTTTGCGACTGGGGCAAATGGACACTAAGGGCTTGGTACGAGCCTTGGGAGAGGAGATACTATTGAGACAGGTGACATGAATACACACACTTAAACATTGTCATGTCCATTTAAAATATCATCAGTTACATGAATGCTACAACATGATAAATGTGACTCAGGTCCTGTCCATCAACGAGGAGGGACTGAGGCGTTGTGAAGAAAACACCAGAGTCTTTGGTCGACCCATTAGGTGCCTAAACATTCGTTCGTCCGTCTCATTAACAGCTAAACAGGTATACGCTCATTTGCATATATAGTGATCTAACATCTTACGTTAATGTGTCGGCCAGCTGCTGGACTTGCCTGGTGGATCTGGAGGGTCTTAACATGCGTCACCTGTGGAGACCAGGTGTTAAGGCACTGCTGAGGATCATCGAGGTGGTGGAGGCTAACTACCCTGAGACTCTGGGTCGCCTGCTGATAGTGAGGGCGCCCAGAGTTTTTCCTGTGCTCTGGACCCTGGTGAGAAGAAATGCCGGCACTTACACTTTACGTGCAGCCATTAATGTTGCTTTAACTAATCATCTGAGGAGGAATGGATGGAGTTGTACAGTAGAGACACTGAGATTGCAGAGGAATTCTTAATAACTGGCTGTTTTGACTATGAGCCAATGATAAACAAAGAAGAAAGAGGAGGAACATAATTATAGCCATGCAATATGCAGATCCTCATGGGGGAGATTTGATTATAGCTACAACAATATCCATTGGTATAGCTTGTAGGAGAGTTATAGCATTTATTTAGCAAGCAAATAAAGACAAGTAGCAATACAAGTGCACCAATATATGCAAATAAATCAAAAAAGTAATAAAAGTAATACACACTAAGAATGGGCTGCAACAGCTTCTACCTGGAGATGTGAAAGTGTAACTGTTAATTGTCCTGCAGTATGAGCTATGAAAAACTGTTTATTTCCCTATCATGAATAATTCAGATATTCATGGATTGGCATTCACAGTTCATAGCATGTGAATCTGCTGCTGCGCTCATGTTCTCTGATCACTCTCCTGTTGTCTTGTTTCCAGGTCAGCCCCCTGATTGATGAGAACACCCGTAAGAAGTTTCTTGTTTACGCTGGAAATGACTACCAGGGTACGGGAGGACTGGTGGACTACATTGACAAAGAAATAATTCCTGACTTCTTGGGAGGGGACTGCATGGTGAGGTTTGGTCCTCAGCGTACTGACCTGAACGTGTTGATTTTATTCTCGAAAAACTTGAAATAACAGGCACTAAACTTAGGTTGCCTTACAGCAACAAGCGGAGACATTTCCACATTAAAGCACGTATTCATCTGAGTTGTCTCTTGTCGTCGTTGCTCGAGCTTGATGTTTTATTCTTCTCCCCTCTTCAGTGTGACGTCCCTGAGGGAGGTATGGTCCCCAAATCTTTGTACAGAACAGCAGAAGAGCTGGAGAGTGAGGAAAACCGCCTGTTGACTGACTCCATCTATAAGAGTGCCAGTATTTTCAAAGGAGCCCCATATGAGGTACAGTCTCCGCTATTAAATCAGCACCCAGATCCACATGTATAAAAGAGTGAGGGTACGTTAACTGTGCTAATACAGTGGAAAGGTTTACATTTCCAATTTATGCCTGTGTTTGATTTTATACTGTGGATTAGGGTGCCACCAGCTGGAAGAAATGTACATTGCAGGCTTGCATTAAAAGAGAAACATGATTAATGGCCTTCTGTCTGCCGTTCTTTGTTTCAAATCTCCTTACATCCTCCTGCAGATGCTGATCGAGATCACAGAGGCCTCCTCCGTCATCACCTGGGACTTTGACGTGTCTAAAGGAGATGTGATTTTCAACATCTACCATTCCAAGAGGGCCCCACAGCCTCCTAAGAAAGACACTCTGGGAGCCCATGGCATCCCGTCCCCCGGGGCTGTCAATGTCCAGCTGATAGACAGGAGCTGGGTGCTGGGAAAGGACTACAGCATGGTGGAGAAAGCCCTCACCTGCAGGGAGGGAGAGAGCGTGCAGGTCAGAAGCAAGATGGCAGACTAAACTTTGTTTGTCCCTGTTTGCTGTCTGTTGCATCAAAGCAGCAATTGACCTTACAGCTCTCCTCTGTTCAAACAGGGCTCCCATGTAACGCGCTGGCCCGGCTTCTACATCCTCCAGTGGCGCTTCCACAGCTCACCAGCCTGCTCCGCCTCCAGCCTGCCTCGTGTGGATGATGTGCTGGCCTCGCTGCAGGTCTCCTCCCACAAGTGTAAGATCATGTACTACACCGAGGTGCTGGCCTCCCATGACTTCAGGTCAGTTTATTTATTATACTGAACTTTTTTTTTCCCCTCTGCTTGTGTCATCTTTTCGTTGTAATACACTGAAGTGGTCCTTCACACAACAGGTGGATTCATCAAACATCAGTGTCATATTTCCTGAAATGATCTCTCCTTGTGTTTGACAGATATATTTGTCAGATATGTACTTCTTATACCCATAATTCTGTACATATGTTTCCAGGGGATCCATGACCAGTCTGGAATCTAGTCATAGTGGTTTCTCTCAGCTCAGTGCTGCCACTACTTCCTCTAGCCAATCACACGCCAGCTCCACCATCTCAAGGTAGCATCTGTTCAGCAGGTGTCAAAGGCAGCAGGAGCCTAAAACCACCTTACGTCTTACTTTGACTGTGCCTTAAACCAACTGAAGGTGAGGAGAGTGTTATGAAAATGTTGTTATATCGTTGTTATTATTTTAGTGGATCAATCATGCTTCATTGATCTGTTCCTAGGGGATGATGTACTACTAAGTGTCAGTTTCCTGCACATGTGATTACTGACTTTTTTTAAGTAATAGCATACAGTATAACAAATACAATGCACAGTGCAAATGTTGAATATTTTATTTGTAGTTACAGTAGATGTGTGTTCATAAGTGCCATTACAGAGCAGCATCTGCCATACAAGTGCTCGATTAATAAATGCAAAAGGAGATGCCTGACAAACAGCAGCTTTACATAAGATTAAATGACAGATAAACAATGCACACAGAATCTGTCCCTGAAGTTGTGTTCATTGTCCACAAGATGTCAGTGTACTCTGTGACTGGCACTGCTCTCAGCTCTGCAGTGTATTTACAGTTTCACTCACGCACTTTGTCTGGTCTTCTAAGAAATCGAAATGAAGATTGTTTAAATAAAGAATTTATCACAAGTATTAATATTGATGTAAGTCCAGAGTGTGTCTTTGTACTGATTTAGTTTGAGAAAACAATGCAGGAGTGGACCTTTAGTAGTGGGGTTGCAATTTTGAATAAATATGAGCTGGGTTATTAATCATTTTTACAGCAATAGGTGAGATGTTAAGAGTGAGCAGATAATATGAAACCTTTTAAAATATGCAGTGCACTCTAGATTTCATGTAATGTTGTTTTTGGGCTTGTTAGGCATAGCTGCTGAGTTTTCTGAGGCAGATAATTTGAATGCAATATCATGCAGCCCCTTGTGATCTGGCGCAGGGCCAAGAAGACAACTGATTTGCATAAAACTTTTATTTCCATAAACTTATCAGATGCTTCCAGCTAAAGCTTAATTGAATTTCCTTGTGTTATTTTTTTTTTTCTTGGTTTGCAAACTTGTGTCATGTTGCTGCTTATCCCACCACAATTCAAATAGAGGGACTTTCTTGCTGCAGCTCAGAGGCTCAGCGCAGCTGGCTATTGGTTCAGTTTGTTCATTTGTTTCAATGTGGGTGGTTTCCTATAGCTGCGTCATTGTAGCTTTGCCAGCTCAGAGATGTCCACTCACATTTCTTGATATTTTTTGCACCATTGTTAGAATTTAATAATGGCCACATGTGTTGCATGTTTACAAAACATGGAGGTTTAATCAAAACCTCGCTCATTTTTATCCAAATTGTTTGCATGGTATAATTTGCTTACACTCACAAGTCCAGCTTCTAGACAATAGTTGAATGAATGAATTTACCTCAGTGTGGCAATGAGGCACATGTTTTGCCTCAATTTGGCATTAACTGGTTGAGAGCCAGCCTCAGACCTCAATTATGTCTACGTCTGTTTGAACATTCTCTTGGTATTGGAGTGTTAAAATTATTTCTACTGAAAGCTGCTTTATAGTAATTAACTTTAAAGTTATTTATTTAAGTTATTTATTACTTTGAAGTAATATAATGTCTTTTTCACAGTAAAACAGAATTTTACTCAACATTTAATGCTCTCCAACCCAAATTCCAAAAATCTGGGATGCTGTTTAAAGCATAAATGAAACAGAATGTGATAATTTGCTGCTCCTTTTTGACATATACTCAATTGAAAACAGTACAAAGACAATATGTTTAATGTTTTAGAGGGCTCAGTCGTTCACAAGCAAGGATGGAGCGAGGTTCACCACTTTGTGAAACATTTGGTTTGACTGCATTCTTGTTTTCATTTATGTTTTACTCAGAGTTCCACATTTTTTGGAATGGGGGTTGTAATTAAATCATCACATTTAGTGGCTAAAATGTACAAAAGCCATTATTTGGCATTCATTTCCAGTATTAGATCTTAATGAATGAACCAAGATTACCAGGGAGTGACAGGTGCACATATTCACAACCACAAAAGATGACAAAAGCAAAGTAAATTGCTATTTCAGTTTTCTTCTGTGATGCAAAATCCAGGTCCAAGCTTTCAGAAACTAGACTGTTCCCTGCCCCTTTAAATTTAGTTTGGCAGCTTAGACAGGTGCATCTGAATTTAAAATGCTTTAAATGCAGCATGCTAAATCAAACATGTAAATGCAACAATAGCTTTTTTTAGTCCTGTTGGTGGAAGTTGGTCTAGATTTATAGCGGTTGTGTTTGTTTGTTTGTTTGTTTGTTTGCTGAGGCAAGGAGCTTCAGATGGTTTTTGCAGTGTGGCTGAAACATCCTGCATACAATGAAAGTACAGTAAGCAATATTTTGTCTGTGGACCACACATATAGTCCAGGAAAAGAAGCAAGGTTGCATTCAAGCGGGCCCAGCACGACCATAATCTTGAAAACTGGAGCATCTCACTCAAGGTCCTGCTTACTGTTTGTGCTACTCTCACTCCTAACTCCAGGTGATTTGTTTGTTTGGGTTGCGTAAAACAAATAAACATCGGTCAGCACTGGAGCACAGATGCTATCAAACATTAGCTGTTGTTAGCCCCAATAGCGTGCAGTCAGTGAGCTTATTGTTTATAGCAAGACACGCAAACTCGCTTTGTCACAGACGAGACTGACCTGAGGTGGACCTTCTGCTAGAGACCGATGAGTTGAAGAGAAAGCTGCCTGTTAACAAACAGAATCCCTTATAACAGCTGCTTCCTGAAACCTGTTAACAGTTCAGATGTTTGGACTATTAAGATATAAATGAGATGGCCTTTGAAGTTGCTTAAAATTAGTTTTTCTTGGAAGAGAGGGTCGAAAAGGAGGAACGAGGACAAAAGGGCGGGGGTCAAGGGGTTACGGAGATGTTTTGTCAAGGTGCCGAGGGCATCTGAGCAAACACAGAGCAGACAAGGGGATGGACACCTTGGCATGTCGTCTTGCCCACAGGGCAGTCTAAACAAAGTCGTTGAATTAGGAGGAAAATCGTTTGGGAAGGATGAAGGCTTGAACAGATGACTTTGTTGACTCTGCGCATGTGTGTATTTTTGTGTGCGTCTGCACTTTTGTGACCGTACACATTTCTGTGATGAAGACGGGGATTGTTTGTTTGCGTAAGCCAAGCCTGAATTCATGCACTTTTGTGTGTTTGTCTCTGCGCGAGCATGTTTGGGGCCAGAATAGTGGGCTCAGTGTCTACAAGAATGTCATCTTTATGTAGGGGCATTTAATATGTGTTGACTAAACATGGGAAACTGCTGCCATGGCTGCTATATTTCTCCATGCTGAGCCAAAAATAATCCCCCCGTCAGCTCTATATTCAGCTAGCAAGTTTAATTTGTCTGGATCAGTAGTAGTACTCAATAAAAATAGTGAGTTAAAGTCTAATGGAAATGTGTCCTTTGTGACACCCATAGTTGAAGCATTGAGAGCGTGATGTGTTATGTCATAACTTCGTATTTAATAGGAATAGCATCCGCTGAGTCCTGGGAGAGGAGAGGAGAGCAGAGGATGGGAGAGGTGAAAAGCAAAAAAGGAAAATTCCTTAGATAGCTACAGTATATCAGAGGTTAGAAGGGCCAGATTTACAGACGGCCCAGTCCAAACAATCCGATTTAGCCCACAGGAACTCAGTCTGAACTTCGGCGCCACAGGAAGACACACATGGAGGGAGGGGAAAAGGGTGTGGGGTACAAATGGGGAAATTGAAGGATATGAAAAAGATGGAGCAGAGGGAAGCACTGGAGAGGAGAAAATGTATATGGACGAGTGTATGCAAGGACAAACGCGGGGTTTGAGGGGTTAGATGAGCACACATTAAACATTTGAGTGGGAAATTGGATTTGCAAACTTTTCTGACTACCTCCCTAATGGAAAAGAAGTACTGTCTTTTCATTAGGAGTGTGCATTATGCGCCAGTCTGTAGTCACAGTGTGGTACCCCTGCACACATGCATTTAGGTCACTTCTGGCTTTTTTTAAAATCGAGATACTGTTTGTTCACTCTGAAATTTGCTTTCTGAGCTTTTGATCCAAGGATTGACTGTCTGCAAATGTTCAATATGAGTTTAATACGGATTAGGTTGGCTTTCAAGCCAGCGATTTGGTAAAGAAGTTGATGTTTAAACTGCGTGTGCTGTGCAGGTGTTCCGGGTGGCCAGCGTTTGTCTAGGCAGCCCTCCTGAAACCATCTGTTGGGAGTACAGGGACAAGGACAAGAACTTCCATCGCATGGGACCCCTCACCCCTCAGGAGTTCTACAGGGAGCACGTCAAACCACTATACAACATTCAAGACAAAGTATGTGACCCGTTAAACACATCAGTGTAAACAGGCCATGTAACTCATTGTTGGTCACTACTGTTAAGTACCTCTTTCTGACTCCCTGTGGGAAGTTGCACCATTTCTGAGCTCCTATTATGACGCTCTTTCCTCAGGTGTGCCTCGTGAACGACCCCCGACCCCAGAACCCTTATGGGAAGCTGTACAGTGTGGAGTTCCTTGGTAACATGGTCGGAGGCCGCAGCACTCTGTACAACAACCAACCCATCCAGCTGCTTAAAAAAGCTGCGGCCGAGTCCATCAAGGAGGGAGAGGTAGGACGGGGCAAACTGTACGCAACTGTAGACACGAGTATGAACAGTTGAGAGTGTCTGCGTGTGTGAACTTCATAAAGCTGAACATGGCTGCTGTTTTTCTCTCAGGCCGTGTGGTTTGGTTGCGACGTCGGGAAACATTTCCACGGCAAGCTGGGCATTAATGACATGAATGTGTGAGTATAATTCAAACACCAATGAAGCTGCTGTAGTGTTAACATGAATGGGTGTGATTTGGCATCATGTGGATTTTGGTATTACAAAATGTATCTACCTGATAGGAGAGCTGTGGTTTCTGGGCAAGTAGGTTTGTTTTTACTACATTACACACTAATTATTATTCAGTGTTTTTCCACCACTATTTCTGCATTAAGTAATGATTCTTTACAACTCTGGAAAGCTTGAGACAGCTGAACACCGACCAGCCCAACACTCCTCCAAACTGAAAATAATGATCTTGAAAGTCAGTTTCACCAGTGAATTGCCTCACTTCTGTTTGGCACTTTTTTATGCCAGTCTTGTCTGTGCCATGGCTGCAGGCATCACATGACAAGGTGTCAGTATCTCCTCAAGGGAAAAGTTGCTTATCTTTTGCCCTTCAGGTGCAGCAGCAACAGTGTCTGAGTTGCTGGCGCCAGGCTTAAAATTGCCCACTGAACCAAACCAGCATGGTGCCGAGTGTCTGGTACCTTCTCTGTTAAGGCTCTCGGATCTCTTCTTGTGCCGGTAGATTATAATTGGAATGAGACTGAGGCGCAATGGAGCCTCCCTCTGCAGTTGTCTTTTTAGCCCGTGCTGAATCCAGAATCCAGACTTATGAGGATTTTGTGTTTGGCTTGTTATGATCACCACACCTCTACCCAACCACAATGATATGTTAAGATTGGCCAAATTCCCATGAAATTCTCAAAACAGTACCTTTTCTCTTTAAATGATCGGGTGAAGTCCAGGGTAGTGTTGTACCTTTTCTTTGTTTCATCAGAAGAGATGATTTTTTTTCCCTCCCCTCACACAGGTTCAACCACGAGCTCGTGTTTGGGGTTTCGGTGAAGAACCTCTCGAAGGCAGAGCGGCTGATATATGGAGACTCTCTCATGACACATGCCATGATCCTCACTGCTGTCACAGACAAGGTATGCTCACACAAACATTACAGCACAGGTGTGTGACTGTTCAGTAAACTCATGCAAACATATACAAGCAGACCAATAGGAATACACACATTCAGTTTCCCAGGGGTTTGTTGCATCAAAGCCTCGCTGCTTGTTTACGCTGCTTTCATCGGCTGCAGTTTTTCGTAGTGATGTCAGTTTCCCCCCTTGTAAGTAACCCCAGCTGTTAGGACACTTTCTGTCCCCCAGTCTCGGCTTCTCACCCTTATCTCCCCATCGCCTACTCTCTCTCTCTCTCTCTCTCTCTCTCTCTCTCTCTCTTAGGATGGGAAAGACGGTTATGAGAAGTGGAGGGTGGAAAACTCCTGGGGCGATGACCGTGGAAACAAAGGTAACACATTATTACACTTTTGCTATTTTCAGTCCTTTATTTTAGGGTGCAGGGTTTTTTTTCTTTAGATTTAAATGTATTTCTACCTGATTATTGGCGATCACAGAGAAGTAGCTGGCTGAAAACATCTAAAGCAGTTTCCTTCTCCTGGATCTGGACCTGAAATCATATACTTGCTTTTGCAGCAAAGTCCTACCGCCTCCGTCCTCTCTCTTTCACCTCTTTCTCACACCACGGTGTCTCATGATAAGCCGTCATCTTCCTGTTTGTGTCTATTGAATTAAGAACAGGATTGGACTGAGCTGTTCCCCCGTGTTGCTGCTTTATGAACTTGTAATTGGCTGTGTCCTGTTTCATGGACTCAGACATACACAGAGGCACAGTGGACCTTACTATGTTATTTGAACTCAGCGCCTCCGGTGCCAGTTACATAAACGTAGTTACAGAAATTCTTGAAGGAAATCCTTAAAGGAATAGTTCGGATTATTTGAAGTGGGGTTGAACAAGGTACTTATCAATAGTCAGTGTATTACCTGCAGTAGATGGCAAACCCTAGTTTGGAGAAGCAGTAGTGCCGGTGTAGGATTGGGGGAAGCAGCAACACATATTTTTGACGGCAAAAAAGGCCCACCTCAAAAAATCAATATCACTTAAAGTGTATGCTATATTTAGAATATTTTCACTGCTTTACCTTGCTGTCAGACAGCCCTTTCGGACGGGAACTGAAGCTGTTAATATCGCTCCCTCCAAAGCTACCGTACAGTAATGTTACTTTGCAGAACACAGGAGTTACTGGTCAACCGCTGCCTCGATCAGGTAGTTTGATTATGTTATTGTGTGATTTCGGTGAATCCTATAACCCTTTAAAACAAAGAAGTTTATACTAAACACCAAGTTTACACTGCCTATAGTCAAAGGAACAGAAAGCACAACACAAAATGTAATGTAACATAATAAGCAGCTAAACATTTGACCTCTTTATTTTTGTTTTTTACCATGTTGGAATCGAAACTGGGAATCGATAAGCAGATTTGTATTCGATTCCAAACTGATACCCAACCTTACCCAACCCCTGATGTAAGTGGTTGCAAAAAGCCACAATGTTGCCTGGGAACTTTTGAACCTGTTTTTTTAGTAGTCAGCTTACTGAGTTATTTGTTTTCTTTTTAAACCACGAGTTCAAAATTAATTTAACAAACTAAATCAGTGTTGGGCTACCTACCAGAAACTCCCTTTGATGTATCAGGGGAAAATGTTGTCATTAAGCAAGTAAGATCAGTTTGTCTTTATGCAACAGGCCCCACAACACAGCAGGTACTCCACGCCACTGCCCCAGACTCTACTGTCTACTGTTGTTATTCCCTCTATCCTTTCATCTTTGTTTCTCGTCTGCCTCTGACACTCGCTGCCTCTCTTCTCCATCTCTGGGCTCGACATTCCACTGCAAATTATAGGAGAGTATTTCAGGTCAAGTCATGCATCGTCTGGCAACACACACATACAGTACAGCATATACACACACAGAGACACACACATACTCACAATATTTGTTTGAACCCACAAACCATAGGGACTGTTGGGAAAACATGTGAAAACCCCTCAGTCAAATCAAATGTATTTCACGCATATCTTATTCCATAAACACCAGGAGATAGGGAAGGCCAGGGCCCCCAGCCCGTCTGCAGCCAAATTAATAAAGTGTTTGAGAACAAAAGTTCGAGAAGTTGAGCTCTCTTGGGAATCCGGGGGCTTTGTTTGACAAAAGCTGAGGGGAAAAAGAGGCACAAGCGGAGAGAAGGAGAGGAGAGCACAGAGGAGAAAGCAGATGTAGTTCAGGTAGTTAGGAATAAAGAAAAACAAAAGCAAGTAGATGTGGAGATGATTTTGGAAGGATGACAAAGGAGAAATTGTAAGAAGAGGGGTAATAACCGGAGCAGAGGGAGCAAGTTGAGTGTGTTTGTAAAGTCTTAATATATCCCTTCAGGACTTTTAATATTCCTCCTAACCTTGAATGAGGTTTAACTTTATGTTTCCTCCATCTTTATGCCCTCACACAGCCACTGTTGTGGCTCTGCTCATTCCACAGCTCATACTTTTACACCATTTCAGACAAATGTTTGGCAACACGCTCTCAGGTTTCTATCACTTTGAGTTTGATAGAACACTGGCGGGAGGTGAGCTCTTAAATGTGAGTCACAAGTTTTGTTTGATCTCTGAGTGAGTTTGACGTGAAGAGGGAGAAACTATTATTTTGTACCAACATGATTCTACTGTTGAATAAATACAATGAGATGATGTAAATGTGGATGGAAGGATTTCCTTGGAAATAACATAACAGATTCATTTGAAGAGAAGCTTCATTTGCTTTTAAGTATGCTTCTGATCCATTGCCAGTATTTTGCACCCAAACCGCAGTTGCATATCTGTCCCTTCACCTCATCTAAACGTCTGATTTAATTTCCCGTGAAATGAAAAATGGCTTTTCCGTGCTCTTACCGCAGCTCTGCGGGTGTGCCGTTCCCCATCTATTCTTGTATACCAAATATAAAAATAAATGCGTTTACACATATTTCCCGATAATAAAATGCCACACTTTCCTCTGTGCTGTTAGTGTCGAAATTATTTCACAGATGCGTCTACTCTCGTTGACCTCTTGTCAAACCCTCCACAACATGGAGTCCAGCCCCAACTTTCCTTTTTATATGGAAACCCGTCAAACTGACCACAGTCTTAAAATCACTTCTTTTGACCTTTCGTTGACTTTTATTTTCTCATGTCCTCACTTCTATATTTAGCTTTGCTTTCAGCCATGCGGTCAGTCAATCACTCAACCACATAGGTTCAGACTGAAATATCCCAGTTACTATTGGATGGTTTTGAATGAAATTTTGTACAGTCATTCATGCTGCACAGACAATGTATCTTAATAACTTTGGCGATCCCCTGACTTTTCATCTAGCACCAGCCTTGGGTCAAAATTTAGATTTGTCAAGTTCTTCCCATCAGCCTCAGCTGTGCTTTGTGTTTATTGCTACTTGGCAAAAGTTAGCACGCTAACAAGCTACACTAAAAAGGTGAAAATGGTAAATGTTACACCTACAGTACTTTTCATTATCATGTCAAATTATCATTATGAGCATGTTAGCATGCTAGTATGTTAGTGTTTAGCTTAAAGCACCACTGTGCCTGAATATGGCCTGACTGGGCAACTACTGTGCTTGCAGGCTCTTGTTCTTGTTGTTGGTCATTCAGTTATTTATATTTGAAGAATGGGGGAGGGTGCACTTCTTTCGTTAACAACCACACTGCACCTTTATTTTAACTAGATTTGTATGAAAACCGTGGTTTATGTTAGCCGGTGAAAGTCCTGTGCTGTGGAGTGCTGCTTAAGTTGGAAAGCAAGATGGCTGCTCCACACTCCTCTAGCTCACAGTACAGCCATCTGTTCTGAGACAGGACAGTCAGCCTATTCCTAAAAACAAATAATGACACCCAAAATTCGCACACACACACACACACACACACCACCACCATGCCACCCAACACGCGGGTTCCAGGAAGCTCACATCAACACACACGGATACCACAGTGAGAACCAGGCAACGTGCCATCTAAGATTTGCGTACTTGGAAGAACACTCATACACAACAGACACGCCATCCCCAATACTTTGTTTTGAACTGTGGCATGTTCTTGCGGTCACCCTGACGTCTTCGATAAGTCAACTTGACAAACTCTCGTTTGCTCAACTCTGAACACATGAGGAGGGTAAAAGACGATGTGAGAGAAGGAGAGGGAACGTCAGGGGAAAAAGACGTTGAATACCTTTAATTCAGTCTAAGATCTGTTTTCATCCAGCCTCCCGTGTGTGTCAGTATCAGATTTTGACCTGTTCTGGTTTCTCGTAACTCTTTGTTATTTAAGTAGAAGACGCACACGCTGACATCTTTCATTATAATTAATCAATTCAGCATGGGGGATGTATCTTCATCCAGTAGAAGATTAGGTTATCCCAACATGTCAAGTTCAAGGAAGGCTTTCATAACCACCCCAGTTTCGGCCTCGTTGACCTTGTGTGACTGCACACACACGGAGGGGGAGAGAGAGACAGACATTGTTTGGTTTTATCAGGGTGGGCATGCAGAGGTGATAGCCGAAGTGTTGAGTGCATACAGTACTGTTAGGTGGGGGAGTGTGAACCATGAGGGTGTGGGTCCCTCTTTTCCTCCATCCTTCTGCCTGTTGAAACAATAGTTTAGTGATAAAGCCTCAAAGCAATGGAAATGTTCGTGCATAGACGAAGTATGTTTGTGTGTTTTTGAAATGTTTTTAGCAGCGCTCTCTGCTCCGCCCTTTTCAATGAAAGACGTAATGAGAATCAGGTCAATTAGTGACACGATGTGTTATGAAATCAAGTATTTCTCTCTAACACAATGTATTGTGATTAAGGCTTTCTGTGAACTGACAGATTGACATTTTTCCTCAAATCCTGCTATTTTAGCTGCATAACACATTTATGGGCTCGACCACTATGACTTCTGGAGAAAAACCAGCATCTGAAATGTGAAATCTTTCTCAACAAGACTTAACATTTAGTGGAGCACTGTGCTTTTTTGCATTGTATAAACTTTTGTAACAAACAGACATTCATGGTCTTGTTTATTTATACTGACAAGTTTAGCTTTCATATTGATAATGATCGACACACACGCCAAACAAGTTTACCAAACTTCTTTGTGATACAGATTCACACACACATGGGAATCAGTGGTGTAGAGCATAGTGGTGTAGTATCAAAAGTGTGTGTGTGCATGAGCATGTGTGTTGAGGTCAGCAGAAAATGTCAAACAAACCCAAACCTGGACATTTGGAGTCCAGAAGGGAGAGGGAGGGAGACACTGAGAGCAGGCCTGGCCTGTATAACCTCTGAAGAGGCCTAGCAGGTGTCACCATGCTAACCATGTGGCTAACGACCACTGATGTTTTCAGAGAGCAGGATATGGTTCTGCCAGTCAGCCTTGCTGCCAGTTTGCCCAACTGGTCATCCATTGTGGGCGGCTGAGGAGGTAGAGTGGCAGTCCACCTATCAGAAGGTCAGCGGTTTGCCCATCCATACTTTATGTTGAAGTATGTATGGGCAAGAAACCCAAGTTGCTCCTGATGCTGTGCCATGATGCCATGATGTATAGATTATGGACTGAGCGGGACCGTGCAGGTGGAGCCAGGGACAGAAAGATTTTGGAATAAATCTTGTTTTTGTTACTTTACAGTCAGCTGACATCATTTTTTCCCACCTTATAGTTTCCCAAAACCCAGTGAGGAAGTATTTTCAACATTCTTCCTGTAACTTCCTGGATCAGTGATTGAACTGTGGGAGGTTTAAGCATTGCCCAAAGCAGCTTCTGTGAACTCATCCAGAGTCACACTCCCCTGTTATTCATGGTTAATATACAGACTACAGTGTCATCATTTGGTCCATTCCCATTTCTGTTTCTGTTTATTGTGACTGGATTTGCTTTAGATGAAATTGTAGATTATGATCCAAAATCTATCTACAGTAAGGATTTGTTATACTTGACCTTAATTTGATTGATTTTTTTCAGAATTTTCTGCATTTCCGGCGACAAAAATTCTATTCAGACTTTAACAATTGATTGGTTGCCTTCCCTTTCTGTCTCCATAGGTTACCTCATCATGACGGACGATTGGTTCTCTGAGTATGTGTACGAGGTGGTGGTAGACAAGAAGTTCCTCCCCTCTGATGTCCTGGAAGTGATGCAACAGGAGCCCGTTGTACTTCCTGCCTGGGACCCAATGGGAGCCCTGGCATAACTACAGAAATCCAGGTTTTAGCCCCAACCTCTGGTCTATTTGACTCCGCCCTATTCCTCTGCTGCTTTTACCTCTCCAATATTTCTCCCACACCTCCTTCCAAGACAGCCTAGACAAAATAATAAAGATTTTGTTTTTCTTTTTTTACTGGACTGCCCGTGTCTTTTGTCTGTCTTTATTTCTTCAGAGACTGTGCTGCTGCACCCTTTTGTGTTCTTGTGTTGTGGGATGCTGAAATGAATATAAGGCACTAAACCTTGGCCTGAGCATATAAAAGGTGAAGTGGGTTTATTGTCCCATAAGCAGGTAGAAGATTTATAAGTGCAATCTGAGCTTTGGACACACAGTGGGTTGCATACCGACAAATACCGTAAAAGTCGGTAAACACTGCTGTTTATTGTCACTTGCACTCCTGTGTAGTCTGCAGTTTTTGTAGATTAGATTGAACTTAATGTCCTTCACTTGTGCCTGCGTCTCTTTCACCAGTCTAACCTCTTGGACATGAGCAAAACAGCAGTGATTTACTGCTCTTAGAATAACACTTACAGAATTTCCAATAACACACAATCTTCACATAACTTCCTCGCTCTGCAAACAACACAATGTAAACCAGAAAAGCAGCATCAGTGTGCACATGTTTGCATATATGTATTTGTTTTCATATCTTATGCCTGTATCCCCCCGATTGGGCAGCTAGGAATGTTAAAAGCAGGAAAGGGTCATGCTTCAACAACATGCTTCACAGACGCCGTAATCATTCCTCAGCGACTTTCCAACTCTTCCTGCATTAAAGCGCTCCTGTCAAGGTAAGGCAAGGTAAGACCCCCGACCTCCCAGCAGTCAGTCTGTCAGCTGAGCTGTTCACTCTCTGCAGTGTGGTTGCTAACGAAAGAAGTGCACATTCAGCAGCTCTGCCTGAAGGAGACCAGGGAGATGACAGCTGTTACTGCGATAGGACCGTGTGAGCTGATGAGGTGAAGCTCCCTTATTTTAGTGCACTTTCAGTAACTCAAAGTCTTTGTGATATACATCTTTCCCGACAATTTAGCATTAGAATAATCCTACAAACATTAAAACACAAAGGTTAAGCCTAATGTATTAAATCCAACATCCTGCTACTCATCAACCTGCGTTTTCTCAACTCCTCCTCCTCTCTGTCCTGAGCCTGGCACTCCATTTTCCTCACCTTTATCTGCAGCTTACCTTTTCTTTTTGTATATACTCTTCTGCTTTCTCAGTTTGCTTCCATCTGTCCCATCCACTGTCTACAAAATTGTTGGAGATGGACTTGTGCCAGTCTCCTTAGTGGATCCATATAAAGCCAGGGATCTTGACAGGGGGATTATAGTGACAGGGAAGTTGGCTTGAAAACTGTACTTACTACAGAAACTAGATAGATGATGTTGGGCAATTTAATGTTGACTGTTTGGAAGTTGATTGATTGCCCAACAGTTTCTCTCATCAGAGGAATGGTATTTTCTTTTATC
>JAPZEA010000024.1:7569085-7583721 GCA_029783685.1 Heniochus monoceros | reverse complement strand
GTCGTTAAGTGCTACCACAGCATGCAGACACAACCCTCTGCCGTGTGTGTATGTGTGTGTGTGTGTGTGTGTGTGTGTGTGTGTGTGTGTGTGTGTGTGTGAGAATGTCTCTGGAGAGGCCCTCGATGAAAAGAGCAGGCTGGAGTCGAAACTGAGTCTCCTGCTCTCTACCTCATCCACCACAAAGTAACTGTGGATGAGAAGTGGTCAAGTGCAATGGGTTTACACTCTTTGCTAATAGCTTGTCTTATGCACGCACGCACGCACGCACACACACACACACACCTCTTGACTATCATATTTATTTCCTGTCGTCATGCTGCTATCAGGGGCCTGGTGAGCTCAGGATCTCCACACCTGCTACATTAAGCTCCCATAATTTGGATCACAAGGATTATCCTGCCCTGACATAGTTCAAAATGATCCTATCATCTCTCCGTCAACAGACGTCATTCATATTGATAAGGACATCTCTTCCTCTCATGGATCCATGAGGGCCACTCCTGCACGTACAGCAGGCTGTCAGCTGTTTTTACTGACCAACCAAAACAAAAACAGACATATGAGATTTCTAGAAAATGAGACAGAACGACAAAATCCTTCAGTTCTTTCTATATAATATACATTGAGCCAGGCCTCACGGGGACACACACCTCACCCTCTGTTTTTACATACACCCACAAGTAGGAAAGAAGCATGTGGAGCGTATTAACATACTGGAACTGAATCAGGAAAGTTCTGACTTTTAATGAAAGATACATGAGACGACGGCTTTTAACTATTTAAGCGCTGCCTCAACTCAAATGTAAAAACCTCAAGTGTTTCCAGAGCGCACGTATGAGCACACGCTTAGTTTTTCTAGTGTGATGTTGTTTTTAGATAATGGTGGTGTGTGGTAGTGATAAACCTTTAAGGGCATAAAAATATTTGATTTGATTTTTCATAATGGGTGTCAATTTTGAAATATGTTCATATAACCGTACAGTTTGGTCGTACAAATTGACAGATCATTGTAGTCACTTACCACAATAAATAGCCAGCATGTAATTATACTTAGCGCAGCATTACTTCTGCAAAGAAAATCACCATTTTCCGAGTTTTGAAATGTTTAACTGCAGTCTAGCATTATTGGCATTATTACAAGGTGTTATGGACAAGAGCCAAAAGTGCCATCGTGCTCTATTCTACATCAGCAGAATCGATACGACTCTTTCTTCAGTACACAACACTGTGAAGAGGGGAAAAGCCTATTTGGAGCTTGCTACTATATACAGTTTCACACACACACACACACACACACACACACACACACACACAAGCTCTCTCTCTCGTTCGCATGCTGTTATAGGTGTAAGCTAACTTATTTGCATGATTTGCCGATGCCTCTTAACTGCATTTCTCACTGCATATAGATGCGTGGATCAAGATGTGGTCTTCCCACATGTGTGTGTGAAGTGTGTATACAGCAATTTCGCACAAGCGGCACGCGGTTATGCGTGTGTGTTTGTGAATATATATTGTGTGTGTGTGTGTGTGTGTGTGTGTGTGTGTGTGTGCGCGCGCGTGTGTGTGTTTGTGTGCTCTAGCGCTGCGTGTTTTAAATAGAGTTAGCTGATATTATGCATGTCACGTCATAGCCAATTAAGCCCCTGCTTACTGGAGCCCCTTTAAGTGTGATTTTTCACAGGAGCGAGTGTGAAATCTCAAGGATTGGATAGAAATTGCAGCAACTCTATATTCAGAGACTGAATCAGGCTCCTAACTCCTCTCATCTAAACCAGCCTCTCTAGGTTACCCGCCTAATGAATGTGCTTTAATACTGCCTATTTCAGCCAGACCTGCAATTTGTGCTTGAACGGTTACATTCAGGTGAAAGAAAACTAAAAACATCTGTTTGGATTTCCGTCATTTGCTCAATTAATGATCAAATATTGAGAGATTGGAACAAGAAGTTGATTCAATTTCATGGACCTGAGTCTATGAATATGCACAGCCCATTTTGGAGAAGTGCAGTCATCATTTTACTTATTAAATCAACAAAATGCTAAATAATAAGAACTATTTGGCCTCTTCTCCCCCTCCCACATGTTCCTATCTTTAGTATAATAGCTTGGAAACTATCGCTCTCACACCCTGTGCATCCTTAACGTGCACAGTATCTAAGGGCTTGTCTCTGGACAGACCTCTCATGTCTTCATGCTTGGCCTTGAATCTGACCATGTGTTATCAGAGCTAGGTGTTTATGATTCTTCGTAGGAGCTATCGTGGGATGTGTTTGAAGCCGTGTATGATTTAAACCTCCACTGGGTTGAAAACGATCCTTGGATAGGCTTATGGCTGCATCGCAGCCTCTCTGGGGTTCATGTGTGAACCTGAGTGTGTGATGGAGAGATAACTGCAAAGTGGAACTGACTGTCAGTTCTTATTTTTAGATGGCAAGTTTGTTAACAATCTCCCCTCTGTGTCTCTCACTCGCCTCTATCTTGTTACTCTGTTTCGCGACCTTGATGTCCCACCATAGACATTAGATAGCAAATAGATGAATGGACTTGACACTGTTTATTTTACCAGCCTGTATTTTAGTCCCAAACGATACGCCCCGCTCCTTTATTTCTTCAGAACATCTGTCGTCACAATATCTCAAAACATGGGCTGAGAAATTTCCAAGCAGCTTGAATTAGACTGTGCTTTGTCTTTTTCTAACAGGGTGTACCTGTCATGTTGTTCTGCTTTTTAATTTGTAGCATATGTGGCAGAAAATAGTCTTGTTATCAGAGTGTTTTACTGTAAATAATACAACTCGTCTGGAAACTGTAGATTTTTCTTGGCTGCGGAGTTGTTGTGTCTAGACGTGAAATATCACCCAGCTGCGTCTGTCAACCCAGAAATGTGTGTGTTTTTACATGTTTGTGTGCACTCTTTTCCATCTGTGTGCACTTGTGAGTATGTGTGTGTGTGTGTGTGTGTCTCTGATTTTACAAGGCGTAACCTTGTCAAAGAGGGCTGCATCATGTGCTGATCATCCCCGTCTTTCCCCAGGACAAATGTCTCTCTCTCTTGCCAGAACTTTCTAAGACCTCTCTGTCTTCACTACTAATTGGTTTAGGGGGGCTCTTTGTAACTCTCTAACTTTGTAAAGTCTGCCAGGACTGCAGTTTGAAATCAGTTCCTGCTGATGCTATAGCTGCTTTAATGCGGGTGAGGCATCAATCACTCTGGGTAACGCTGTTTCATGAGAAAACTCTCACGTCCTGTGATAGGAGATTCATGTTATTTGGCTTCAAAAATCACTGCTTTTCTAGCACATTTCTGTTTTTATTACACAACAGCCAACTGCCTCTCCAGACATACAGGCTGGCCAAGGGACACGCTTATTGTGCAGTTGTCTTTTTTTTATTGTGGTGGTCAATTATTTTGCAAGGTGAGAAATTCATGAATATAAAATAAGATGAATAAGTATTAAGAGTTTAAGGTGCCTCTTCTTAAAGTATATCTAATGTGTACTTCCTGTTCAAACAACTTTAGAACTTTTGAGCTCCATGATTTTTGGCTTTTTCATAATAATAATATGTCCTCAATGTAACCCATGAAGATGCCAATCTAGCCAATTACCTGCGCTTTAAAAATAAAGACCTCATTGCACTCAGACAGCCCACAGAGATATTGAATCTCCTTGTGCTTCCCAACCCCCATCTCTGCCTTTTATCTTCAGTGCGGCTTTTCCTTTGTATTAAAAAAAAAAAAAAAACTGCATCACCCCTAGCAGACTTTCAGAGAATTGGTTGATACTAATTGATATTCTAAACTTGCCTTTCCACCCCTGAGGCAAGCCCGTCTCCATTAAACGATACAGGATAACCAACAAAACTTCTTTTCTTGTCGATCTAAGCAAGAATTTTGAGCGCACCACCATGAAGATTGAGGAGTTCTTGGAGGATGGGCACCCGAGGAGAGAAGATTTAGATTTTCTTCTCTCTTTTCTTCTGTTTTCTATCAGGGGCAGGATATTATGGGATGATATTGAGTGCTGCAGGCTCATCTGCTTGGCATTGTTAGATGATGTCTCCCTGCTGTTCTAATACTGTAGCTGTATTATACCTGGGTCCATATTAGATTGTGCATGCATGCATACTGCAGTGACTTTTCTTTCTCATTGTGCTCATCATCATTTCCCATGATCCTTGTCATTTGGAATACATTATGTACAAAGTGGCGACTGCTGACAACAACAGAGTGACACATTTGCCACATGTTTAGGTCAGACTGCTCCTGAGCCAGTTCTCTCACTCAACACTTGCATTAATTAATGGCTATATGTACGTCAGCTTGCAGATTACCTGAGTGTGTGATTAACCAGCTTTGCTGCTTGTCTGAAAATGCCAGCTATAGAAACTGTAATTGCCATCGAATAACCACATAACCCGCTGTGAGGGGAACTAAAATTACTTTGTCTCCTGGCACTGAGCCCTCCTCCCCTTCCTCCTCCTCAGTACCTCCATCCCTCCCTTCATCTGCTTCGCCAGGCCCAAAGCTAACACCGTCTTTCTAGGACTATCCCCAAGACAAGATGTGGGTACGAGTTTCAACCAAGGTCACCCATTCATTTTCCAGCCTGTGACAGTTCTGTGGTACAGATATGGGTCAAAGCTCTCAGTGTGTTGCCGTACTTCCCCTATTTTCTCCCTGACCCCCTGCTAAAGGGCTTTGGGGGGGGGGGGCAGTTATTGTACATATATAGTCACCATTTCTTCTGAGACGTCTCAGTGGAATTCCAGTATAAATTTAGACTCTCCTGCGCCTCACCGACATTAAGTGCTGAGAGGAATCCGCAATGATCTTTCATTGATTCTGCAGTGCCATATGGAGGCCCATTAAATTGATCATGGTGGTAGCAACGGGAGCAACAGCACGCTCCACACGAGTAGATTTCCTCTGTGTCACTGTCACCTCTCACAAGTCTGTATTTTACGGGTGAAGGATGTCACATAGAACCGAGTCTGATTGGTTTTCTCATTATTTGTCGTTTAGACAGCTAAGTAATCATTACTTTATTAAGCGTGGTCTCCACATGGGACCGATGGGAATAGAAATGAGAGAACAGCGAGGCAGAGATGCACTTTGGTACCATTTACAGCACTTGCTCCATACTATAGCACAAAAACACTGTATATACTTTAACTGTCTCCATATTGTGCTGAAGGTTCCCGTCGGACAGACTTGTGCAGAGTTGATTACCTCAGCCAAGATTTCTTTCTGCTTTCTCCGTGGAGAGTGGTGAATGGTGATAATGTTGGCCCTTAAACCACATAGTGTCCTGGTTTTATTCCCATTGTCTCACTTATAATGAATGTACAGTAGAATAGCCAGCAGGGACTGTGTCTCTGCCAGCTTGTGACTTCTCTCAACAATGAATCCTCTTCTTTGTTTAATAACAGTGGATTATCACTGCTATTGTAGCTCTTACAGCAAACCCCCACTATCATTCTTCTTCAGTGCCTAATAATCTAACGTGATCATATCTAGATGAGTCTATGCAAATATTTCCATCAAGGGCTCAATATGACATTTTCGTCACAGTATTCAGTCCAAGGTTAGGTATCAAATTAGCTTATAGGGCTGCCGATGCCCTGTGCAATATGTGTCAGGGAAAAAAAAAAAGGTTTGAATTAAACATATATTAAAATATGGATGTGACAAGATAGAAACACATTGCTCTCTCTCTCCTCATAAGAAATATCAACCCGAGACATTTTCACATCTGGGGAAGTGGGGGTGTGTGTGAAGTGATCCATTTGAGAAATCGAAAGTTCTTCAAATATCGTTAAAGATGAATGCATGAATCATTCATAATGTGAGCCTCTCTGAGCATGATGGGTGCCTCATCTCTCCCTCTCTCTCTCTCTCTCTCTCTCTCTCTCTCTCTCTGCCACTAATTCACTCCTTTTTTGCCCCCACATTCTCTGTGCCTCCCTTTCTGCACACACACTAATGGAAGGTCATCTCATTTTCCTCCTATTTTCCTTTTTTCAGTGTCTTTTTGTATGTTTTTATTGCTAAGAAATACTACAGTAACTAATAATTTCAGCACATTTTCAGCTAATAATATAGTCACCAGGGTGACTGGTATATATCTACAGTATATATCTACATATCTATATCTATATCTATAGCCATCTCTCTCTCTCTCTCTCTCTCTATATATATATATATATATATATATATATGTGCTGTGCTATGCTTTATGTATACTGGGATTGCAGATGGATGATTGACAGTAAATGCTACAGGGCTGCTCTGCCTCTCTCTCTCTCTCTCTCTCTCTCTCTCTCTCTCTCTCTCTCTCTCTCTCTCTGTTGCAAGGCTAACCAACCTTTTCCTATCAGATTCATACTCACTGCACCTCTGTTCATACCATTTTTTACAGTGCTAAGTGTCTTTGTGAAAGGGCCAACTCAGGTTCATATCAAGGTTCTGACCCAGACAAAGTTTACCCGACTTGGCCTTTTTTAGTTTTTTGTGTTTAACCCACATTGTCCTATTTCTGGATTGTTTCCAGTTGTTCACAATGCTGATTATGGAATCTAACAGCTTTAAGGTGACACCTCATGGGACATGTAATCCTGCACATGATGGACGGTACTTTTCACAATGTTCACAGGTCACTCACATCTGCCCACTCGTGAGAACTGGGATGAACCGCAAAAAAAAACTTCATTATTTAATTCCCCTTGCAAAAGTTTAAGCTTTGTTATCTGATGTGTTTTATTGCTCATCTTTTTTATTAATTATATTGACTGCTAAATTCAGTTCTGATGTGATTTTTGATTTTGCCCCTCAGTGGCGGCCCACTACAGACCATGTATATAAAAGAAGGTATAACTGACTGGATCGGACCCTTAGCAGGTCTTTTCAATAGGAGAATAGAAATAATGTTGGTGTGGATTTAAATGGATTCTTGTTTGTTTGAGAGTGCATGTGTGTGTGTGACAGTGATAGTGGGGAGAGATTCATAAAAAGGACATGTCAGCACAGCCAGCGAGGCAGACAGAAAGCGACAAAAGTGAGAAAACCCAATGACATCTCTTGCTGAAATAGAATCTGTTGGGAAATCCTCCAGAGGTTTTTGGTGTAAAAGCGCATAAAGCTCCAAGATGGGCTGCCATGTTCTAGTTTTATGAGCAGCGCTGACCGAGGAGAAATATTGCTGCAAATGCACGTAAATGTTTTACCATATCTGCCAAAGTCACTCTTATTTTCCCTTTGAGAAGAGCTAATGGTGACCCTTGTTATTTATTTTTTATTCTCTTAAGAAGACATGATGTGGAAAAATCCTCTGGGGATCATCTGTGTAAAGTGCAATGAGACAGCATGTTTTCTGCAACAGACAAAAAAATATTCTGAGGATTTGTCCCCTGCTCTCTCTATCATCCCTAGATCTTCTGAAAGGCCATGTGCACTGTATCAGAATGGTGTTGCCTGGTTAAGTATATGGATAGACTTAATCCATTTAATCCATATGTTGTAAGGCTACAGCATCAAACTATATATTGTCCTCACAATCTGTTTCACTCTGTATCTTCTGGGTGATGAATGCAGAGCACAGTGCAAATGACTTACATTGATATAAATGAGATTACACATGCAATATTTACTGTATCTCTCAAAGCTTATCCTGGTGTACCGGTTTATAGCACTGTTCATTCTCCCTGAAGGCACTTAAAGATACCTCACTTGATTTTTTAACCTTGATGACTTATTTGTTAGTGAGGCCGATTTGTGCTACGATAACCTGACCAATGCATTTCATGCCTGTTCATACCCGCTGGTCAGACTTGCAGACCCTAATACTATTTGTTTACTTCCACTGTACAAACAGGAACTTAAACATTACAAGCCACAATCCTGCAGAGCCCCACAGTGGTTGGTCACACAACTCCCAGGCTCCCCGGCATGCACTAACTGGGAAATCTTTGGTGGAGACTTGAAAAATAGGGTCATTATCATTATGAACTATATCAATTTCTGTCTATGTACCAGTCAAAACAAAAAAGAAATATCCCAAGCCTAAAAGAGAAGCATAAAACTTCCAGCCTCAGAGACTGGGCAAACTCAGACTCAGGACGACAACAAAAATAAGGTTCTTAAAGCAAAACTGAAATTTAAGGGCTGGAGCATGCATTTGGCAACAACATGAACACTAACCAAGCTTTCCAGATGGTGAACCAACCCTGACTGGATGTGTCCCCAAACACAGTCCATCAACATCAACTGTTACAGAACTTTTCAGCACTGAACTGAACTCATCCTTCACTCGCTTTGACACTTCACAGACGAGCGGGTCAAAGAGCTCAGATTCCTCCCACCACTTGACCCCAACGAGCAGGCCCTCTTTTCAGAGGCAGATGTACAGTGCCAGCGTAGTTGGTGCACATCAGGCAAGGCCATGGGGTATGATGGCATCGTGGCAATGGTGTTCAAGACCTCTGCCATGGAAAACTCACCAGTTCTTTACTCACTCTTCCGCGAATCCTGTTGGTCTGCCACAATACCCCTGGAAAACCGTCACAATAACCCCAATGGCCAAAAAACCCGACCCACAGAACTCAATCATTACCGTCTGTTGCCCTCATATCTAGAATAATGCTACACACCATCCTACCAGTTGTTGGTAACCCAACAACTGGACCCCCTCCAATTTGCAATTTCCAAGAGGGGCACAGAGGATACTGTGACCTGCCTGCTGCACCTCCTCCTCTAGCACCTGCATTCCCCAGGCACCTTCACCAGGATCTCCTTTGTGGAGCTCTGCTTTCACTACTATCCAAAACTGCCTGATGAAGCCACAGCCTGTCAACACTGCCATCAAAGACTATCAGCTCAAATGTGAAAATAACGTTCTAATGTGTAGCAAACTGAGCTGAACCCAACTGCTTGGTGGAAACATGGCTTATGTCGCCCCCCATCTCCTCCTACTGTGGTACCAAAGTACTGTTCAACCTATTGTACTCATCTCAGAGCTGTTGCAAGGCCACTACACGCATTGTTAACAGCACATGACATCACACCACTTCACTATGATGCCCTCTGTCAAGTCCCTGAGATGAGGAAAGGCTCACTTTGGCAAATGCCTGGTGCCTGCAGCCATAGCTGATTTTCCCTGTGATATACAGTACTATGAAAAAGAATTTCTCCCCAGGGACAATAAAGTCTAACTAAGTAACTAACATAAAATATCAATTTATATCTCATAAATAATCAAACACAAAAAACATTAAGTTTAATTCAGGCTCCACCTCTCTCCAACTTCTATTAATGTGAATGATTTATGATGCTAAAAGGTCACAAACAGTTCAATGCTCACAGAGTAATGCAGAATGCTTTCCACCTCCATATACTTTGACATGACAAATTCAGCAGATACTGTTATGTTCAGGGTCGAAACTTTTGTTTGTTTGTTGTTTTTGTTGTGTTTATTTGTGTGTGTGCTATCTCCATCACCAGGAGGCAGGAGGTTTATTAGAGCAGCTGGAGTCTGAACGCCCTCTGATGTGGCACTAAATTTTAAATTACAGACTTTCCTGGCTACTTGTACGTGTGTGTGTGTGTGTGTGTGTGTGTGTGTGTGTGTGTGTGTGTGTGTGTGTGTGTGTGTGTGTGTGTGTGTGTGTGTTTTAAGGGGGGTCTGCAAGCCGTGTGGATAAAGCACATGTGATCACTAACCTGCATATGTGTGCCATTACCCTGTAATCTATATCTGAATTTGTGAACCTTTGGCCTGTGCATGTGTATTTGTGTGTGTGTGAATGTGTGTGTGTGTGTTTGCTCCCACATGGTCCAGGTGGCACAAGGAGGCATCCCTTCCGGCTTCCACTTTGAACACACATACACACATAAGCTCACTCCGGTGGATGACTGCACGTTTGTACGGATGATTAGATTACGTAAGAAAACACTGCAGAGCCCTAATAGTTGGTAAACCCAGATTACGCAGGATTATCATCCCTTTTGCTCCGCCTCTGTTCTCCCTCTGTGTGTGTGTTTGTGTGTGTGTGTGTGTCGGTGCACGGGGAGAGTGGATGACGGGGGATGAAACAGGAGGAGGATGGGGGAAAGGGGCGATGTGTGCGGTGGGGTAGGGGGGGAATGATGCCGCAAACACCAGAGCCAGATGGGACAGAACCCCTAAGCAGCTTAGAGTCACAGTAATCACGCAGGCTAAGTTGCCATCAATGGTGCATGTGCATGTTTGTGAGTGTGTGTGTAGGCGTGTGTGTGTGTGTGTGTGTGTGCCTGTGCTGCATGCATGTGGATGTGCGTTTGTGCATGTGTAGAATCTCATACGTTGAACCTGGGCTGCATGGACGCGTACTCATGTACAAACGCTGACGTCAGAGAATGTGGGAAAGAGAAAGAGAGCGAATAAGAGATGGAGCAAAAATCCTCGTGCAATCAAGATATTAGAGGCGACAGTGAGAGAGTGGGAGAGCGAAACGGCAAGTGGAGAGAGTGTGTTAGTGGTGTGTGTGTGTGTGTGTACGCCGGGCTAAAAGAAGCCAATCAATAGCTTCCTCTTGGCAGTAGATTTACCGCAGCAGTAAAGTCCTTCACAAACATCTCGACTGATCGCGGCCGATCGGTCCAGCACATATGCACTGAAGACATTCATTTGATTGCTTGGTGCAATTTCTGAGGAGAAAAGCGTTTAAAACAGCTGCTCTTTGCTTTTTAAAAGCTGATTGTCATGTTGCTTTTTATTGAAACTTATTCTTCTGTTGAACTATTTGCTACATATTTAAATGTATTTTAATGATGAAATTTGAACCAAAAACCCAGCAGAGGATATTTTAGATTCCAGTTTGCCCCAGCAGGTGGCGACTGGGTTTCCTCTGCAGAGCTTTACAGTGTTTTCCTCACTAAAACCTCACTGATTATATACAAATGTGTACAGCAGTGTATTTAGTTTGTTTGAAGCGTTCATTTCAAGTATACTCTACTTCTATAACAGGTTAATTCAATTTCATTATTTCATCTCTATAAAATGTAAGAGGTGGCAGTCAGAAAATCTTTGTTTTGTCAATTTGGGTTCCGTATTACACTTAGAAAATGGCAGAATGGGTTATGTAAGTGCTGGAATATGTAATAAAACTATTCTAATATAACATTGCTTGCCTTGTCAGATCGGATCAGATGAGAAACAAAAGGAAACACTTTTAAGAGGCAAGATCTACTTCATGTCCTGATCCAATCTTTATTAGATATCAAATATGCTTTTGTAAATGAACATTGTCAGAAACTGAGGGCACGATAAGGACACAAAGGAGCAGCTGCATCTTCTCTAAAACGAAACACAGATGTTAAAGTAGACAGTCCTCACCACATCTCACTGTTAAACATCAGCCAAGCAGGACTTCTGCAGAATCCTCTAGATTTATGAGAACAATATTGCTTATCTGATTTTTTCATGAGGCTATAAACTGTATAATTAACACTTTACAGGGGTGAGGGGTGGTACATCTTGTACTCGGACCACGCCAAGATAAACTCTGCACTGTCTGCTGCTGCTACAAACTCTGGGAAACCAAGGACTTGACAGCCAAAGAGCCAAGGTCACAGCGCTGTGTTTGTTTGGTTCTGTGTGTGTGTGTGTGTGTGTGTGTGTGTGTGTGCGCGTGGACTGTGAGTGGACTCTCACCTCTCTTTTTACAGGACAAGACGTACAGTAGGAGGGATGGAGCAGGTATATCACTGACTTGAAGTAAATAAAGTAAACTGAACACTAAATGTAATCCGGCCCTTAAAACAGAAGCATTATCAAGTCCTCAAACTGCACCTCGGGAACTTTGGACATCTGAAAATCTCTCATTAAATCTGAGAAGGGCGGGATTAAGTTGTCCTCTTGAAGGGTCAAAGGTGAGAGGTCGCAGCAGACAGATGAAGAGGCTCTAATGACCGCAGCTCTGGACTAAGAGGGAGATGCTTTAAGGCATGCACACACAAGCAGTATTATGCCATTAACCTCTAATTTGATCCAACACGGTCTCATGAAGCGGTGCAGAAGAGGTCCATAACTAACGAATGTCTCCCACTCAACAATCTGCATACTAACGAGCCAAACCATTATCACCGCAGGCTACGCTGCAGAGAAGAACTGCACCGATGTCACACATCAAAGACTGTTTACAGGCCTTTAAAAAAGTTGATTACAGCCTTTGTGGCTCCAGAGGCAGCTGACACCTCGAGTGATGTGACTTGACTCGGGGCTGAAGACAAATTTGAAAATGTGAAGTGAGGTCAGCAGACCTCTGCAGCCTGCCATCTGTTTTTGAGGCCAGAAGCATAACACGCCTGAATCTCTGACAACAGTCACTGGTCCAGTTGCATTGTGGGTATTGTAGGCACCAGATTTTGACGAGCAATGCATGAAAGAACTCTCCACAATGAGTTGGCGATGCTTTAGAAGTGCAGAGCTAAATTGATTTAGTGATGGCTATGAGAGAAAACAACCTCCTAAACCTGACCGATTCACGTGAAAGTGACAGAAGGAGACACTTGTTTTTCCGTTTTATCTCTCTGCAATCGCTCCGCTTCCTACTACTTCCTCATTCCTGGTTTAAACTGTTTAAATATGTCAGTTTGGAATAGTACACAGTAGCACAATGGATCGCACAAAAAGCTAAAAGATGCAGCGACTTCCTGCAGACGTGTTTTACAAAAGAACGGTGTCAGAGCAGTTATCAAGTTATATTTGGATTTTTTAATTTGGATTTTCTTTAACTTCTATTATGAAATCAATATGTTTTTTCATTTTTGTTATAACTGCATGGTCTAATTATGTAGATATGAACATATACCTTATTGTAGTGTCGTTACAAGTCAGTTTTCAGTTGTGATCATGGAGGATTCAAAGGAGAAAGATGAAAATTAAAAGATACAAAAAAACCATAAGGCTGTTGATTTTGAGCTGAATGAGTGCTAGAACAGTTGGGATGATGGCGCATATACATATTTCTGCTGTGAACTCGGCACCAACTGGTCACAGAAATGCAGCTATGACCCTGATGCATTTTGTGTTGTAAAGTACAGTTTTGTCTGTCGTGAATCTCTGATCTGAGCTGACCTTCAACACACTGGTGTCGCTGAAGGAGTCAGCTGTTTAGAGTTAAAGGAGAGCAGAGTTTCGGCCACACGCTGCCTGTTGCCACCCTGATCACGTCTCAAGCTAATCCAGCTGTGTGTTCACACCACAGGTGCTCAGTTCCTTCATTTGTCTACAAGGAAATGTTAGGAAAACAACGTCTTCCTGCAGCCAATCGCGAAGCCGTGCTGCTACAGTGTGAACGCAGAGTGGGGTTAATAAACACACCAGGACTCGACTTGGCAACTGAACTGAGCCGTCAAAACAACCAATCACAGTCTAGCAGTCTACAGCGCGGGTGAGCTGACGTGCACTGTGGGACAACAAAGAGGGACGTCCTCCCCGCTGTGTACTCACCAGAGAAATAAACTGTGGAGAGGAAAAGATGGATGAAGAAGGGATGGAGATGAAGAGAGGAGAGATGGGCAGGTGACACCCAGCCAGGAGGGCGGAGAGGAAAGAGTTAAAAGAAAACACTGGAAAAGAACTGTCAGCATGGTGAGAGACAGCCAAAACTGAACAAAAGGAAGGAGAGAGAGGAAGACGGAGGAGTGAAAGTCAAAGAGAGGACAAAGAAAGACTTGACAAAGGGAACCAAAAGACACAGAGGATAAGGAGATGTTTAGAATAAGCAGAGCAGAGAGAGAAAACAAACAGGAACAGTGAAAAACAGAAACATGGAGGTGTGGAGCAAACAAACGGCGAAGCAAACACACCTTTATTTCTCGCTGCTCCACTGATTTCTCCCATATCTGTTGATCATAGGCGCCAATCTGGAAAAACAAACAAAGAAAAGGTTAATGATGAAATGCGGAGAGCTACAGTGAACACAGAGCAGGTACGAGGCTTTAGTTTCTTCATGCAGGGTACTCATCATCTTCTTGAGAACAAGAAAGAAGAATAAAGCCACAACAAAGGTTTCTGCATTAAAAAGCTACAGTTCCCCTTAACAGCGTTCATATCACTGAATCACAGAACGTCTTTCCCTGGAAGAATCCTTCATATTTACTAAAAACATAGAGATAAACATCGCTTCATTGCTTTTTCACCTTGAAATCAAATTGAGCTGCCAACTTCTGCATCATTATCATTATCTAGAGCCAGATTAAACCCCCGTAACAAGCGATTTAGAGATTGTGAGGAGTGTGCAAAAGCAGGTCATTAAGGGTTTGTTTTGTGTGGGAGTTCGGGATTTTAAAGCTCTTGCTTCACAGCTGGAGCTGTCATGAAGTCATAAAACAAGCCTTTACGACCGTGATGTGTGTATATCTGACTGTTGGTCGTTAAATGCATGGTGATGAAGTTGTTGCAGTAAATTAAGATTTTAAAGCCGGATTTTTTTATGCCTTAAAAAACATGTAATTGACCCCTCAGACCCAGTTTTCCACTTTAATGTACTCCTTAAGTAGCTTTTCCAAAAAAAAGCATCTCATGCCACACCTTTTGACAACTTCATCATTGAAGCTACATATATGAGGCTTACGGTCAAATATTCAACCCA
>JAPZEA010000024.1:7486342-7500530 GCA_029783685.1 Heniochus monoceros | reverse complement strand
ATATTAAAGGAAAATGAAAACCAAAATGAAGAATAAAAATGCAACGTGCATGATGGCAGAAGATGGGGTTATTTAAAGTATCTCTCAGGCGTTTATGTCTAAAGCATTGCCTCCTTTAGAGTGTTCTCCATTCTGAGCCTATAGACATTTACTGGCAATTGATCCTGTGTCTAAGTGTTAGTCATAAATTAACACCCCTCTGCTCTCCACCTACGCCTGACTGTATTCTCATCTGGCCCATCCAATCACTAGGCTTCACAACACACACATACACACATACACGCTACACTCTTGCCTGACCTAAGCTATGACTCATTCAGCTTCAGTTACTATGATCTTTTTGACTCAGCAGGGAAAGTGTATGTAATAATGTAGTTCAAAGAGAGACCTATGAGTGTGTGCAATTGGATGCAGGTGTGATGTTTGTAATAGAGATGATGTTGATGGAGCTGGCAACTAATACAGCTTATGAGTGGTAGAAAAAGACAGAAGAACATGACAAAAAAAAAGGATTGAAGTAAAAAACTTATCTGTCCCTGATGCTATTGGAGTTGATGAAAGAATGTATAATGCCTTAAAACAATACCCTCAGAGTGGACCGCAGCCTGGGGGCTGCACTGAAGGCTGTTGAGATGAATAAATAAAACAGCATTGATCTCTCCTAATAACAAAGGTCTAGTACCGGCCATGTGGTGGGCCGGGGGCAGTGCGTAAAGGCCCTGCCAAGGCTCGGTTAACTGTCTCCTGAGTCAGAACATAGGAGGAGTGTGGCCCTCCTACCTCACCTGTTCCTGGAAAGAGATCACTGCACAGTGCCACCAGTATTTACAATGAATATTTAAAGAGGCCTTCCGATTACTGTGTCAGGGTGATAATCAGAGAGGCTTTAGTAAATCAGTGGCTGTTATGAGCCCATATTTGATAGGTATGTTAGTGTTTACTTACATGTTGGGCAGGAGGATATGGTTGAAATCAGTATCATAATAACAATAGTAGTATTTTTATAACGTTTTTCAGTGTTAATATAGTATATCACAATATAGAAAATGTACTCAATGCAAAATCACACAAATTAATCAAACTGGTGTTCAGTGCATGTGTTATGCATTACTTGAGACAAAACTTCATATAAGAAACAGAGAAATAAAGAACTAAATATGTAAACATATGTTAGCACGTTTAATTAGTTGATCAACAGAAAATGTATCTCTTTATAACTGATCAACAGTTTGCGTAATTAAGCCACAAGGTTCCCCGTTTTATGTAATTTCTAACTAAATATCTTTTGGTTTCAGGCTGATGTTTTGGCATAAAAGCAATCTATAGTCGTCTCCTTTGTTCTGTGAAATTGTAAGGGGTGATTTTTGCTTAAAAAGTGAACAATTAATCGAGAAAATTCTTGTCAGATTAATTAACAATGAAAATAATCATTCACTGCAGCCCTATAAATGACCTGCTGTCTTGTATATGATAAGATTAACAAAACTAAACAGACATACAGAGAACACAGCTCAGCAGACATTCATACATTTTTTTTTCATGTCAGCTTTAGCATCTAATCTTATTCTAAAACCAATTACCAGCCAAAACAAAAATAAGAACATCAGGGCTTAGAGTCTTAGGAAACAAGAGAAATGTGGGAACAGGTCAAATTTAGTTAGTTCATAGCATTTCCAATAAAATGTAACTAACCAGTGAATAAGACCAAACCAGTCTTTTAATAAGTTCATAAATAGCGAACAAGAGGAGACAAGGGTTAAACAGGGGGCTCCTAAATAAAAGTTGCCGCGTGCGAGGGCATATATCAGGATCTGGCTATAAAGCCTGCCCTTTAGGGTGGGGAGTAGTGGGAGTAGTTGACTCCTGTCTGCTGATAGGGAGCCCTATATCACTCAGTCCCCAGCCCTGCCAGTCTCGCACACACGCTCACACACTCACACCCTCGTAAATGTCACCTGTTAATCTGGCCTCAAGTGCTGCTCAGTGCACTCACCCATCAACAACCTGAGCTTTCGAGAGTGATGCTCGGAGGCATCAAGAAGTTCAACTGAATGAGAGAATATGCGTTGGTGAAAGACACATACTGTTCAGACACACACTCGTGCTGTGCAATAAAATGCTGCAGGTACATACTGTGCACAGAAAAGCCTGTCACAACATCAACCTCCAGTTGGCAAGAAAAACCTCCAAAAACCCCAATTGTGAGGTCAAGTAAGAGATTTTCTTGGGAAGACCTGCACAAGAAGGACCCCCTTCCAAGCCAGACAGGTGTTAGACATTAACAATAACAAGAAATGTAAAAGTAAAGCAATTAAGAAGCAAAGAAAAGAAACACGTCACTGCACCAACCTCCCTCCAGTGGGCAAGGAGAAACCTCCAAAAACCCTATTAGTGCAAATGCAACTACACACACACACACACACACACTTAGCATCTTTTCCTCACAGACAAACTACAGTCTGTCTGTTACACAGTTTATTTATATCTGTTGACGTCCTTTTATTACATGACTAAACTGTAACGTAAATGAGAAAAAATATATATATTGACAATAAAACTTTGTGACAAATCTCTGTTCTTTCTGCTCTGCCACATTAGTATAAACCTATCTGACATATTTCCTCTTTTCTCTCTGTGACTCCCTCTGAAAACTCTTTCTCCTCCTCCTCCTCCTCCTCCTCCTCCTCCTCTCTGTCTTGTAGCTCTGACAGATGTCTGACCATGACTGTGTTCAGTATAGATCTGAAGCTCCTCAGCAGAAACCTTTTAACTGTATTAAGCTGTCGAGACGTCACCAAACATTGTGCAGCTCAGAGTTTGAACATGCAGTCTGAGAATGAGAGGGACTTTAGTGGAAGTCTCTCTCGTTTTTATTCTGTCATTCACTCTCTCTGCTTCCTGTGCTGCTGCTGTTTGTCTCTTTCTCTTTGAAAAGTGTCTCATGATATTAAAATGTACATTCAATAAGTGATAATGTTAAAGAACGCAGATCGTCTTTGAATCATGCATTGAGCTGCAGCAGCTGATCGTTCAAATGGTTCATGTTGATTTCGTGTCCTGATAACTGGCTCTTCAGAAGAGTCACAGAGAGGTTACTGGTATCTCCTCACACTCCAAAGATTGGCTTTAATTTGTTGGCTGTGAGAGTGTGTGTGTGCGTGTGTGTGTGAAAGGCCAACAGATGACCTTTATTCAGCATTAAACCTGATAGAACAACACAGTGCTGACTGGCCTCTGGAAGCCTCAGCTGATGTGAGCTGAAACTCAATGAAGTTTCATCTGGAATCAGAAACAGAGAAGTCGGCCGTTCCAGTTCATCAGCTGGATAATGAACGATGCATCAACTCTGAATGCTGCAGGAAAATAACAGTCCTTCAGATTTATAGATTTCTGCCTTTATCTGTTGAGCCTGCACTTGTTCTGCTCAGTGTGGTCAAACAGAGAAGATGAAAGTGTCATGATCCTCAGAGGGAAAGTGAATGAAAAGGTCATGTGTCAGAGTTTCAGAGTGTTGTCTGTAGAGCAGCCACCTCCTGAGCTGTAAGACTGGCTGCTTCCTTCATCGTGTCACTCTTTGTTCTCTCTCATTGCTCTTTTCTGTTGTTGTTCAGGACAGGCTGTGAGCAGCTGAAGCCTGACTGTCTGAGCTAAATAATTGGCCTCTGAATGACACGGCCACTGTCTTCCTCCTCGTAGCTTCAGATTAGCTTCAGCTAGTTTGCTCTGTGGCATGCTGGAAGTTTCTCTTTAGACCTGAAGGTGTTGCTGAAGGTACGCTTGTTGTTTTGTTGTTAGACTCCCGTCACTCTGAGACTCCATTTACACCTGGTATGAAAATGTGATCTGTATCCAGACACGTCATCCAGAGAAAGGAATCGTACCATTGTACCATTGTTGTTCTCTCCTCCGCCTGCAGCTCCAGGCAGAGGTCCATCAGCTCTTCCTTGGACTTGTGAGGCTTTCTGAGGACATCTGCCTCAGCTGCAGCTCCAGCACCTGCTGCTGTATGTTTGCTCTGCAGGAGCTGCAGGATCTCTGTTTGATTTTTGAGAATTTGATCCAATCTGATGAGCAAATCTGAAATGTTGGTAAAAGACAGACAGACAGAGAAGATAAGTGGTTGCTGTCTGAAACACTTTTTAATTCCATGGCTGCTTACTTGTATCAACACCCTCTAAACCCAGAAAGTTACACCCACCCCATCAAACTGGAGGTGCTACTACTGAAGGGTCAACATCCCAGTTTTGAATGATAAGGATTTTGTAGTCTTCTCACCAATGCTGCAGCCCATCTACTGCTATTATTTTTTCATTTTGCCCTGATAGCGAACCCTGTGTGCAAAGATGGCGAAAACACACCAAACACTGAAAGAGGGCCAGAATGAATCGTTCCTTTTATGTTCAATTCAAAGTTAAACTGAAAATGCAAAATAAAACAATGTTTCATTTCGGTCCTTCTCTGTTACCATTCACTGGTCTGCTGACTTGATGCATCAGGTCCAGTATGAACTTGCACCACTGCTGCTGGATTGTGGACTTTGGAGTTTTTGCTCTGCAACAAAAAACTAATTTTGTTGAGGACAGATTTGAGACACAGGATCTGACGTTAAAGCCACAGTTTGAACTGGTTGTTATTGTCGTGACTTTTCGCTGTCTGGTTGTCATTTCAATAGATGGACTTTTAAAGGCTCAGAGTCCTCAGAAAGCTTTATACAGGGAGGTCAAAGGTCACCATAAACACAGACTGATGTTCACTGTCGTCTGTTTGAGGCGGTGGGCTGTGCAGGTGGATCAGTTCCTGGCTTCTGTCCCTGTAATGTTCACACAGACATGAACACATGTGCTGCCTTGAGCTAAAAGCAGCAGAGAGAAAGCAAAGTGCATTTTAATGTTCAGAGGAAGAGCAGCATGAATTCTGTTTCTTTCCTCGATGAAATAACACCGCGAGACGGCTGCACGTCTGTCCTCTGCTCTTCTTGTTGCTGATGTGAGCTCGTCTCTCTGTCTTAAAGGTCTGCTGATACAGTTTTAATGTGGGACGTGTGTGAGACTCCAGGGTGTGGACATGTTAGTGCTCATTTATCCAAGTGAGGGAAATAATTGGTCCCACAGAAATAAGAGTGAAGCTTTAATAAATCATAAAGTGTCACTTTATGTCGTGTTTTCCTCACATACAGAACAGTCTGTTACTGGATACTGTAACACAGCAGTACAGAGGAGAGTTTTACTGCACTGATCTACATACTTACTGATCCAGTAGTACAACAAACAGAGAGTCTTTCCACACTAAACTACATACTGACACTGTCTTCCAGTGTAAGTCCATCATTGAAAATCACTTCCAAATGAGCTGATAGGTCTGTTCTCATTAAATGTCCCAGCAGACAGCAGTGAAATCTAGTTAGTGACTGTAGTTTAGTACAGAAAGGTGATGTGATGCACTTTGATTTAAAAAGGCAGAATGTTTTTCTCCTCAGTCCCTGAGCATCTTTCCAGAACAACGTTTAAATGTGGAGTTTGCTGTCATTGATGTGTGAGAGGTCGCTCTCTGGTCTGGTTGTTAGAAGTGAGAACTGTCCCTCCTCTTTGTCTTTCCACAGCGGTCAGCGTGATGAAGAGACATGAAAAGGCTGCTGTGTGTTTCCAAACTGCTCTGAACAGAGAGAAAAAAGAGCTGCTGTCAAATCAGTTTCTAAAGGCAGTTTATTAAAATCAACCAATCAGAGGAGGACAGAATGAAAGGGGACAGAATCCAGTGCAGTGAATAATGCAGCTGTGTGTCCACAGCAGTGAGCTGCTGCACTGTCTCTGTCCACACTGCTGACTGGCAGCAATGATCAGCTGGCTGCATGTTACCTCTCAAAGGATTTTAACAGACACAACCAAACAGCAACAATCAATATTCTCCAGCGTTCTCCAAATCTACCACATAATCCAACACATCGCTCACCAGCGACCGACAGTTCTGATGTTTCCATGTTCCCTCTGAGAGATTCAGGGAACCAAAGCTGCTCCACTGACATTCACACATTTAAAGAAGAGACTTGGACTTGACTGAGATGGAGCTGAACTTGATTTCTGCTGCATCTGACTGTCAGATCTAAGAAACATGAAACATTTGTCTGTCGTCAGATAAACTATCAGATAAACTTTGCAGCCTGTTTATTTTTTCCTTCAGTCATTTTCTCATGAACATTAAAAACAGGACTGAAAAGTGAAATCATGCTGTGCTTTTAAATGTGGCAGCAACTTGTCATTTGTCAGTTGTTGCTGTGAATGCGTGACAATCACTGTGGTTCACAGTATCATTATCAGCACAGGAGCAAACTGTTTAACTGCACACTGCGTTTCTCTCTCAGGTTTGTTTGCTCGTTTATCATCACTGTTGTTGTTTGGCAGAGAGGCTTTAATGAGAGGAAACAAAGTCGAGCAATTCAATGAGAAAAACTCTCATTTTCACATCACTTGTCCTCTAGAACAAACACAGGGCTTCAGCTGCAGTTTATTTCTATCAGTGTTCACCAAGAGATGCTGCTGTTCTTCTTGTTTTTCATGTTTGTTGGAGACAGTTTACAGGAGCTTTAATGGAGTCATGAGATCATTTTACAGTTTCACCAACTGTCAGGTTAGAGGTTCAAAACAGAAAATAAACAAGGAAAGCCTCCTCACTTCCACATCTAAAGGATAAACAGAGGGAATAAAATGTTGGAGTTATTTGTTCATCCCTGCAGTTCTACAAGTTCTTAGTCCCAGTGGGAGCTTTGACTGGAAACCAGAAGCAGAGACTCATTTGAACTCTGGTTCCAGTAAACAGGAGTAAATAAGCTCGGTTATTGTCGTCCTCTGGCTGTTTGATCACAGTGGACATGTGTGTGGAAAGGACAGCAGGACTGTGACGAGGCTGAGACATGTGGACACTTTGAGTCACGCCTTCGAAATGAGGCCACTTACAGAACGTGAGAGTCCGACAGCTGCAGCGTGAACATGATCCACTTCTCTCTGCCGCTCATCTGACAACACATCAGCGCTTCGTTTTCACTGAGTAACGTTTGAATGAGGAGCTCAGAGCGGGAGTGAAACATGTGGCGGTCAAAGTGTTTTTGGTGGATTAATCGATATGATGCAGCGGCTCGGCTGCTCTCTGGCAGCTGTGTGTTTGTGCGTCTTTCTCTGAACTCAATGAATCACTTTCAGCAAATCTCGACTTGAACAAACCAGAAGAGCAGAACAAATGGATTTTAAACAAATGAGTCAGTTTGCCGCAAAGAAATTTGATCTCTTTCTCTTGAAAATCGATCCATGCCGAGCTAATGAGACTGTAGAATAAAAGCCCTTTGCTGTCACGTCTCCTGGCTGATGAGGACAGAATGGAGGACGAGTGCTGAGGACGTCTGCTTTGTCCCTTTAACAGAACAGCTTCCTGTTTGACTTTGACTTGTTGGACAAAGACAGAGTTTGTCTTGTCGACATTTTCACGGTCAGTTCCAGTAAACTGTTGTTTTTTCTCTGCTCGCCCTGAATGACTCCAGTATTCCACCACAGACGCCCTCACCTGAGGCTGCTCACCACAGTCTGAATGTGAATAAAGTTATTAATGAGCTCAGCTGGATGTTGACTGAACAGATGAGGTTGAGTGCTTTGCTTGAGGACACAACAGCAGGAGTCTCAACAGACAACACTGACCTCAGCTTCACATTCGGCTGCTTGACTCTTGCCCGGTGTTTGTGTGAAGGAGACATGCTCGGGGACAGACGGTGTCGTTAAAGAGACGTCCACACAGTTAGTTGACAGGATGATCTGTGCAGTCAGAGCAGTCTGTGTGTTCAAACAGAGCAAACACCTGGAAGGTGACCTTTGTTTGACCGCTTTAATCAACATTTCAGGGGCGTCAATGATTGGACACCTGTCTTCAGCAGCGTGTCTCTGACTGTGTCTGCTGGTTGTTGCTGGGGAGGTCGTGTTCAGTGGATTTATTTTTCTGAAAACAAAGCTCGCTGCAGCTTGAAACAAGGTTAATGAGAGCAGTGGGAGTGGACCATAAGTTCATTTATGGGCCTTTAAATCTAACAATGAGCTTAATGAGGCTAAAAATGACTTTTTCATTTCAGCCTCTTTTTCTTTTCTGTCTGCTGGAGACGAGACCCCCAGTTTGTCCCTTTCAGCTGCTTCCACATGTGGAGGACTTCCTCTGTGCTGTTGTCTGCTGTGACCGGACCCTCAGGACGGACTCTGGGTTAGAAAGAAGCAAACAGGACTTATATACTGTGACCACCCCCACCTCTCAGACCCACTCAGCTCGGTTTGACGACTGAGAGATGGAGACAGTTTAATGAGGTTAAAAGTCGTCTCCTCCACACTTTGCGTCACTAAACCAGTCTGCCAGAATGTGTCTCTGCTGTCTTTGTGTTGTCTGACTCTGGTCCCTGAATCACTCCTGCGAGTCCTGTTTCCTCAGGAGTCGTCCTCTCGCCTGCTGTGTTCAGCTCACACCTGCCGACACACAGGAAACCTTGTCGAAGCAGTTTTTACATCACTCTGTTTGGATCAGGTGTGTGAGCCAAACAGAAGAACATTTACTCGGCTGTTTATTGACATAGCACACAGTCAGGCGGTGAAGAGGACGGCAGCTCTTTATTATATATCTACATGTTGTTTGCTGGTGGTGATCAACAGCAGACTGCAGAGAGAAAGTGTTGCACAGAATGAAGAAAAACACTGAACTGATGTGTTAAAGGTTCCCTTGGTGCAAATGCAAAACTGATATATTTTCAATGGAGGACAATTAATCTGAGTAATTGGGAAGCTTTGTTAAAATAATAAGCCTAGAATAAGGTGTGAAGGGTCTCAGCACTTTAATTAGATCTATGTCAGTTTTGTTCTGTGTTAAATTTTAATTAGCTGCATTCTAACTGTTTCAAAGACGGCCTTCTATCCACTTACCGTCTTCTCAGTCAAAACACTGCCACAGTCAGCCGTCTCCAAATCAAGAGAACTGGTTCTTCAGTTGTCCTCCAGAGTCTCCATGTGGACCCAGAGGTCCAGTATTTCCTCCAGGTGGGCTGATGTGTCTTTTATGGATAGAAGCACAGCAAAGACAGACTGGATGCAAAAGGACCAGCCAAACATCCCTCCCTGCAGGAAGCAGAGTCAGAGCTGACTGGGAGCTCCACACAATGACTCACTCCACCGAGATTTAACCTGGTCTGTTTCCTGTCCACCTCTCTGACCTCACCTGGTCTGTTTCCTGTCCACCTCTCTGACCTCACCTGGTCTGTTTCCTGTCCACCTGTCTGACCTCACCTGGTCTGTTTCCCGTCCACCTCTCTGTAATCTGAGCACTGACAGCGAATCTCAGTATAAACCTGTTGCTGTGAAATGTAGGAGTGCAGCAGTGAGCTTGTAGAGAACTGAAATGATTATTTGTGTGTGTGTGTGTGTGTGTGTGTGTGGATCTACAGTTTATAGCACACACACTTGTGTGCTCAGTCATGTGATTGTTTATTTGCAGTCGTCTCAGATGTTTATCTGCAGAAATCCTCAGGGGATGCAGATTTAATATCTGAGACAGATGATGTAAACCTCTGTGCTGTGAATCACAATAAATGAAGCTTCATCAGCTGTTTACTACAAAATGCAGTAATGAGGCTTTTAATGTGTTACAATAAAGCCTGTTTACATTATTAAAGGATTCATCTAATGGCTCCGTCATGTTTGATGAATACAACGCAGAGTATTTGCATCTTGTAACTTCCCGCTCAGTGGAACCTCGTCTGGATTGTTTGTTTCCAGCCTGATGATGTGTCAAAGGGAGGAGGTGTTGGCTTTAATCTGTGGATGAAAGCAGCTGATGTGATTTGCTGTGACTGATGTCGATGTCAGCCGGGAACAAAAAGCTGCGTCGTGGATTAGTTGGATGCGGGTCGGTGCAGCCGTCCATGAGGTGATTGTAATATCTCTTCAGGATGGTGTAAGTCTCGGCTCTAATTGTGTCAGCGGCTTTGACAGCGTGGCCTCGGTGTGCTGCTGCTCAGCATCACTGATGCAGAGGGAGGAGGAGGCCGATGGAGCTGCTGTATCCTGGTTCTCTCTGTGGACGCTGAGCATCAGCCAGTGTGTCGCTCTGACAGGGTGACGCTTCTTTTAGAGGTGAACGCCAGGAGTCAGTGTGACGAAGCTGTTTGGAAGCACAGAGTTTGTAGAAACACCTGTTGTCTGCTGGAAATGTTCATGATGTCAGTTCACACCATCGTGTTTTTCTTGTCTTGACCATAAATGTTAGTCTACAGATTTATTTATTTATTTCTAATATTACATTCTGTTCAGTGTTGTTGGGATAAAAGTATCCAAACTGTGAGATTTGAGCTCACAATCTTCTCTTTTCTTTCTTAAGGATTATTTTCTCTCTGAAGATGAAGAGATTGGATATTTCGGCCCCTGCAGAGTTTGCATTATGAGGGTGTAATGATTTATTGATTTCTGAGAACGTTAGATTGGTACCAACTGATTCAGCCTGGAAAAGTGTTCGACTGTAAATGGCTTTTATTGTGTTTAACTCAGTGTGATTATATATTTATCTCAGAGAGAGAAATCAGCAGAAGCTTGAACAACAATCAGCCAGCAGCTTCTAAATAATCAACTCCTTGTATTAGATTTAAAGCTGATATAAAAGTGAATGTGAGCAGCTGTTTGAATGTCCAGACTCATCAGTCGAGTTTGAAATGATCTGAATAAAAAGATGAGAGGCTCAGATGAGCTTGTGAGCTCTGTTTTTTTCATGATTTCTGACCCAAAACTGTAAAACTTGTGTATTCAGAGTTCAGACAATGTTCACAGCATCATGTTTAGGTTTGACTAAAATGCTCTGAAGAAAGAAACAAAAGCAAAAGCAAAAACAAACAAACAAAAAAACATCTTAAAATCCCACAGTTTCTATATGCCAACAGACAATTGAAGTGTGGATGTGTATCTTGGTCTATGTTTAATTAACAAAGAAGAACTTACAAACAGTAAGCAGTACATTATACCATCTGTAGCTGTGATTCATTTTCTGAGTAAAAATGCTTTGGAGTACTAAGAGACTATTCAGCCTACAGGCATGGACTAAAGGCTATATACTGCACTAAAATCATATAAAACATGAGCTAAGTATTAAAATACAACTTAGTTTTCAGTTGGTCATGATGATACCTAACAAATGATGCTCATGCTAGAGTATTTCCTCTAGAATATTTGAGTTATTTTTTTTAACTACAGACCCTGACCTGTACTGGTTTTCTGGTTTGGAGTGATTCATCTGTCAGACTTACACAGCCTTTGATTCAGCCTGAATAAAGGTGCATAACTCTTCAGTCAAGTCATCAAACAGGACTGGTGAGGGTGAAGCTGCCACCTACAAACGCTATAATAAACAGCTACATACTGCTAGCTACATATTTACCTACATCATTAAGTTATTTAAACTGTCTGGAGGGGAAATAATAGAAACATCACACCACACTGCGCCAAATAAAACGGCAAGATCAACATTTTATTTGAAGAGCATAATCTCACAAATTATTGACTTCTTGTTCAAAACACACAAAATCCAAATATGTCCACTTAAAATGATTTGACTTCATAAAGCCAGCTCAAATTTCAATGTGGTTTTTAAAACCATAAACCTCCATTTCCATCCTCATCTCACATTCTTTTTACATATGATAACTTGACACACCAAAGCACATTTTGGCATTTAGAAACTTCAATTGTTTGACCCAACCATAAAGGTGGAAATATCAGTAATAATGATGATAATCATGTCACACAATTTTGTACACTCGGTGCTCAAAAACAAGTAAATGAATGTTTGTGAAATCAATCCAAGTACTTGAATTTAATCTCATGACAGTCCCAAAGTTAGAAAAAAAGGCTTCACAGTTACACGTAAACATTTAGAGGACTGAGTGAAATAACTACAGCAACTCCATAACAGCTGAAACTAAAAAAGGAAATGGTAAAAGTGGAAGAAATGAGTGATGGGAAAGCATTTGATGCAGAGCTGTTCGTTCTGTCCAGGAATGCATGTCACAAGAGGCTGATCTGTGCAGGATCACTCACTGATCTAAGTAACGGTAACCGATGGTACATTCAAAGCTTTGGCAATTAAGGCAAAACAAATATGATGACATGACTGACTGTGTAATGGCATTGAGGAAATTATGACATCACTTGGACATATTTTATCTCACAAGGCCTAAAACTCTCCTCTCAGACGCTCAATAGAGAGCCGAAGCAAACTTCAGGGTTCTGTCCCAGAAGCAGAAAAAAAACTAGGGCTCCAACTAACAATTATTTGCATTTTTGATCATTTTCTAGATTAATCGATTAGTTGTTTGGTCTATAAAATGTCAGAAAGTGGTGAAAAACGTTGATGAGTGTTTCCCAAAGCCCAAGAGGACATCCTCAAATGTCTCGTTTTGTCCACAATCCAAAGGTATTCAGTTTACTGTCATAGAGGAGTGAAGAAACCAGAAAATACTCACATTTAAGAAGATAGAATTGGAGAATTTTGACTTAAAAAAAAAAAGTTACTCAAACCAATTAATCGATTATCAAAATAGTCAGCAATTAACTTATTAGTTGACAACAAATCGATTAATCGCTGCAGCTCTAAATAAAAATCATTCAGAGTGACGTCAACATTTTAAATAACACAAATTGCTAATGCCCAGTTCAGACCAAAGATTCTATGACACATTTTGAGAAAGAATTGCAGTGGTGTAAACTGGCCCGTCTTAGATCGACTCAAGCCAGTTGACAGCGCCACCTGCAACTCAGCTTGTCCAGTCCCAGTGGCTGGTTCTACAACTAAGGCACGTCACCTGTTTCAACAGCCAATCAGCTCGTAACAAAGTCAGCTGGTCAAGTCAGTTACAAACTATCAGCTGGTCATTTCATGGATACAGGAAATACAACTGTAGCAAGTAACTCACTATTCTCAATCATATATCAAAGACGCTACAAAATATATCCAGCTACAAAAAAGTCTGAAAAGCCGGCAGTAACAACAGAAGTGTAGAGAGTTGTTGCTATTTAAACAATATACCGTCTCATCTTCCATTGGTGTAACCTGGCAGGTTTTCAGAACGTTGCAGACCAGCGCTTGCAAATAGTTGCAAGTTTCAACTCCTGTAATTGTCAGTCTTTGGTCTGAACTAATATCGCTCACTCTGTGTTTGTGTTTTAAGCAATTTCGCTACACCTGCAATACTTGTAGTGGCCACTTGGGGGCAACGGTCAATTTGCATATCATCACCGTTTAAGTTGCTATGACAAAACTGTTAGCAAACAGTTGTTTATTGACCCATCCAGTAGTTACAGAGAAACATTATCATTTATCTGGAGTCGCGTTTGTGGTCACGTGCTGAAGTCACTCATTCAGCTGTTTGTCATCTGGCTTTTTAGCTGCTAGATGCTCCACTACATTCACCAGCTAGCTGCTAACAGTGTCTGCTGTTTGGTGCTCAGCAGGTGGTGTACAGTGGGACTTTAAGAGCTTCTTGTCTGAAAACAACTGTGGCAGAAAACTACACTATGAGAGCGGTGAGAGTGAACCAAAACAGTAAAGCTGTGGGCCAGATGCTGAACAATGAGCTGCAGATTCTGGTCATAAATCTCTGAAGGTTCATCACTGTGAGTGACTCATTTCACATTGTTTTCATATTGGCATTTGATACATTGTTATTATAAAATGGCAACTATAACCACTTAAAGAGTGTTAAGTTAAAAAAAAAAACACATTATTTAAGTTCTAACCCTGTGATAACATGTTGCTATATGCCAAACACAGGTTTAAAAAATCATTATTATCTTTATATCAAAATCCATCTCCTCCCTTTTTCTGTAAAACATTAAATTAGGTTCAAAGACTCATCTTAAACTCAGAGGCATAAATGGATCCAGTCAGATGACCTCGTCCATGATATAAAATCACACTTGACCAATATGTGTGGGTCTTGGCTAGAGGAGCAGTATCATAATAGAAGGTGTGTGTCTTGATATCAGTTGATATCTGTGTTCATATGCCAGTTTATCATAGAGGAATGGATAGTAAAGCCCAGGAACATTTTTTCAGGAAGACCGATGAGAGAAATGCTGAATGACAGCAGTCACAGAAGTTAGTGGCTAACCTGGATGGGGCTTCATGACTT
>JAPZEA010000024.1:7474997-7486242 GCA_029783685.1 Heniochus monoceros | reverse complement strand
TGCCTGACCCCCTGCAGCAGGAGTCAGATCACATTTCTCAGATCTGCTGCTGCACGTCTGCAGAAAGCCAAGAAATAAATGTGATGTGGCTCAGTGCTGAGAATAATAACCTTCTCTGCAGCTGGAGGGATGAGATTTAACAGTAAAATCTGACGTGAGACAAATGTCTGAAATAGTGCTAATAAATGGAATGGATGGGTTTTAGGGGGAAAATACAGAATGGCAGAGAAAACATGGTTTCACCTCTTCAGAGATTCAGCTGTCTGTGGTTCAGCTGTGAGGCTGTGCAGGAGTCCACATCAGACAAGTGAAATCATGCAATCCATCCAGATTTGTGTCGAGCGCTGCCTGACTGAAGACACATTCACTGACCAGCAGCAACATTAAAACAACAGGCGTCTGAATCAGCAGCAACATCCTCAGTAAATACACTGATTCACACAGTGGGCTAAATGTGAGGCACCACTAATTTACTAATTAGTGATCAATACTAGCGGAGCGACCGTTCATAGATCGTCTGATGGAGGATTTAGAGTAACAACAATACAGCTCAGCCCTCAAACTGACACATTCTGATCCACAAACACAAGCTGTGATCTCATCTGTGACTGAATCTGCTGTATTTACAGTCACTGAGTGGACAGGAAGTAGAGCAGGTCAGCTCAGAGGAGGAGGAAAGGACGTGTGGAGCTTCCTACAACCCAGTGTGAGTTCATGTGATGGAGAGCCCCAACACACCCTCCACCTGCACACACCCAAAGTGATTCATGGAAGAAGAGATTTCACACTGCTCTTAAACTTCTGGGCTCTCTGAACGATCGCTGAGATGTTAAAGTGTTTACTGAAGAGGAGGGAAGGCAAAAGAAAAGAGCACTGATGGAGGAAAAGTGGGAGAGAAGGAAAGCTGAAATAAAAGGAGTCCACCTACAATCCAACAGCAGCACAAATGTGGCCTGAAAAATGAATCAACACGTCTCTGACAAACTCTGATCAAAAGTTTAGCATGACAAGCTGACAGAACTGTATGATGGCAGATTCAACTGCTCACATCCCCTCTTTAGTTTCTTGCAGAAATGATGAAGCCAATGAAGAAAATAAAATAAAGCTTTTTAATTGTTGTCATCAGCACAAACAGTCTGAGGTCAGAGGTCAAGTTGGTCAAAGCCAAACATCGAATAAAGACACATTTCCTGCACAACCTTCCTCTTTCAGCACAAAGTGAAAACAAATCTTCCAAAGTGACAAAAAAAGTCCATCTGACACAAATGTAGAACTCTGTGTGTGTGACTCTGGAGATAATATGCAAATCAAAAGGTGCAGCTAAACCTGTGTGAGAGCTTCACTTTAATTCCCCATTAAGATCTGTGATTCACTGTGACAGCTCTGCTAGAACAACCTGATCGGGAGCGAGCTTCAATTTGTTTCAGGCTGATTATCAACCTGCAAACAGTCTGACAGTCGTTTCAGATATGAGAGCAGAAAATAATGGAAACACATGCAGTGAAGTCCCTTCAAAGATGAACATGATTAATGTTGTGATGTTCAGTCTGTGAGATGAAGATTTTATCAATTAGAGACAGAACATCACATTAGTCTGACGCCTGTAAAGACTTCAGTCTCATCTGCTTCATGTTGGAGAGAGGAGTGGAGCCTCTGTGATGAGGAGCGACAGTTGCTCATATATCACCAACACTTTGTCTGCGAGCCTTCAGACAGAAGCAGGTTGTGAGCGAGACGAGTTTGAATCAGCTTCATGTTCGCTGTCACAAAACTCAGCTCAGTGGTGCTGATGCAGACTTTCTGCTCCAGATGGATCTTACAGATGTGAGGTTGAGGAGTCTCCAGATGTTTCTCTGATTCACGCCACAACAACAAGAGCGCGTTTACTTTGCTGCTGCACAAAACTCTGAATAGAGAAAATATTCTACCTGAGCAGAGCAGCTGCTTATTCAACAGCTGCTTTAAAAGAGAGGAACAATCTGGAGTGGAGATTTAATGAAAAGTTGATCAATAGCAGCCAGATGTGTTGACCAGACTCTTCCAGTCTTCTCCAGGGAGGAAAGTTTCAGTCTGTTCATGTTGTTGTGGACTTGAGGAAACTTTCCTTCTTCAGATTTCTCCCTGTTGGAAAATTCAATTGAAATTCAAGTCTGACTTTGACCTTTTGAAATGAGGAGTCCTCATTGAAATGTAGAGCTGCTGCACCCTTCATCTCTCAGTTGTCTTCTGAGCTTCAGGCTTCAGGTTAAAGTCAAACATTTGAATCTTCAGTGAATATAAAAGGCTGTTCTTAAAACACAGTCTGAATATGTGTGTAAGGCAGAACTGTTTAATGTCTTTTATGGTGAGAGGACAAATATTGTTCTTAATCTGTATTCTTCCCTTTAAATAAAATACATCAGAAATATCACATCTGTCAGTACTCGTCCTCATGGTTGTTAATTAAAAACGTTATGTAACAAATTCTAAATGTTGTTGACTTTTATTAATTTAAAAAGCTCTTTTCAACCATCTTTTTCCCTGATGACCGTTGTTCACTTGTTGTTCTTGGTAAAGTACTTTGTAACACTGCACAGGAAAGTGCTGCACAGATAAAGTATATTATTTATAATTCTCAGACAAAGTCCCTCAGGTAACCATAGTGACCTGCAGTCAGAAAAACTCAGTCACAACAAAATGATGTCAATTCTTGAGAACCAATCAGCTTTTGGAGGAATGAAGTTCATCGTTTGGTTTTGACAAGTTGTGTCAATCTTTACTGACTCTGCGTGTGTTTTCTTTGCATTACATGACTCTGTAGAGTCAGTGCAGGCTGAAGTCAACAGCTCAGCGGCCTTGAACAGAGCAAAGCTCTCAGCATGAGAAGGACTTTGTAAATACAGGGATTACTGCAGCTGAAGCTGAACACAGCCATGTCTGACAGTGGAAGCACACAGCCTGAGATCAATGGAGCAAAAACATGTTGTTATTCAGTGGCAGCGCTGCAGATCTCCAGAGGTACAACTGCTCCATGAACACTATGTGACTGCATGAAACTCTGTGCTTTCACATCAAATACGAAGGATTTCAAGTTGTTACTTTAGTTTTTTTAATAGGCAACATTCCAGCTGCATGGCTGACATGTTGGACGTCAGCATGTTATTAACATATTCTGTTTTGTTGAAGTCCATTAAGTGCAGACTATAATTTAAAGGAAGTGACAGCGCAGAGAGACGAGCTGCAAACAGCTGTGACAGATGGACGCTGGTTGTTGGTGGGAGGTGAGATGCATCATCAGCAGGACGAGCAGCAGCAGAAACAACTCAAACACATCATTATGATACGAACACAGAAGCTCCAAAGCACAGCGCCATCACAGCTGTCTGTCAGAGGAACTCATGGACGAGATCTATACATTTTCTTTAAAAATCAGCCGTGATGAGGAAGTCAAAAACTGGACAAAATGACCCCAAAACATGTGAGCTTTAAGCAGAGGGAGGCCACATAATGAGATCTGGGAGAACAAACCAAAGCCAGTCCAGGTCCTGCTGAGCCCCCAGCACTTTAATCACATTAGCTCATTCTTATGAGGACAATCATTTCAAGAGGACAAGATTAAGCTCTAATTAGACTTTCCAACAGAGAGCATAGAAAGAACATTAGCAGAAGCTTCTTACACTTCATGACTTATAATTACAGAACATAAAATATAATCCTGCTTTGAGTGGATGAAGAAAAAAGATTCTCTTTGTGAGGAAGTAATAAACAAAGATTCAGCCAAACAGCTTTTACAGAGACTGCAGAGGTTTGTCTTCTGCACTAAAGCTGTGTTTTGTGATGAAGCATATTAGTCATAAAGACGCTCTGTTGACTGCACAAAGTTAAACACTGAGTTAATATAATAGAAAAAAAAGACAACAGAGCGAGACAAATTACAGACGAGAGACACAAACATCTTCTTTTGTATTCCAGAGACATTTAGATCCAAACTGTCCACGCTGAGAGCTGTTTAATCCAGTTTCACGCCTCATTCTCATTGGACGACATGAGGAAGCAGCTGTGATGGTGACTGGAGGGAAACCACGGCCAAAGAGGAGAAAACAAGCAGACATGTGGGAAAATATGGAAGAGGGAAATAAAGAAAGAAAGAAAACGGAGGAAGAGAAAGTGAGGGGAGAAGTTTTTATCATCTTGGTCTGATGAGAAAATAAAACTAAAATGCAATCAGGAAGTGAGAGGAATAAATCATCTTTAACAATGAGAGGACCACATGAAAGACACAAAGGTAAAAACAGGTTCCAGTGGGACACAGAAACAGCATGTTGGACAGGACGGAGACGCACCATCAAGTTCAACTCAGGATTTTCTGTGGGTGAAGTTTAAATTTGTCGACAGCTTTCTGCTCCTTTTTTCTGTCTCTATACATTATAAACTGAGCTTGGTTTAAGAGGATCAGCAGTTTCCCAGAATGCATTTTGAATCAAGTGTTTCCCAGAAGGATCCACCTCCTCACACAGATATTATACTGTATGTTCTGTCTCACAGATCCAACCCTTTCACTGTCAGTACTTTGCATTTTGCTGAGCTGTGGTGAACGATGTCTGAAGACAGTGAGCGAGATTCTACATGAATCTCTTGTGAAGATGTTTCACATCCTGCCTTTGCTCTCAATTAGAGCGCCGCAGCTTCACAGTCTGCTACAAAGCAAACGAGCCGCAGAATGAATCACGTGTTCGTTGGTCCTTGATGTTCGACAGAGTCGTGTTCAGACACTGTGATGAAGATCAGAGGAGCCCACACAAGACTGAGAGCAAGTTAGTCAAGAAAAAGTTACTGGAGACACGCAGAGATGAAAGTGGACAATATTAAGGTGATTTAATGTGGCGTCGGGCAGAGGTAACACTTCAATAATTAATTTATCATCTGCATTAGCAACGTAAAGTGAAACATAAGAGATAAAATGAGGGCAGGAGAGGTTAAAGAGGAGCTTCAGACTGTGGCTCACTGATTAAAATGACACTGAAGCTGTCAGATGTGCTGTTGGACACACTCCTCCTAATGGACAGGATATATAACCCTAATATAGTCAAACTGTGAACTATTTCTGTACATGGCCCAGTAATACATGTCAAACATGATGATGTGAAAGATGAGACAGGAGGATCGAGTGTTTATGTTCAGTCTGCAGATGTGGAACATGAACAAAATGACGACCTTTTCTGCACAGACAGAGAAGAACATTAGTTTCCTGTTGAAACTGTTGAACTTTCTGCCTTTGCATGAATTAACAGCAGAGTTCTGGTCAAACTGTTCAAAACTGGTGAGAAAAGATGAGAAACAGTGGAGAGCTCAGACTCTCATCAGGGCAGGGCCACAATATTTCACATATTGGATCTTTTTCACTCCTGAATGGCACTTTGGATGATTTGAGGGGCTCTTGAGGGGCAACCGGACCTGAAACCTGATCAGACTGATCCACAGATCAACGTACAGTTTGTCCACTTCATGACAGACCTTTCAAATGTCACTTAAAAACTCAGATGGAGATCAGTTCAGTCTCCCCAAAACACACAGACCATGACTCTGCCAGCTGTTATCTGCTATTGAGTCCAGTCTGACTGCCAAGAGTCCAGCAGAGGACATGAGCACCGAGTCCAACCAGGACTGAAAGACCACATGAGGCTCAGTTCACCTCCACTGAACGAGCTCCTCTGGTTTCTCCACTCATTTAGTCAAGTTAATCCTCTGGATCAGCTGGTTTTTCTTCTTCCAGAGAGAGATGGAGTGTGACAGGATGTTACAGCAGCACACACACTGAATAAAAGAGAAAGAACATTATCAATTCTTTCTGGGATCAATTTCTAATGTATTTCCAACACAGACGCCCTTTCTGATGTGATTCATCTCCTCAGCTGGATATTTACCAAAGTCACTCGATGAAGCGTCTCGTTTGAGGGCACAACAGCAGAGCTCCACTCGATCAATCACCTCTGATCACAAACACAAACCTCTGGATTACTTGACTCCAACAAAGCTGCTGTCCAGTAAAATAAAGTGCTGCTCTCTGTTCTACTGACACTGTTGAGTGTCGCTGCTCGACTGAAACAAAAGCCTCTGTGTTCATCCTCACTGTTCACCAGCAGCTTGTTATTCAGTCCACAGGCTAATAGAAGCTAATAGACAATAACCCAGCATGTAATTAGGTGGTCAGCCTTTAAAGCCTTTTGATTAAAAGACTTATCTGATTACCCACAATCCCCTGGTTTCATCAGCAATCATCTCATCAGCGATCTGTGGCCGTCGCATAAAGAGTATCTGATCAGAATTTAGTGGCTGATTTGATTGGCTGAAACAGTGACAGAGGACAGAGATAACACAGCGTTTCAGCAGGATTTAAAGCTTCTCCACAAACACAGCTCAGGAGCAGCTCTCACTGGGATTATCATTTCATGTTTGACTGCAGAAAACGCTCATGAACCTGTGAACAAATACAAGAAGTGCAACAGTCACATGTTGAGCTGTTCAGTTTTCCACATACACTGCAAACACACAGAGAAACACCTGCAGAGGCTCATGGCAGCACATGTTCAGTTAAAGTCAGTACACAGTCAGCTCCATCTGATTCAGACCAGCAGACATAATGTGGCTGCTTTGACTGACGCCTTCAAACTGAAACTCTCTGTCTCTCCTGTCATGATTACTGCATCTGAATCTGCAGGCCTGCATGTATTTGAACAAACACATTCTGACTTCTTGGATATCTACATTTCAGCCACTTATCTGGCTCCTACAGTCTGCACACAGAACATCAGCTCAGTGAGTGAGGCACACTCACACATTTATTGACTTTGTTCACTGTTGTACCAAAATCCACCACTGAAAATAAAACCAAACTGCTCCACTGAGGCGACCTTGTACAACAAACTCAGACTAAATGTTGTTAAAAGCTACAAATGAAGAAGTGAGAAGTAAAAATGTTTGTGTTTTATAAGCAGAGCTGCTCTGTGTAATGGCCAGAACCACGTTTTCTCTCTGTGGGAGTTTCACTGTGCTGAATGGATGACTGCACCACAGTATTATCCAGCAGCTTCAGTAATTCCAATTATTTAAATCACTCAAATTAGTATCTGTGCTTTTTCCAAGAAAAATCATCCCTTTAATGCATAAATTAGACACATTTGTCTGCAAAATGTGCCAAGCTTGCAGAACAGGAGAAAAACTGGCAGCCTGAGACCTTTGATGGATATAAATGAGCAGAAAGAAAGATGAAAAACCACAAAACCTCACTTCATCATAACACAATGAATACAGGATTTATAGTAACACGCAGAGAGAAATCCTGTCAAACATGTTCATTATACATTTAATTCTACATCAAGGAACAGGCTGAGTGATTTCGACCGATGATCATTTGTGACCATTAAAACTTTGGGATATTTGACCTCAATGACAGTTTCCTGAGTTCCAGATGTGAAGCAGATGTGTGTAAAATACCAAGAGAGAAGTAAATGTTGAACATGCTGCCAGACATCAGACTCAGTCCAGTCGAGTAAACTTCCTGTTTGTCTGATGGTGGACGAGACAAACGAGGACACTCACTCACTCAGAGATTCACAAACATTATTATCTGAACCTCCTGTGAAAAACTGACATGACAAGTAGAATAAAGATGGAAATAATATTCCAACATTGACCCGCAGGTTGTTTTCATTGTGTGTGAGTGCATATTGGATCTGTCCTGAAGTCCAGAGGCCTCGTCCTCCCTGGTGGAAGTGAAGAGGAAAAGCTCAGTGAGCAGCTCCAAACACATGTAATCCTCCAGAGCCCTGAGGTGGCAGCATTAGAGACATGAAACAGAGCCTGAATGAAGAGTCTGCAGAAAACTGACTGCACTCCAACAACACACATTATGATGTAATGCCTTTGGAGTATTTTCTAAATATAATATGTGCTATCTACAGAGAGAGAGAGAGAGAGAGAGAGAGCTCCACAAAGGTCCAGTGTTGCTCTTTCACTTTTCTCCTCCTCTCTCTCTCTCTGTTTGAGTCGTGGTGATGAAAGTCGTTCTTGCTCTTCTTGGGAATGAATGTTTCACAGACTCCATCAGAACGTTTCTCTCCATCATCTATTTGACATTGTGTCAGTGAAGCCTGAAGCTCACATCTGTCATTATATCCTGAATAATGTGAGTGGTGAAAGCTGAGCTGTGAACCATCAGAGAACCAGAGTTACACATGTAACCTGCTGTTCACACGTTTCTGGTAGTTTGTCAGACTTCCTGATATTAATCCTGACTTTATTCCCATGTGAAGCTCATTATTGTAAAATGTTAAGGTGCATTGTTTCAGCATTAATATCATCTGCAGGAGACTCACAGATCTGAAAACAAGCCATTTAAAAATGATGATATGAGAAACATGCAGTGTTATTACTGATGTGTAAAAACTAAACTCTTGGCTCTTTTGTGAGGTCAGAACAGTCACATTCACAGTGTCGTGCATCTTTTTTGCATTCAGCGTGTCTGACCTGTTCTGTATCCACACATACAGCAGATTCATCTCCAGCAGATTTCCTGCTGCTCTGAATGTTTCACAAAGAGTCGTTGCTGCTGTGGTGAGGAGTGAATTTCAGGTCCTGTCATCCTCACTACATGTTCAGCTCTACCTGCTATCAACAAATACAAACAAAGGAATATCTCCTCTCAACAGGGGGAAGATATAATCCATGTTTAAAAAGGACAGTCCCCTTGGCTTTGAATAATCTCTGTGGAAATCGATTTGGTGGCTCTGCATGTCGTGGACATCAGCTCATAGAAAATGTCACGCTTCTATTTATTTATTTGCTTTTTTCTATTCCAGCAAACAGAGCAGACAGTGGAGGATTACCATTCAGAGCCTCTGTTTGTTCTGTTCTAATCTCCACTGACCACCAGCTCCTACAGCAGAGCTTTCCTTTTTTCTGATGCTGAGGAAAAACAGCTGGAGCTTGTTGTGGAGTGTTAATGTTTAAAACTAAAAACTAAAACGTTCAGACTCCCTGCAGGATCTTTCAACTTTTAAAGTGCGTCACCATGAAGACTAAAATCATCTTCACATCAAACTGCGTCTCCTTCATCAGCCCCAGAAGACCAAACTAGAACTCTGGCAGATTCTGCCTCCTCTGCTTGTTGACCTTCTTCACCTTCCCACTCTCTCCTCTTCCTTCCTCCAAATGATATTTTGTTGTGACAAAATCACATTATTCAAATGTCTTCATAAATATTAATGATGAGGTATGAGGGAGGCCAGTCGAGGTTTTCTGCCTCCACCTTCCTGCTTGTTGTAATTATACAACTGAATGACAGCTGAATGTGAGAGACACAGAGAGAGGAAGTGAGAGAGAGATTTTTGACTGATTCCTTTGAATGGCAAACTGTGCAGCAACATCAATCCACCTAATAATCTGCCCAAATCTACCCTCCATCTTTAATATCCCAAATGTTGTGCAGGTGGAGGCACATTGCTGAAAACCAGCTGTCAGCAGAGTCTTAACATATTTCAGCTGGAGGCATTAAAACAAGCTTCATATCACTGCTTCAGGTGAGACATTCATTGTCCCTCATGTCTCATACATTTGTTGCTGATGGTAATTCAGCTCTTGTGCCAAAATATCAATATTTGTGACATCCTGCTTCTGATATCCTTCTCTAATCGACCCTCTCTCTCTCTCTCTCTCTCTGTCTCTCTCTGTCTCTCTCTCTCTCCAACATTTTGAACCCAAATCTGAACAGTCACTTTCTTTATCCACTGATAAGAATTTCCAGCAACTTCAGTGGTTTCAGAAGCTCCATCAGAGTCAGAGAGCTCATCCATATTCAGTTCATTCCTCTGAGGTTTGAAGAATGTGTACAGAGCAGCGAACCTGAATCAACACTTAGCGTGAACAGAATGAGCAGAATTAAACATGAAAATCATGATTTTATTATCCCTAACAGCAATCTGAGAGGACTGAATAATGATAATAATCATGTTCTTCTGCATCAGATCCTCATTAATCTCCTCACACAGATTAGCAGGCGAAGCTGTCACCATGTTAATAAGACGAGTGGGTGTGTGGCTGTGATCTTACTGGATCACTGCTGACTTCCTCCTCACAGTTTCATCACCCAAACACACACAGTCTGTGCTGCTCTCCGACTGTTTCCCTTTTTCAACATGAGCCAAATGAAACCTTGAATCCCATCTTGAACCTTGTGTGTCCAAACATGTTGGAATGAACTGAGCGTGAACTCAGAATGAACTGATCCGTTCCATGATGGTAACAATGGACGATGCTGGGCTGGGATGGATCATGAAGAGGGTTTCTGGTCCTGTCTCATGTCCCAGTCCACCCCAGCGGGCCACCTCCCGTGTGCCTTCAAGCACCATGGACAGAGCCAGTCCAAAGCTCAGAGACGGCGCCATCATGCAGACAGAAAACAAGACCAGTACACCAAACTGGGATCAGTGGATCTGCGCATTTGTTGACCCCAATACTCTTCAAAATAACAAGAAAACTGAGATGGAGGATGTCACTCAATGGGACGCAGCTACAACAGAGCAGCCAGTGAGATGGACGGATTCATGAAACACTATTTAAGGATTAATCCAAATCATGTGTTAATGTCAGATAGTCTATTTATACATTCTAAGTAGACTTGTGATTCAAAACTTGGTATAAACACTTGTTACGATGGGATTCTTGGTCTGGGTCAAAACTGACCTGGACCATCCTGTGAAGGTTTAGAATATGAACAGGATGTAAAGGTGAACTGAAATGCAGCATGAAATCAGTGGAAGTGGAGACACTGAAACCGTCCATTTGCCAGAATGAAGCTCCTGAAAGACTTGAGGCAGAGACACTGTCCTGACTGAGAGGACAACACTAATGTCTCCAAACTAACACTGATGTCCTGATTCAGAGATCAGTGGATTTTGGTGAATGTCGCTCTGTGTGTTTCTCAGTGGGACAGAAGAATCTCAGCAGAGGCAGAAACCTGCAGGACGTTTGGCTGTTTTCTTCATTTCAGCTTCATTCAATATTAATCAGCCTTTGACAATAAACTGTGTCCTGACAGAAACCCTGACAGTGAGGATTGAGGTTCCTTCAGGATCTGAATGGAGATGGAGCTGGAACACAACTCTCAGCCAGTCTCTCTCTGACGGCACAGAGTCACATCCACAGTGCAGGTTGTCATTTTAAACCTTCATCATTGTGCCCTCTCTACTCTGTCTGTATCTTAACCTTT
>JAPZEA010000024.1:7458401-7471253 GCA_029783685.1 Heniochus monoceros | reverse complement strand
CTACAATTAAAAGACAAACATATAAACACAGAATCAGCTTAAAGTCACTGCAGGAAACAAAGCAAGCAGCGCATCTCGACACACACTGAGAAAAATGCCAAACGTTGAACAGTTTCTCTTCTATTTCTTCTATATTTCACGACTTCTGCTCCCAGAATAAGATGATAAAGTGTCAGTCTGAACTTCCTCCATCAGCACTCCGCCCTCCTCCATCATCTTCTCAGACGACAGGTGTGACTGTTATTTGAAGGTGTGTTTTTGGCTGCTCAGAGTTTGACTTTCAGAGGTGCAACAGTGTCAAAAGATTCACTGAGCTCATAAAACGAAGCAACAACATCATGGCTGAGACAGTGTGTGTGTGCCAGCTCTGCCTGGCATGGCAGCATGAGAGACGCTGGCCTGAGGTCAGCTCTGACATGAGGTGAAAAGGGTTAAGTCCATTAGCAGCTGGAGTCTGAAGTGATTGATGTTTAATGCTCAGTGGGATGAACAGAAGAGATCTAAAGACAGATTTTATAGAAGGGATTCAACATTCGACAGCAGAACTCTGCACAAATATATAAAAGCTCTGCAAAGTCAATAAGTAGCAGCAGTCGTAGTCTGTGGTCCATATGAAACATGATTTAGTCAGAATTATTCTCTGTGGAGCCGCATCATTAATCTTTTGCATGAGGATGAAGATCCAGAGCGGCCTGTGAAATGATGAACACCTCACACAGAAAATAATCTCCACTGCAACAGAAAAAGTAGTTTGAGGAAGAGAGAGAAAGAGACAGAACAAAGAAAGAGAAACAGGAAAGAGAAGATGATCCTCCAAAGTGACAGAAGTCTGAAGCAGAGATCAGAGCAGAGTGATGAAGAGGAGCCCGCTGACACCACTCTGGACTGAAATGCATTTCTTCTCATGTGTCTCTTCACACATGACCCCTCTGTGTGAGCTGTGAAGGTGTGGAAGTGTGAGGCTGTTTGAGGATGCAGGGAGTCTTTCTCCTTCTGATCTGTGTGAAAGAGCACAAAGAGTGCAAAGAGAGGAGAGGAGGAGAGGCTCTGTCACTCACAGCTTTGTGTCTTATTGACTGTGTGAGTTTCATTTTGGACAGACTTCACAAGCTGCTTCATGAATCAGCCGCAGAGTCAAACACAGCATTGAAACATGATGCATGAGGCAGTATTTGAGATGAACACGTTTGTATTTATGTCGAAATCCACAACCTGCTGCAGCGTCAGCTCGTTAGCACTGACTGATGAGCAGAGAGGAGAAAGAAAGAAGAAGAGAGGGCTGAAAGGCTTCAAGCTGACATGTAAACTGCTCAACAGAAGAAGAAGAGAGTCGACAGTCTGAGTGAGTGATGTGACTCTTCAACCCTCTCTCTGAACAAGTCATCAGGCTGAGCGATGAAGCAGCTCACTTTCTGTCTCTGACAAACTTTCATCTGGAGCTTTGCTGAGGGTGAGAGGACTTATTATGGACTGATGGGACACACAAAGACACTTGACAGTCATTTGTATCAGCAGCCAGCAGACAAACACTCCTGAGAGCATCTTTCCACCTCACTCTGACGGAGAGATGCAGCTCAGTTCAGCCTCTGTACGACTCTGAAGGACAAACGCTGCTGTTAGTGTTTCAATCCACATCCGATCAGAACAGGAGCTGCAGTGATGGAGGACGACACGAGACGATTCATCACAAACTGCAGGATATGAACAGAAGGAAGAACTGGATCAGGATCAGACATGCCGACAATGTTCCAGGAAAACTGATCAGCAGAGACTTTTCATCAGGGCTGTAAAATAATCGGCGGTGCACAGAACTGGGACGCAGGTACAAAAACCACAAATGTGTAACGTCAGTTGTTTCAAAACGCGTCTTTGAGGACCAGACAGCAGCTGAGGATTCTGCTTTATTGAGGCGGCGAGGAGGGAATGTCAGAGGTGCAAATCATTCAAGAGAAGGAGGGAAAGTTTTGGTTGAGACGACAAAATGTTGCCACAAATATCTACAAGTGGCCCGAGAATAATTCCTGTCCCACAGTAATCCTGAAGAAGAAGACATGTAATCTACATGAAGCAGATGGAATGATCAGGGAGATCATTTCAGTGTAAATGTGCCTTTAAAGAGCTCATATCTCCACTATCATCAAGAGGAATAATAATCACGTTCACACTGACACACACACTGATAATCTGATTAAACAGCCGACTCATTTCTCTCATTTCTGTCCAGAATCTCCCAAAACCGTCCTGGACCATCCAAACCACCTTCTCTCTGTCTGCTGTTACACACTTCTGTCTGAACAGAGAGAGCAGATCAAGTGTCTGATCATGTTTGGAGAATTTCCATCTGATCTCAGGTCAGTATCAGTCAAAACACAACAGGTTTTCTCTCAGAAAACAGAGGACTGAACCAATGACAGAGTGAGATGAGAAGATAAACAGAGTATGATTGGCTCTCAGATTAATGCCGACGCCGTCACTCTGTCAGTCAGATTAAAGCTCTTCCTCCAACATTCAAGTATTCCAGCAGCGCTGATCTGAGTTCAGCTCATTCTGCTCTGAGTAATAACACTCAAGTGAAGACAGGATTCTTCTTTTCTGATGCAGAGGACGATGTAGCTGTCTCTCACAGACTGTCTGTGCTGATGGAGAGACTGTTGAGAAGACAAGAAGAGGCCATTTCTGTCACAAGAGCCTGAATGTCTGGGCTTTCTCTGTTTACCTGCCATTCAGGAAAACTGAGCCAGGAGGACAGAGAGGAGAGGAGCTCACTGCAGATCTACTTCTTATCTCTGCAGCTCCACACTTCAGCATCTCCTCAGTCACAGGAGGTGATGAGAGAAGAATAATGGACTGTAACCATGAAAACACACACTTCATCTGTGGAGGTTTGACTGATTTGTTGGTCAAATGTCTTCTCTTGCGTCTTTGGACTGTTACTGAAGCCTTTAGAAAATCTTCCTTCCAGTCACAAACGCTCATTTTCACTCTGTCTGTCTCTGACTGTCAAACACCCTGACGGCTCACTGCAGCCCTGTCGTCTCTTCATTCATCCTGTCTTCATGCGGCACTGTGAAAGCGTCTCAGCAGGATCTCCTGATGCAGCATGCTGCAATCAGTTCACACTCAGACCTGCAGATCTGCCCTGCTGGCAGCAACCAGAGCTGGAAGCTAGAAATGATGACCACTTCCAGTCGGAGGGACAAGAGGAAGCTGACAGTAATCAGAGCCGAGACACTGCAGACATTCACCAGCTCAACACGACCACGAGAGGTGAGAAGATCCTTCACGTTCCTCTGTGTTGGTATCGTAAAGCCGAGCTGCGTCTCTACAGCAAAACAATGTGTTCCTCATCTCCTGCCGTCACACTTCAAATGAATTCAATAACAGTGGAATGGGCCGTGGAGCTCTTAGTTTCCTGGAGTCTGTTTCCTGCCTTTTCTTCCTTTTCTCTCTTGTGTCTGGACACTCGATGAAAGTGGTGTCAGAGATGAGCTGAATCTTTGGTTTGAATTGTTCCAGCTAAAGGTTAGATTCTGTGTTCAGTCTGCTAAATGCCAGCTGACCAGCAGCCAGTGAGACTTGAGATGTTCAGGCTCTGCAGTCTGGAGGACTCTGCCAAGACTGCTGCTGCTGCTCAAATATGGGTGAAGAAAAATGGAGCTACTGGTCAGGCAGTCCCTGCTAATTATCATGTTTAAATCTCTGTGAAGCTGTTTTATTGGTCCAGAAGCTGCAGGTGAGATATTACGCTGATCCATTACGTTCACTTTGAAATGAAAGTTTCACTTCCAGAGCCGCAGCACGTTGCTCAAATAAAGACGGTTCATCAAATGCATTTCAACAGTGAGCTCAGATGGATCACATTTACTCCCTGCCTGTTATTTATTAGTGCTGAGAGCAGATTCTGTTTTCTTGTGTTCGAGTTGAGAGACATTTAATGAACGTAATTTGCTGCCTGATGTTGGAGAGATCTCATTATTCTCTGCATCTGTGTTATCATTGCTGTCATTGTAACTGTCTCCAGCAATGACATTAAAGTCTGTTCTGTCAAAGAGTCTGTGCTCATGCTGCTTTTAAACATTATGGTGTTCATGTCTTTATTATCTGATGACAGTCCAGAGAGACGGGAAAGAGGGAGAAGGGAGAGACAGCAGGAAGGAGGACGTCAAGTGTTTGTGTCTCTGCTAAACATTATGAACTAATAACTCGTCCACAACGAGCTTCACAGACAAGAGACCAGCTCACATGTTGTTCTGAGCCTCTCACATCCCAGCAAACATGCAGCCGTTCAGTCAGTAGTGTGAAAGCTCAGCTCGTCGATCGCTGCTGAGTGCTCACATTTCAGCGAGCTTCTTCTTTGTTGTGTTGGAGAATCTGCACATGCAGACTTTAGTGACAGTGCTGCAGGAAGAGAGACTTCTTCAGCGTGGAGACATCATCGACACACATACAGCCACCTCAGTCTGTGCAGATCTCTCTCTTCATCTTTGTTTTTCAGAGTATCAGCTGAGATTCAGATCAAAGCCAACAAACACTGGAAATGATCCAAATATATAAAAAAAGATGCTGGATGGTGGAGGAGAAAATAAAATCGATCTCGATGTGGTTTGATGTTGTTTGATGAGTTTTTCTTCACACACAGTCACTGATTAAAATGCAAACTGAATGAGGACAAACAGTTTTTATCAGCTATCATGGCTGTAATCTCTGATTCAGGACCAGTTATTTTGCACAGTGGTAAAATGTCTTTGGTGGATACAGTGTGTTGAACCTCATCACAGTCTGTACGGCTGCTTTCACCAAACTGTTCACACACTTCAAAGACTTTTACTGAGCAGCTTGTTTGTTAGTTTGTCTCACAGACGGGGAGACAGATATGATGATCATGATGAGAGCAGGCTTTCCTTCCATAGAATATGTAACATTGAGCAGTTACATTATTATAATACAGGCTGATAAGTTACAGTTTACAGTCCAGTTTACAACAGTGTACAAACTGAGTTTAACCTGAAACCAACATGATGCCAGAAAATCACAAGACTGTGAAGACGGAAGATGAATTTCTCTCAAATGTTCTCACAGAATAAGAGAAACTGTCGACTGAAACAAGAATAAAAGCTGTTTAGTTGTGTAATGTGCAGTAAAATGTGCGCCATGTTTGATATTGTTCCTGTTATAATGAGCAGAGTTTCCACAGGCTGCAGGCTGTTTGACAGCTTCCTCACACTGACACATGAGAAACGTTCACACTGTTTCCAACCTGAGTTTAGTTTCTCCTGTGAGTGTTGGAGTCTGTCGCTGTGCAACAGTTCAGTCGGAGTGATTCAGCGGGACTCCTCTCGTCACGATCCGTCGTTTTCTTTCACCTCGTCGCCCATGAAGACAACAGCTACGCCACAGTTCGGCTAAATGGCTCCTTGTGCTGTTTCAGTTATGTCTTTGCAATTTACATCGACAGATCACATCACTGAAGTCTGCATGAAAGCCTTTAAATCTTCCTAACAGCCACCTCGTTCTCTAATAACAATATCCACTCGGCTCGTGAACACTTGAGAACAAACAGAAGCTGAATGTAATTGCTGTTATTGATTCTCTTTCTCTGTGTGAAAGGAAATAAAGTGAGAGAAGGAGGAAATAACTGAATCCAGCAGCCGTCCTTTAAAGACTCTTTGCAGAGACCTTCAGGTGAAACAGAACAGTCTCACAGCTGAGCCAGTCGTCTGCAGGTGATCATGAATTTCTGCTCTAAAGCTCTGCCATTCACTGCCAACATGTTCTCTCCTCTCATATTATGTTTTCAACCGTCAGCTTCATTTAACAGACAATCAGCAGCATAAAAGAGACAGACGAGGGACAGAGAGCTGCATTCAGATACTTATTAAAGGACACTTTACTGTTGAATGCTCATCATCTGCTGCCTCACAGACTGTTTTCCCTGCAAATCCAGTGATTTAAGATATGAAAATGCAATATCTGCACAAACAGGCCTCTCATGAACCGCACTGATTACATCTATCACTGCCCAAATATTCAGTCTATTCTCCTCCACCAAGAAATCAATCCTCAATCACTTTAAAAACAAACCAAAGCTGTGGAGCTGAAATCTCACACTGTCTCAATGAGTCTGTGTTGATTTATTAAGAGTTTCTATGTGAAAACAAATAAAAGCTCAGAGCTCAGAGCCTGTGTTATCATATTTCTCTCAGAGAGAAGATGGAAAATGTTTATTGGCCACAATAAATGTGTGTGAACAGAGTGACTGCATGTAATTCATGTGAAGAAACACATCAGTGTGATACAGGAAACAGCATCCATGGACAGCTACATGTGCTTTGTTCTGAAGGACTCAGCCTTTACTGCAGTAACACACCCTGCTGCAGCACACAGCCTCGTCCACATCAAAGCTTCGTCCAGCAGACAAACAGAAACTCTTCCAGCTGAGAGGTGACAGCGAGGAGGGAGCTGTTAAACCTGCCGACCTGCGACGAAGAGCCGAACTGACCCTCCTCTTTGTCCGCTACAATAAATCCATCCTGCTGGAGGAAAAGCTTCATTCAACAGAACCAAAGTTTCCATCGAGAGATACAAAGAAGTTTCTGTCCACAGCTCTGATCTATAATCTCTGTTCTCCCTGAGGAAAAACTCAGCTGAGGAAAAACATTTCTGTCAACAGAAATGAAGGAAAACGGTGAAAGGATTCAAATGTCAAACACTGATTTGCAATGAAACAACTAACGACGCAAACTGACTTTGAAATGGAGGAAATTCATCAGCATTAACATCAAGGAAGCGTTTCAAACACGTTCCAGTGTGTGTGCTGGATGATGGAGCTCTTTACCAGCTTCCTCTGCTGTTATAACTGACTAAATAACTCACTAAATCTTCTCTCTTTACAGGTTTACAGCAACAGAGCAGCTGCCATTGTGTCTCATTGGTTCTTATCAGCCTCATCCCCCGCAGCAGGAGTCACATCACATCTCTCAGATCTGTCGCCGCTCGTCCAAAGACGCTCCAGAAAGGGACGTGATGAGGCTCGGTGCTGAGACTGATATCTGTCTCTGAGGCTGGACGGTTGACATTTAGCAGGGACGTGTTCAAAAGAAGTTCTATCCAAGAATCTCAGTACGCTGTAATCCTCTAAAGGACATCAGCGAGTGCTCGTCCTGACAGACGGAGGAGACATTATCTCACCTTGTGGCCGACTCTGCAGTATTGATATTACTAATGGAGTGTTTAAGAGGCCGTGGTTACAAAAGACAAGTAAAGCATGCAGAGCATCCTTCATTCAGACGCTCTGGTCCTGAAGATACAGCTGCTTTCCAGGAACAACAATAAGAACAGAGTCAAAATAAACCACAGGGGAACATTTTACATCCTTATGAAAAGACTGAATATTATTCCTCACAGAGGGCGACATTTTCATTTTTCCACTCGAGTGGAATCACAATAATCCTCAGACTGCTCATGACCTGCAGAAATAAAGACAGAGCTTCAAATAAATATTCTACCCTATAGAGCCTTTGAGAGGAGGATGGATTTTAACAGACGTTTGATATGAAACATTTACAAAGTGGATTAATGAAAGAATCTACATCTCATTAAGATGCATAATTCCTCAGGTTGAAGCTTGAGGTTTGACAGGATTCTGTCAGGTTCATTGTCTCAGTGTCTCAGTGTAAATGTCTCCATTATTGAACGTCATATGCAGTGTGTATATTTTAACGTGTCTGTGCTCAGAGATCCAGTCAGAGCTACAAGGTTTGGCCTCATCTGCAAAAGGAAACTAGCAGAACAGTGAGACAGTACAAGTGGGTTTTGGGTGGGGGCATCATCAAGTCTGCCTTGGGCACATGAGTGGGCAGGAAGCAGGATGACAGCTCTGTATTTTTAGGTATGAAGGCTTTTAGGAAGGAGAGGGTGGTGGAGCGATGGTGCTGCCTTGTTGCCTTCATGGCATTGGCTACTATCCCAGCTGTCATTGATGGCAGAAACTCATCACTCTGCCTCCACAGCGGGGCCCAGCTGAAGAAATGGAGCAGGTTATAGTGAAGTTCTGCTGCTCTGGTTGAGGGCTGCTGCTCTTCAGCCAGCAGTCAGGGAAGCTGCAGCACCTCATCAAACATTTTGGCTTTTAGCGTCCAAGAAGCACAGGGACTTCTGTCTGAAATGAGCTGTGACATGAGCTGCAGGACACAGATGATGCCACGTTCTTCCTCAATTACTGAACAAAGCCTTTATTAAGATTTTATGTGCCTTTGGAAGTATTTTTTCTTTGCATTTTGTTTTTACTTTCTGGCTCCAGGTGGAAGTAACACAAGTTTAATGGTGGTTATTCTGACTCACACACTGTTTTCAACAATTTGTAAAATAAATCAAATAAATTTTAGCTTTTTCAATCAAGATATGTGACCTGTTTCCAACGATGTCAGTGTTGTTTGGTTTATGTGTCATGAATGTTTATGTGTCTGATCGACCATTTATTTCCCTCTCTGTGGAGTCTCTCTGTAATACTGTCCCTGAACGTCCATAAAACAGCCTTATGTGTGGGACTTCCAGTGCATATATTGTGAAGTCAATGAATTATTCAGTAGATTTTGTGCAAGAACACCGAGTCCATCACTGGAATCTTCTGCACTGATAATATTTCTGTTGTATTTTCCTCCTGATATGGGACACAGACAGTGTTAAAATGACTCATATGTTGCCTCAACAAGCAGCAGATGATACTGATGCACACTGACTGTCAGGACTTCACAGGATGTCTCTTAAAAATAATGTTCACAGACAACTAATGTGAGCTGGCTGATACTTTTCAGAGGAAATGTGATGCTGGTTGGTGAATCAACTCTTTCTGAGGACTGATTAAAGAGTGATGCTGTTCTGAACACTGACACATTCAACTCAAACACAACGTTAACGTCAAACACAGAGTCTTGTCTTCATTCTGGGCCTAACGAGGCTTTGGCATTTGAGTTTCAGTAACTCTGTTTGCTGAGCTCTGTTCTGTCACACAGGCACAGAAAATACATTTGTTCAAATTAGCAAGATCCTCCTTTGAGCTCAGTTTTTCTTGGTGCTGCAGTCTAATAAATATTTCAATGACATGAAATCACAAAAGTGTCTCAGTGGAAACTAAATATGTTTGAAACATGAATATTACACTGGATTGGACATAAAATCAGACTCCTGGTGCAACTATTTTAACATCCCACAATACTGCTGTTACACAATTAATCACATAAGTTAATGTGGCCATGCTGGCAGCAGACTGTGGTCCAGAAACATTTCATGTGTTCAAATATATGATATTTGTCAGTGTTTGATAAGTGTCCAGCTAAAGCTCACAGTGAGACTTCCTCTTCCTCTGATCTGAGATCTGAGAGTCTAAACTCAGAGCAGAGAGCTGAGGATGGAGAGAGAGGACGTATCAGAAACAGCAGGACGGACAGAACTTGGAGTCTGTCCTCCTCGGATAGACAGGGAGAGGCTGTCCTCTCATGCTAACATTGCCGAGGCCTTGGAAGAGACTGTGAATGTGTGTTTTGTGTGTTCAGACAGATGGAGATGAACGGTGAAGCCTGGGGAGGACGAGTCAAGAGGGGCTCAGTGTGATCTGTCTCTCCCTGTGGAGTGAAGACATCGTGGAGCTGGGAGCTCAACAGAGGTGGATAAGAGGACAGACAAGAGGATGAGGACAAGGAGGAGGACAGACAAAGAGACAGAGAAAAGATATGTGGAGATGGAAATGGAGTGATGCAAAGAAAAACAAAATAAATGAATAAAGAAAGAAAGGAGGGCATGAAAAGCTGCACAGAGTCAAGAGGAAAGAAAGAAAGCAGTAACCAAAGAAGACAGAGAAAAAGAGGAGGAGGAGGAGGAGGGGTGGAAAAACAAAGGATGAGAAAAGTGTAATCTGTGGAGAGATGGACTTTATTGATTACTGTTCCTTACGTCCCACAAGACCACCTACACGCCGGGTTTACTACACACAAGTACACGATTACTCATTCCAATCATAAGCACACGTAGGGCGGGATAATCACCTGCCCTCAGCCCATTAATACGTTTCCCTCACCACCCAACAGGCTGCGGCTGCAGAGAAAATGAAATAGGTGATTACTGTATAGAAGCATGTGTCCTTTAATGCCTGGACCAGATCTGGCTAACATATCATCCCGGCAGGGGGGGTTGTGCTGTATGTGTGGGCAAGACTGAGAGGTGGAGAGAGAAACAGGAAAAGGTTGGATTCGTACATACAGAGTGCATTTACACTGTTAAAGGACCGGCCCATTTTAATTGATTAATATGTGTTAGATTACAATGACTGGACTGTCAGGGATCTCCACCATGCTGCAGTCATGTCTTATTGGAATCCTTTACTTACTACTTTCTACTGAAATCCCAATTTCAGTTCAAATTTAATCAGTCACTTTCAAATTAGTTTTGAAAATGTATCACTTTATTGATTGATAATAATTGGACCCTGTAAAAGTCTATAATTATTCACTGACAACAAAATTAAGATATCTTGACCTGTGTTGCATTTGACCATTGTTTATGTATTTATTTATTGATTTGAGGGGGTAGTGCTCACTGGTGGTGTTTTTTGGTGGCAAAAATCCCAGAGAGAGAAGAAAATAGTTCCTCAGAGATCCTGGTGTGTTAATGAGACTATGAAGCTGCCAGGGCAAAGGTGTTGAAGGTATTGGACTTGGCATCACTGTACTGATCGAGATGAGATTTCAGATGTGCTTTCGAGGAAAAAAATCATGCCTTGTATACTTAACAATGTTTGCCCTGTCCGATTCTGGGACAAAACTTCAAAAGACTAGATCAAAGTCAAAGAGGAGAAATGAAGAGATTTCCATCTCTTAACCTCTCTCCTTTCATCTCTGTCTTTCCTTTTTCTTTGCTTTTGCAGCCTAGAAATTAACTAAATTCTCAGGAGACGGGTTTCTAAGAATCATGTTGCGGCACATTTATTCAGTTAATTTTCTTTCATTTAACCGGGTAAAAATCTCATTGGGATTAGCATCTCTTTTTCAAACGAGACCTGGCAGCATGAGAGCATTGTTAAAACAACAAATACAAGCAGCATAAACAGACTAAGACAATAGTCACACACCACAAACACAATATCCAGTTCAGATGTAATAAAAGAAACAAAATTCAGTCAAGATGCATGAACAGATTTTCCAAAACTATCAAAAATGAAGAAAGAATGATAAATTTAAAAGCAAGTGCAGTGATGAAGAGTACACACGCATTAAACACGCATGAAAAAAAGCTCTTTCCTGCAGGGTCATTTGCCATGGAATGCTGCACTAGTGGCTGGGAGCTTCAATGACAGGGCAAATACACTCTTCTCCCGTGACTGACACACACACATGCAGGGAAACTCTTAACAATGTTGTTGTGACAAACTGTGGTTTTAGTGTAAATAGAGTGCAGATGAGATGCCCAGAGGAATAGGATGAGAGGCTTAGCCATATCCGTGGAACAAAGATGGTGTAACGAAATAAATGCAGACGTGACAGACACACACTGTATATGTCTCAGAAACCTTATGCGATGTCCTTATTTGCCTCTCGTCTTCAAACCCACGGTGTATTTTTATTTTTTCGCCTTTTCCTCCCAGACACTCAGGATATGGGTATATTAATTAGGCTGCAGGATACAAACAGATGTATGAGGTATTCTTAGAATAAATCTGCTCTGGAAGTGGCACAACAGTTTGAACCCCAGCGCACCTGCAGTGGTTACCTCTTCTCGTGGGCGTGTCCATACTGTGCGTGATTGGCAGCTCCCTCACCCTCCTTTTAATTTTGTTGCACCTGAAAGGGTGGGACAACTCATGCACAAGATTTTTTCCCCCCGCATCTTTATTTAGTAAACAAAATGACACAACATCATGATGGATGAACACGAAAAAGGAGAAATATGAGAGTCCTGTTTGTCAGAGTAATGTCTCATCCCATTCCTTTGCATTTCACTCCAATGTAATGTCTCATCCCATGAATGACAGTTAATCCTGCTCCAGCAAAGACATCCTGTCAGATAATTACAACTGGCAGCAGATGCAGGCGATGTGTGTTTAATGCTGTGATCAAATCTTCAGAATCACACCTTCATAATCTTCTAAAGTACTCAGTTTTATTGGCACTCTCTCCACAGTCCCCCATCCACTCATTATTCCCCCTCTCTGTCTCGTGGCGTGTGTGTTGATGTGTATTTAGTGTTGCCTTACACCAGAGCTCAGGCACTCACGTTTGCAGTGCTTGCCATCCTCTGCCAGCACATAATTTGGCTTGCAGCGACAGCGGAAATGAGCGGCAGACTGCTGCACACAGTACTGCTCACATCCTCCGTTGCTGATGGCACACGAATGAACAGCTAAAAAAGCAAAAGAAAGAAAGAGAAAAAAAAAAATTAGTTGCGTGACAAAATGCCAGAGAAACTTAAATGAAGGCGAGAGGCAGTCACAGGGAATCAGAAAATCAGGCATCTTTGCAGAAAAAATACCATAAATCCAAACTGCAGTTTCATGTTAGTCTTTCTGAATTTTAAATTTGACTGCCGTGTCACATCTACAGGAATATTTCTCAGACAGGTCACGGCTGCTGTAGACACTCAGAATACCTCAGAGAATTGTTATGCTCTGAGCCACGAGAGATCCAGCACCATAAAAGGGCCAAAAATCACAGCGAGGTTTGAATGGCAGGACCTCTGTGGTGGACAGCACTCATCCACTGATTAGATCGAGGGCAGAGTCAGATCAATCATCTTCCCCGGTATGTGTTTCTCTTCTTCGTGGCAACGGATGAAACCCCCCGGTAGACGGCCTGGACTCCTCAG
>JAPZEA010000024.1:7438616-7458301 GCA_029783685.1 Heniochus monoceros | reverse complement strand
CACACACACACACACACTCACACACACACACACACACACACACACACACACACACACACACACACACACACACACACCAAATGCTTGTCAGACCAATGACTTCAGCGTGATTGCTCCTCTTCAGCACCCACACAGCTGAGCAGTCATTATGGCCCTCTGACACCCAACCCTGAAGATAATGACAGCTCAGGAGGGAGACCCCCCTCCCCAGCTTCCCCCACACTGTACAACCACATCCACAGCACAGACACAAAGATGAACGGGAATACAAGGACCCACACACTCGGTACAACAGCACAGACGGGCTTATTGCCTAATATATTTTTGGAGTAACACACACAGAATCGTGGACTTGCACTCCTTCACAGTTAATGAGTGTATTCATCTTACATTGGAGGAAAACTCCACTCTTTTTACAATCTGGGTCTTGTTTTCCTAGTTTTGTTAGGGACACTTCATGAGGCAGTTTGGCCATATTATCTAAACTGTATATTTAGAAGTAAGGTGGGGTGACTGACAAACACTGAGACTTAATGAATTTGTCACCCTGCAAAGATTTCGCTGTTTATGCCATTCCTTAAAGTGAGAGCATTACCACCACAGGAAATAAGAGAAGAACTAGATTCTGCTACACAATGTTTTTTTCAGACCTCATCTCTAATCTTTGCTACTTTCTTGTGAAACACAGTATATGTTTACGTCCTCCAACCTTTGACGGGGGACTGTCTCAAGCAAAAAGCTGTCAGGAGGAGCTGTCTCCGACCAATGTCGGCAATGTTGCAAATCAACATTCAGGACAACTTTGTGGAAATAAGGCATTTTTGTATCAATGTCATAAAGTACCTCAATGCGTCAGGCTTTTAATTTGCCGTAGCAGGCGCTGTCTGTCTGGTTATTTTATCTCGTAACATTTTCTCGACTGATTTTCCAGAAATTTCACTGTATCGCAAAACATTAAATCACATGCAGTTTACCATGATGTGGGACTTTTTTTCCATATCGCCCACTCCTTTGTGGACATGAAAGCAAAGAGGTGTCAGGATGGGCTGCTGTAAACGTTTGTTTTTGCAGAGCGCCTTCCTAGTTTAAATTCAACTTTCTCTACCAAACAAATTCGTGCACAGTGGTAATGGAGTGCACACCTTTATTTCCAATTCTAAATGGTATTTGGTTTAGATAACCAGGTACAAGTGTCTTTGTTGCAACTTGTTTCGGCATCCGACTGCTCTTCTTGCTGCCTTACGAGACTCCCTTCTAGCATTGTTATTATGTTTAGTGAGTTATCGCCGCCGGAGTCCTCCAACCCACTGCCTTTTGCTCTCATAGCCCATTCTCACAGAGGCAAGAAAACAGATGCAAAAGGCCATCAGGGCTGCAAGGGGGGTTGGTCTGGTGCTCCGACTCTTCCTCTGGGAGTTAATTTGTTTAGAGGCTTTACACTCGACAAGGCATAAGGACAGGAAATAATCAACATCACAAACCATGAGCATGTCGATCATCAACCAAGAAATGGAGCGTCTCCAAAGCCCAGTGACAGAGACTGCTTCTGTTTCCATTCCAGAGCTCGGAGACTAGCAATTATGGAGCAGCACCGTAACATGCTATCAATAATGGTGTTTCCTTCTTTTGCATATTCATTCATTTCCTAACGCACACTGTGCAGAGGTGTATGTGAGACGCTGCAGTTTACAGCTGCTATTTGTTTTGAAGAAACAAAGGCTGCTGTGTTTTTCATGTCAGGATCTGTGAATTACTGTATATAGCTTTGTGACAAGACCTAGCATATGCATGCACACACACACACACACACACACACACACACACACACACACACCTGACATTTTCTGTTCTCGAGGGAAATGGGTTGTGACAGACATGACTGCAGCACACACTGAATAAGAAAGTAGCTTCTGCTGCAATACAAAAAGAAAGAAAGAAAGAAAGAAGTTGTTCCAATGAATGAAATGAAGGATTTGCCTTCATCCCAAATCAAATGTGTCCACAGTGGAGCTGATGGAGACGAGGGACGTGTGGACTCATGGAGAGACACAACATGTTGTCGTCTCAACACGAGACGACTTCATTCAGTCCCTTCACTCCTGCAGAGTCTGTCAGCAGAGCAGAGCGACTTCTGTCAAAGCATCAAAACAAACGAACGATTCTTTGAGCGAACAGAAAGCAGATAAACGAGTGAAGGTTTCACAATGTGCCTCCATTTCTACTTTATTCAACTCCAAACCTCATCCAGTCGTTTTAATGAGACAACAAGCAGCACTGAAGTCGTGCTGGAGTCGGCCGACTGTTGTAAAAACATTTTACTTCATTTTACTGATGATTTATAGAGCGCTCTGTTTCTGGGTCCTCAAGCGAGGCACTCAGCCTAAAAGCTTTGGTAAACATCCAGCTGAGGAGATCCATTTTATTCTAATGTAAACTGAGCTGTGCAGAGCAGCCTCAGGTAAGTATCTGTGTGGGGAACACATGAATCAGCAGAGGAAGCTGGAAAAAAGCTCAGCGACCAAAAACACACAATAATATTTAGAAGTTTTAAGTTTTAAGTCAAAATAAAATCAATAAAAAGAGAAGTTAACCTTCGTGGTTTGGAGGTAATGAAAGAAACAGGGGAGAATAAAGAGATTATAAAATGCTTCCTGAAGACAACGAGCCTCTCATGTGTTTGTTTGTCTGTTTGCAGTTTGACCGTTACGATCATTTGTTTCCCCTGAGGCCATTTTAAACGGCTCTCAGTCAAAGAAAGGATCCAGTGATGGATCCAGTGAGCAGCGCTTTGTGAGGCTGGAATCCAACCAGTTCTATATTTAGAGTCTCACAGTCACACTGAGCCTGAGAGCCACCAACACTGACAACTTTAGGGACAAAACTGATCCTGGAGCAGAAGAACGAGACTCAGACAACATGTTTTCTTTCTATCTGCATCACGAACAAAGAGGCTGATGAGTCCAGTGATCTGATGAAACTGTGTGTGTGTGTGTGTGTGTGGCAGCTAATCTGTGTGTTTCTCAGCATGAAGGCTGCTGCCACTGAGAGACAAACAGGCATCATTTAGCAGCTTGGCAGCCTCCATCTGGGCTGATGAAAGAGCAACATGGAGGCGACTTTCTTTTTTTAACATTTATTTATTTTTCTAGCCCTGATCATAAAGTTCCAGTCCTGTCGTCCTCAGTCCACCTCGGCCAGTTTCTCAGTCCTGCTCTCACGTCTCTCTGCTAGCTTTGATAACATATAAGCTGACAGCTAGCTGTGTCCTCCAGAGAGACGAGGCCAAAATGTGGGTTTATCTGCCTGAGGAGGCCCAATAACCCAAAAACACAGCGAGCTGCTGGTCCTGGAGGAGACAGCTGAGCTCAGTGCAGATCTCTGGCTGTCTGCTGGTCTCTGGTGGTCAGACAGAAGGACGGTTCATGCATCATGAGCAGGTAACATGTATTTAGCTTGTTCAGGTGCAGAAACTAGAAGACTTCCAGACAACCAAGGACAGTTTATAAGCTCTTATTCTGCTGTCACAGATATTATAAGAATCAGTGAAGCAGCACAAATAGTCTCTGATGTTTAGAATAAGAATATATTTACAAAAATCAATGAAGCTGGTGAAGTCAAACACATGAGGGTCTCATCTCTGTGCACAAACTGCTGTTGTGTTGTGTTCATGCAGCTAAAAATCTTCCAGTTTCACAGCAAACAGCCAGAAACAGAAAGTATCAGACGAGCTGCTGCACACAGACCTGGAGGCATTTGAAGCAGACACATAATTACATTCATCAGAGACCAAATTCACTTTCTGATTGTCTCATTCTTCAGAACGGCCGAGAGCTCTGCAACATCTAAACAAGAAATGTGTCCCACTTTACTCCAACGCAGCAGTCCAATAATTTCATGAGTGCTTCATGGCTGTGCAATTTATTAGAGTTCTATTTAACAGGATGCAGCTTTCAAGGAAACAGAGAGCTCTGCTGAAATGATTCTTCCCTGAAGCTTTTGTCTCTTTCAGTGTGGAGCAGCTCAGGAGTTCAATCTCAGGAGGTCAGAAACCAGAAGAGAGTCAGAAACAGAGACACATGTAAAGTTTCCTTAAATCCTCCAACAAACCAAAATCTTTGAGTGGTTTATATTTGAATTTCTGTGGTTATAATTATTCAAGAATAAAAAGGTCTGTTGGACATTTCCCATGGGATTTAATGTGATTTATTATCAGTCCGACTGTGTGATGTAATGCCTTTAAATATCTTTAAATGTGCTGTATTGGCCAGCACAATGATTCATCCATCATGTGAATCTCCAGAGATGGAGACTGACCCAGGAACAGAAATCTTTGTCAGAGCTCTACTCTTATAGTACATGAGGTCAGAGGGTGAACACTTTAAAGATGAAGACTATTGTCTGTGAGAGGAAGAGCAGTTCATGAATCACTGACAACAGTATCACAGATAGAAAGTGAATGGAGGTCAGTGAGCAGCGTCCTTTTGCTTTGGTCAAATCTGAGCAGATGATAAAAACGATGCTCACATCAGCAGATCTGTCTCATCTGGATTCTCCTCTGAACTTCTGCACTGATGTGCTGCCTTCTGTCCATTTTTAATGACGACTCACAGCCTCACCCTCACATGATGACAGTTTGTCTTCAGGTGATCATTTAGCTCAACAGTGAGGTTCAGAAGAAGCATTTTAGATGTTCATTATGACGAAAAACAAAATATTTCTGGAGTTTTTTTTCCCTTATTTCTTTGAGGGAAGACGAGTCTTCAGCTTCAGAGCAGAATTCAAACACAAAGACATGTTTGATTCAATGATGGACATTTTGTTTCCAGCTGCCGACTTTCCAACACAGCATCATGTTTGCTTGGTGTGAGCAGAGAGCCAGCAGCTGTAATCTCTGTTCACAGACGAGGAGGAAGAAGGAAACTCAGCAGTCAGTTAAAGGAGAATAGTGGGATTTTGTTGAGACTGTTGGTGTCAAAGTTCAGCCGTCTGCAACCAGAACAACAGATCAACAACAGACAGCAGCTGCTTCTGAGACGGTTCTGAATTTAAAGATCGATGTTTTCCTCTCATGAAAATGTATTAATATTGTAGAAAGAACAGCCGAGTGGAGATGGTTAGAGTGTTTACACAGAACACAATCTTGGCAGAAAGCCTGATGTAGAAACCAAGCAACTGGTACCACGATTCATTAATTCAAATTACAGCCAATATCATTAAAACTCATGTTGTTCTTATCACAGCCATCTCAACAACAAAACAAAAAGTCCTTCCTTCCAACAAAAACAAGCAAGTTATTCCTCTGAAAGCGTCATTGTTGTATTGACAGGACACCAGAGAGCAGCTCCAGCCCTCTGGCTCTGACAGAAGACAGGCTGGGAGGGAGGACAGCTGTCCAGCTATCTATAGGACCACATGGGAAGATGAGAGCACAAGACCAAGGACTGGACACTGAGGGGACACACTCTGTCCCTCTGTCTGACTTCACGTCATGTGAGGAGATGTGGCTTTCATCTCCACTGAGGACTGCAGGGTTCTGGCTCACATATGATCCAGTTTCATAGAGCTGCTCTGCTGTTTCCTACTTCAGGGAAATCATTGAAGAGCAAACTTTAAATGATGTATCTGAACAACCTCAACAGAGTCTGTCGGCTCCCTTAAAGAAAACAAGTCAATGATTTCTACGATCAGCTGATTTAACGTTCCTCTTCCTCATTATGAGCAGTCATCAGCTCGCTGTCTGCTGGACTACAGTGTCCATCAGCTCAGCAGACGTGTTGGTGTGGAGACACGCAGGACAAAAACAGCTCTGCTCCAACCGAGGAAGCTGCTTCAACAACCTCACGATGGAGGAAACGCAGCAGAATCAAGAAGTGCAGCAGCTCTGACTCATGAACATGTGACCGAGGCTTCGACAGGAAGAGGAACAGACGTCTTTCCATGGCAGGAAATTCAAATGAGGCCTCAAACTTCCAGCAGAGATGAACCAGCTGAGTTTCTTTACCTCGAGTGTCTCTGCTGACTTCCTCCACTGACGCCTGCAGTCAGTCTGAATAACTTCCCTGAAGCTGCTGCCTGATTTCTTGCTGCTCTGTGGTTCACTTGTTTGTGATGTTGAGCATCAGGAACAGGTTCCAGGGTTTGAACAAGTGCAGCAGAGCCTTTTCAACAGCTTCCATACCTGAGAGTGAAAGACAGCTGAGGTCCCAAGATATTATTACCAACTAAATGTAATGATTCAACATTCAACAGCAGCTCAGGAGGAGAATTTAAAGACACTCTAATGATCTTCCAACACTTCATTCACATGTTTGCTGAAGTTTGTCTTCAAAAACTTCAAAACTCAATTTAAAACTTCTCTGTAAGCCTCGAAAATCATGGAGGTTTCTCTCATGTGCAGCGATGCTGAGATGAAGAGAAATTTTTGCTTGCGGCACGCCAACATTTTCAATGAGAAATTTTCAACTTTGCTCTTTTTCTTTCATTTTGTGAATAAACTTAAAAATATCGACATACACACATGCAATAAATCTGCATGTGTTTCTCATTCAGATTCTTCTGTCCATTATTTTTATGTCCTGCTCAGCGGTCACAGAGACAGCTGATGTTTTCAGTCAGTTAGAGACACTGAGAGTAGAAACAACTGCCAGCCACAATCTGTGGTTTCACACTGTGCTGTTCAATCCAACTTTCATACTGGGTCCACACATATTCACACAGAGTGATACTGGAGGAAGGCTGAAAGAGCTTGTGAGTAATATTATATTGGGAGGCCCATGTTCCTCTCATTCCCTCACTACATTATAGCTTCTCATGGACCATTGAACCTTTGTAATAACCAACACTGGAGTTCTCAGATCATCACTGTGGTCGGCCATAAAGGGCTGAGGCCGACGTGAAAGTGTCTCATATTTTTCTCTCTAAGAGACCGCCGCAGCCCCAGAAGGGTCAGCGATGAGCTGAGAAACCTGCAGCCTCTGTTTTCACCATCAGTCAGGTCCCCAAAACAAGGACAGGAACAGGCTGCAATGGCAGCAGTGGTGCTTGATTAGTAGAAGGTCAATGAAGCTGCAGATCTTTGTACAGACACACACAGGAAGTCACTTTGGGATGAGGGAAGGGATTGTTTAAGTTTAAAGAGCTTTACTTTTTAACAACATTCATTTCTTCTCATTGAATTTGACACTTTTTGTGAAGACAAGAAAATCAGGGTTAAAGACTGAAAGCTTTCCACTGACAGTTATTTGCATTTAATATATTTGCATAATCTAATCAATGATTGACATGAACATTATCTGACGAGCTGCTGTCAGTAACCAACCAGCTGTGTGGAGTCTAGATGAGTGTTCAGATTCACTGCTGATGGCGGCTGCTCGTCTTCATCTGTCAGATAAACAACATGTTTTCAAATGAAAACAGAGACTCGATGTCACTCTGAATAAAGTCAGAGAAAAACAAGACTGTGAAACTCTGCAAATGCTTTCATCCCTCAATCTTAATTCACTGCTGCCACAAATGGGAAATGTTCCCATTTCATCAAAACATATTAAATGTCATTTTAAAGCCAGTATTCACAATTATATCTGATTGTTCATTTGCATATCAGGAGCATATTGGAGTATTACCTGTCACCAAATGGACAAAAATAGATGGAAAATATGACATTTATTCACTTTGACTGTGAGACAATCTGCAGGAATGTCAGTCAGTGTTTGACACATGAGTCAAAACTCAAGTGAGTAAAAACAGTGTGTGTGTTTTAAGACGGAAGAATTCAAATCTTCTCCTCGTGTTTTCTTACTGGATGGTTCAGCTGCCAAATGCCAGCGAGGAATCCCACAAACACGGAGAGGAAACCATCAAAGTGTCTCCTCTCCTTCCACCTGCATCCACCTGCTGCCTCGCTGCAGCACAAAGTGTTGTTGGTGTGTTCAGCTGTGCAGGAGACTGCTGCTGCTGATGGACTCACACATGTCACGCTACCAAAGCAGCTGCAAATTGGATCTGTGTGCAGATGTGTGTGTCAGTTTTAGTCTGTCCAAATAAGTTCATCTGTCCAGACAGCTCATTCAATTTCTTTAGAACAGCAGAGACGGACAGACAGAGAGCGTCTTCTTATTTTCTATCTGTGTTATCAAATGGAGAACTTTGACTGGAATAAATGGCAGAAAGGCACAGGGTGATATCTGCAGTCAGACGCTGAGAGGGACAAACTGTGTGGGGGAGTGAGGTCTGGACGTCCTCTCACTGAAGACTGCTGCTTTGAAAAACATGACGCTGACATTACATGTAATCTCTGAGCCGACCTCAGACTGCTCCTGAGTCTGTTTTTAACATTTACATTTGACATTTGAAGTGTTTTGACTGCAGGAGCTGGAATGGAGGCGAAACACTTTAATGACACGATTAAAAACGAATAAACAATCTTACATTTAATTAAATTAAAAGCATTTACTGCTATATACTTTTTTATGAACTAGCAGGAACTAAAACATGACTAAAAAGATTCCTCCGAGGTCAAAGATGAATGAGTACGGACATGTTTGCTGCCTTCTATAAACTGTGAGAAACAGCAGGCTGGTTGAATGTCTGTTGGATGCAAACCTACAGATGACGCTGCATGTCACTATGTTCTCTGTCCGCTTCTCATTCTGGAACAATCGAGTGTTTGGATCAGTGTGAAAACTCGTCACCGGTGGAATCAGTTTGTTTTTCAGCGACATGAACTGAAGCTGACCACAGCCTCGGCTCTCTGTGAGGATCTAAACTACCAGGTTGTAGCAGCCGCCTTCAAAGACGACAACAGGTGAGAATCAGATGCTGGAAAGATGCAGTTTACAGTGACGACACCTTCGTGAGCTCCTTCAGGTTCAGTGTGGAAATGCTGCATGATGGGAAAGTAATGAACACAGAGAAGCTGTCACTCATCAGAGAGCTGGAGCGTACCTTCACACTTCATCTGCTAATCTGATTTAATAGCCTGATAATTCCACAGCCAAACACCCTCTTGACTATCATCTCCATCTCAGCTTCACTTATTTCACTGTTCTGTCCATCTCTCTGAGAAATATTCATCCAAGATAGTGGCTTTTTCTTTGACGCTGTTTGTAGAATGTCTTCTTGTCTGAGTTGTGATCTGATCCCCTGTCAGTTTCAATCAACACAGGACAGCTTTTCTAACCAGACGACTGAACCAATGAAGGAGCGAGATGTGTGATTGACAGGCAGAGTAATACCAGTGCTGTCACTCATTGATTTCAAGTTGCTGCATCCACCATTCAAGTCATCCAGCACTGATCTGAGTTCAGCTCATTCTGGTTTACAGATAGAAGTGAGGTGAGGCTCACTGTCAGAGGCCAAAACAACATGAGGCCATTACTGTCACAGGATCCTGAACGTCTGAGCAGACCAGAGTCAGCAGAGGAAGATCAGACCTCCATCATCAGCAGTGAGGGATAAACAGCCTCGACTGTATGTGGAAGCTCCCATTCTCTCTAATGCACGTTAATAACAAGGATACACAGGAACACAGCACATGGTGATACTGACTGCATGATGCAGATCCACAGCACTTTAATATAACAGAGAATAATGAGCTCACAGCAGGAAAAGCACAGACGTCACTACTGACATTAACAATGACTCTCTTCCATTTAACTGCAGCAGTCAGACATTTCAGAGAGCCAGCATGTGAAACACCTGAGCTACATGTTATTATTGACACCTGTGAATGAAGCCTGTTGGTCACTCAAAGCCAGCAGAACGACTAAATCATGCAACACCCGGCAGAAACATCTGGAAACAGAGAAAGTCTGCAGACAGTCATTGAAAATCAATAAATAAATGAAATGAGTTCCCTGCTGAGCAGAGCAGAGTCAGCAGAGGAAAGTCAGAGCTCCATCAGCAGAGCGGCAAACCCCCCACAGCCTTTATTTACTAATGTGGAGCTGATAGTGACAGAATAATCCTGTATAATGCAGGGCCACAGCATGGAGACGTGTCACAGCAGCAGAAGCACCAGCGTCACTGCTGACATTAACAAGGACTCTGCTCGACTTAAGAGAGCCATGACAGAGAGCCAGCAGGCACAATACCTGCAACTGGACACCTGAATGAAAGCAGCCGTCATTCATGTTATTAAACACACCTGTGCTTTTTATGCCGCCACGCGTCAAAATGTCTGCAGTGAACGAGGCCTGTTGGTCAGAACGGCTCGATCACACAACACTGGAAATGTAAACAGGTTTCAGCACGTTCAGAAAAAGCTTCTTCAGATGTTTGAACGAGGTCTGAAACACCTTCAGCATGTTTGTCGGGCTTCAAGTGGACACATGGAAACAATAATATTGTGGCTCTGACAGGCTCTCTCTTCTCCTCCTGCAGTCAGGAAGTGGACAGTGTCAGGTGGCTCGTTAAGAGTTCATTAGCTGCACCTGTTGATGTGGCTGTTGGACCAATGAAGAGGCGACACTCTCGCCTCGTTAATCTTCTTCCTCTGATTACTGTTACTGTACAAACCTCCATACACAATACTCTGTACTTTAACAACACATAGTTACACTCTGTGTTTTGTGAGCTCGGTTTGAACTTTTTCCCGCTTTCATTCTGCAGCTGATCTCTTCAAAAAGCTTTAATACCTCCGGCAAAATAAAACCCACCTACAATCCAGTCTGCCTCCGTCTGTGAGTGAAATGTGAGAGATGTGGTTCAGTGTTTAGCTGAGAGGGGATGGAGGAGGACGTTCTGGTCATCAAAGAGAACAGACAAACAGTTTAAAACAGAAGATGATCCAGATGATTCAGGGTGGAGAAAAGGCCTGCAGCTGATCTGTGGTCAGCCATGATGTTTACTATCCCACTGTACACACAGTGCATCACACACACACACACCAAGAGAAAAGTTCCTTTCTATGAGATGTTGCCACTGGCTCTGAACACACACATGCATCTCTCTCCAAAGTCCAACCTGCTGCAGAGTTTCAGCCTGAGGGTTTCTGTATAAAATCTAAGCATCCAGTATCTGCTGCAGTCTGATAACACAAAGCCTCTCCTGTCAGCTCTAACACGAGGCCGACGCTCTGCTGCTAACAAGGCTAACACAGGTATCTGCTGGCTGCTGCTGTAAGGGGAGCTGAGGAAGCTAACAAGCTAATCCAAACAACAACAGATGAACAACAAGGTCATCACAGACTGCGTGAGCTTTCTGCTTCTTCTTCTTTCATCTCTTTTCTGCCTTTTCCTGCATCTCCCACAAACTAAATGACAGCAGTTATGACCAAGCAGAGCTGCTGTTTCTTCCTACTCGGATTCTCTTTGGGTGTTTGTGTGGAACAACAGAGGAAACTTATCTGTCCCACCATTATCATCTGAGGACACTAAGCAGCCCTCTGGCTGCACTTCTCTCCTCTTTATAAAAACAAAGAAGAACAAACCCGCTGAGACATGAATGGCGCTGCAGATAGTGGAGGCTCTTTGTTAAATCTCTCTCTCTGTTTCTTCTCCAGGAGGTCATTGGCAGCACTTACCTGTAAGAGAGAGAACAGCAGAAAGCACAGGTTCAGTTAACATGGGGATGATGCATCTCCAAAACAAACACGTCAGCTGTCTGACAATTTATCTGCACACAATCTGAAACATGTCACTGTTTTATTTGTGCTTCTTCTGAACCACATGAACATCAAGACAATGTCTTCATCTGCTGCACTTCAACATTCAGACCAAATCATCATCAGATCCTGAAAACTTTTCAGCCCAGTTTAAAATGTTCATATCGATCACAGAGCCGACAGGACGACCTCGACAGCAGCTGCAGCCGTTCATGGTACAAATAGTTATGAGTGAGTATTAGTGAGGGATTCATTAAAATCACCTTGTAGTCTGAATCCTTGTTGGATGTTTTAATCAGACTGACCTTCCTTTAACACTTAAAGGCAGAGACATCATTTATTTCCACTCCTGTTTCTAAAACGACTGCCAGAGCCAGAAAATAGTTGAATGTCAGTGATGTGAACTCAGGCTGGTAGTTGACTCATTACAGACAATGTTTCAGCCCAGTGCTCAGAGAAAATGACACACACTGAATTCATTTCACAGCTCAGACTCCAAATATCCTTTTTCCTCTTTGAGGCAAAGGACACAGTGAGACGCACAGAGACATCAGACACAGACAGAGCCATTAGACTGATAGAGGCATTTTCATCACAAAGTATTAGAGCCACACGTCACCTCTCTCTGCTGTGTGTGCAGCTTATTACAGCTGTACAGCAGTCAGAGCTGAAACAGACTGAAGCTCTTTAATATGAAGAAACAACACCGACCTCTCTGAGTCTAAAGTCACTCATGTTAAACAAACGGCTCAGCAGCTCATCAGCTGCCACATAAGAGACCACGACTGCTTCTCTTCTGAATACTGACTGTAATCACACGGCACACATTCATTCACAGATAACGGCTCCAGTGTGGAGCAGCCGTCGTACAGCAGGAGTTAGTTTAATGGAGACGTTGATGAAAGAACACTCAGCAACACTTCACACACTCTGTCTCTCTTTTTCCTCTTGATGTGACGTCACTGCTGGATGTTTGGTCAGTGAAGCAAACAAAAGGCTGTTTTCTCTCTTGTATTCAGACAAACTGACACTTTTCCCTCATTATAATACAAATAACTGCTGAACAAGAGAAAAGTACTCGCCCTTTTTATTTACAACAGGCTGAATATGATGCAATGAGGAGTAACAGCTGGTTCCATAAATTAGAAAATAAGAGAGAAGCACGGAGACAATTTATCTTCAAGAAGAGTCGATTTACTGAACGTGTTTGGAGAAAATCTCATCGCAGGAAAAGTTGGCAGTCTTCCGAGCTGAGAGCCAAATAAAAGATGAGCAGTAAAGCAGAGGAGTGATGGTAACAAGACCTTTAATGTGGTCTGAGGACAGACGATAACCTGCAGCTACATCACTCTGCACCTCTTTAATACAACACACAACATTTTAACGTCAAAGTGGACGAGCTCATTTTTCTCTCAGAGTCCTCAGAGTGTAAAACTGGAGCTAAATTCAACTGTGCACAGCTGCAGGGACAGCGAGCGGACAAACTTCAGCTGCTTTTAGCTCCACTGACCGGATTTTTCTTCATTCACTCCACCAAGAAATCGTCTCCAAGATGATCCTGTGATGATGATAATAATGAGCGGCGATCCTCGAATGCAGCAGAACAAGACGGCCGACAGCAGTTTGAGCTGCTGTCGTCAAACACTGTAAATACTGGACAGCAGTGAAAATGCTGCAGACGGTCACACAGCAGTTAGTGGATCAAAGCTCTCGTGAATAAATGGAGGTCACTGAGGAAGCTGCTCCTGTTTCAAAGTCTCAACATGAAAAATCAAAACAAATCAGAGACGAAACAAACTAAACTCCTTAATTCCTCATTCATGACTCAAACAGCAAACCTGGATCAACTTTACACTCGACATTATGTTTCAGTTTTTCTACATTTTCTCATTACACGGTCCACTGAGTTCAGCTCCTGCCAAGTCCAACCTCCAACACAGCCCACCCTCACTGAGCTTCATCTCCATGTCAATCAGCAGTGGAGGGGGATCGCTGGTTAGTATTGATTACTTAGAAATGACATTCTGCTGCAGCAGAACAGCCACTTTTACACTGTGAGGAACAAAAACAGCTCCACCTTCAGGATGTCAGAGGTACTGGAGGAAGACAAACGACTGCGTCAAGAAAGAAGCGGATCATGAACGTGTGGAACCGTTATCCCAGCTGAGAGATTGTCTTTCTTCTTCCTGGACCCTGAGCTGCGTCTCCCTCTGGGAGACACTGAGACCCGTCACCCACACAACTAGAGAGCAGCCTCAGGTCATGTGGCAGAGACAGCAGACGACACACCTCTCTCACATCTTCCCTCCCTCAGAGCCTCTTTGTCTTCATCATGTCTTCTCCCCCTGAGAGGAGAAACGCTCGTCTGACCGCCATCACCTCATCTCATCTTCTCTTCTCTCTCCTCCTGTGGCCACTTTTTAAACTTTGTCCTCGTTCTTTCTCTTCTCTCTCTCTGTCTGGAACACAGCTTCCATCTGAGTGACTGTGAGAGAAAAGCTTTCAGTCTGTGATGAGTTCTGATCCAAACGTCACCAAGTTACAGCAACAATACACAAGATTTCAGTACAAAGCATGAAACCAGTGTGACCTGCGATTAGTCTGTCAGGTATTGTGGCTCAGTCTGCTGATTCCAGGCAGGAGGATCATGTTCCTGACTGGTGATTACAGGAGTTCAGGGACGAGATGCATCAAATTCTGTGTGGCTTCAACACTGGTTGTTATTTTATAATTGTGAATGTGAATTGTGAGTAAATGAATGCAGAGAACTGTTTCTCACTCTCTGCAGATTTGTCAATGGAAAGAACAGAAATGCTTCTTCACCAAACGTGTCACAGCGGTGACGTCATCCAACAACCTCCAACAGCAGAGCAGCGTCCTCACACATGAGCCTTCCAGCCTCTCCCAGTGTCTGTCTCCCTCAGCAGCTCGTCTGTCTCTGGCTCTGCCGTCCACACACTGAGCAGCTGACTGGATCGAGTCAGAGGGAAACATTTTCGACACGATGAAACTGGAACAGCTCAGTGAAGGAGCGAGCAGAAAATCCAAAGCATCGTTCTGGATCGAACGACACACAGACTGACCGACGTCAGCTTTTCTGGACTCACACTGCTGCTGTCTGCGAAATGTTTTCACTATAAAGGCAAACTGTCGAGGAACCGAGTGTCTGAGACGAAGCAGCTGTGAGAGCTGAACTCAACATTAGACTCAAACAGACTGTGGTTTAATAACATTGTTTCATCATTTAATATCATCTGAACAGATTGAATTAATCTATTAATCACATCATGCAGATTTTAATCTGAAACTGTCACCATGTTAGAGTGTGTGTGTGTGTGTGTGTGTGTGTGTGTGTGTGTGTGTGTGTGTGTGGCTGTCATCTGAGTGGATAACTGCCTTCCTCCTACGTCCACTTTGTACCGTCCAAACACTCTCAGACTATCTGCTGATTGTCACTTATTTCCTCATCTTCCCTTGATGTTTGTTCCCAAACAGAAATGCAGCATGAAATCAGTCAGAGTGGAGCCGCTGAGTCACTTTGCCAGAATTAAAGGCCTGAAGAGCAAAAGTCTGCACTCGCACAGACGAGTAAACTCACTGCAGGACGAGAAATGATGTTTGATGGACTGAGTCAAAGGAAAATGTTTCACATCCACGTGTTTCTGTCACTGAGGGAGTTACAGCAGGAGCTGCTGCACAAACTGAGCCGGTGCAGTGAAAAACAAAACACCACAGAAGAAGAGAGAGGCTGTAGTCTGGACCCAGTTAGCAGGAAAACTTTATTTAACTCAGATTTCTTCTCTGGTTTTCTCTGGAATTCTAATATGCTCATTAACTTAATTAGTATTCAAAGTGTTTTGTGTGACGACGTTCGAAGCTTTAGTCAGAATTGACCTCAGCGGTTGTGTGGTAATGGAGTTTCAACAGGTGCTGCAAAGAGGGTGAAATTGAATTTATGTGTTAACGCCGGTGCGCAGCGCTGTGTGACACAGAGAGGAGAGGCAGTGATTGGGCTGTGTGTTACTGGAAGCTGGCGGACAGCCACAGTCGCTGTGGACCCACTGGCTGGCTGCTGTGATGACTGTTTCTCTTCTGTCTGTGGTCATTCTCCCAATGAATTTGTTACGCAAGTCTTCCTCTCATAAAGCCGTCACTCGCTATTAGAAACCGACTGCAGATTGCACAATGAGTCTATTCTACTTCTCCGTGCTCGCCTCTGCTTTTATTGATCCCTCGTTCTTTTTAATGGGTCGAAGATACAAACTGTATACAGTGACTCATGAAATTCAGGTTGGAATGGCTTCACCTTCCTACTGTACCTTCCTCAGTTCATTTGGAATGTTTTCATATCGACTCAGAGGAGGAATGAATCTTGTCATGATGTTTTACAAATAAATGCAGTTTAGTTGAAAGAGTGTTTATTGAGTGTTTATCATTTGGCTCCTGTTTCTTCAAACGAGGTAAACCTGCCCAAGGCAGCATCAGCTCAAACTGCTCAGCGCTGTCGTGAAGGATCAGCACTTTAATACTTCAATAATTTACTTCATTATTACAGATAATAGTTTTTAAAGCTGAGCCGGTAAAAACCAAGGACGTTTGTAATTTACTGACAGGAATTTGTTCCAAACTGTCACACAAATGCATCAGCTATGAATTTATTGTCACAAACAAAATCATATTAAAACAAAATACTTTTATATCTAATATATGTTATTTGTGTATAAACTCAAAAAGCATATTTCAGAAGATGCACTTGAAACTGATATTACACAATCAGAGCAAAAGCATGTGATCAATCAATCGATCATCACTTGCTGAGTTGAATCAGATCCTTTTGTATCTCATCTCATTATGAATTTACCTCCTGGATGACTGTTTAAACAATCGTCACTCATTATATTCATGCCTTTCCTGTGTGATGATAGTATATTGGTACATTATCAGAGGCGCTCTTTATTTCAGGTGAGTCAGTGGGGCCTCCACTGTAAAACACCAGGCGTGTAACGGTACACAGAACTCACAGTTCAGTGTGTACCTCGCTTTTTGGGTCATGATTTGGTATATTTTCAGAAGAGTAGACTTAAGCAGTAGACTAAAGTAACATTTTAGTCATATATTCTGATAATGTAAACATTCAACAGTGCACATGTGAAGGTACATTGTAGCGGGGTTTGGGCACTTTGACCGTATACATGAATCATGTGTTCCTCTACCGGCGAGTATATTCGCATGTCCCCAGTGATAAACACTCTGACCAGGAGACCATTAGCTCCCATACACTGGATCTGAACGTCATGGGAAGGTCCTCCAGCTCTGGTCTCTCATTAGCGTTAACCATATGGCAGGAAAATTACATTAGCTTGACTAACCTGGCTGACCTGACAGACAACGACTGGTGCGCTGCCAAAACCTTCCGGGTGAAACTCAAGAGTTATTGTTCCATGTGTACAAGTATGTAACATAAATAGAGTATTATGAGTAATTGTTTGGGTCACAGGGTGAACCAAACCAAAGACGTTGCATACTGAACAGAATGTCCTCACACCCCTGGAAAACACTGCAAGAAACCCTGTTAAAGGTATCAGGCTGAAGGTACAATTGTTGAGGGAACTCACATGGGAACAAACACAGTTTATAATAATTACAAAACAGGGCCTGAAAGAAATGAAATGATGTCTTGGTTTTTAATAAAGTAGGTGCAATGATGTCTCCTCCTCTCTCTCCCCTCCCCTTCAGGACGGAGGGCTACAGAAAGGTTCCATACCACTACTACGAGGCGGGCAGCCGGGACGAGTGTGCAGAGTATCTGCTCCACGAGAGCGCCCCCTACGGAGGGCACCGCTTCATCACAGAGAAGTCGGTGTTCGCCAAGTGGGCCAAAACTCACGCCATCAAGTTCTTCAACCCCCCCTGGCAGCTGTCGTGACCCTGGCTGAACCAGCGTGGGAATACGACACCATCATCATCATTATCGTCACCGCCGTCGTCTGGGGACACTGATAGAAAGCCTGCTCCCTGATGTGCGCCAACATCCGTTCTGGCACAAATTTCACTCCATATACATAAAAAAGGCTGTTTGAGGGTTGATTGTTGAATCCTGGATGGTTAATATCCAGTTTTTTGATAATGGCCACTCAATCAGACAGACTTCCACTTAAGGTTTGACCAAACTGGACAACGAGGACATTTCTCCTTCCTGACAAATTAAGTCTTTTGCTCCTGAATTTGAGGGCTGAAGAAAGTGCAAACTCTTCATTGACTAATTCGATCCATTCGCTGCTCTGTGAGTTTAGCAAAGGATGGCTCGAAGACTAAAAAAACAGGCGAAAACAACATCAACAACGTCAACTCGCAGTGACCTCAGCAGTTCGCTTTTCCACAGGCGCTGTCCATCGCAAAGGCTGCATTTAATTTAACTGTAGCTGAAGAAGAGCTCCGCCGCTGCAGAGGCGAGTTACGTTGCCATGGACATATGACGAGCTCGCCTCCTCTGTTTGTGTGGGTGTCTGTCTTCTTCTGTCAGGCTGTAATTAATCTATAACAAGTATCATTCAAGCCTTCATCTCAGACTGAGGGAGCACTGAAGGCAGCTTTCAGTTTACTCTGCTCTGTCTAAGCTTCAACAAACAAGGTCTTTTGAAAAAGAAAACACAAGCAAGCAAAAAACCAACAAGGTGAAGCAGATGTGTAGATGTGAATCAGCTTTTTTATCGTTATGCTTGGTTGTGCGTCAACTCACACAACTTTGAAGATGTCAGCGTTTTTTCTTTTCTAATGCTGTGAAATTGAAATTTAAGATACATGTTTTGGCGTCGGCTTGATGTCCGGATGGGTTGCTAATTTATTCTGCAGAGATACGTTCCTAATGCTCTTTTACAGTGTGCCATTGACAATGTGAGCATCACAGCACATAGAGCAATGTGCAATTAGAAACTCCATCCTAATGGAAGGAGTTAAATCACTTGTGACCCCGCAGAGGGAGAGATTTATGTGTGCAGTGAAACCATTTGAAGTTAATTGTATTCTATTATCATTTTGTGCCTGCAATATTCTCTGCAGTTCATTGTATACAGGCAGAGGAAGATGCTCTCTGTCTCTTTCGCTCATATTCTCATCCAGCTTTGTGCCTCTTTGTGTACAGTATCACGGTGTGAACACATCTTCCCATTTGTCTTTGAACGCAGCGCGCGTGTCTCCTGGTTCGGCCCATTATGTTTGAATGCATCTGTTCCAGGACAGTGAAGAATGATCAGTGAAGTGTTGAGGTGTGGAGGCTGAGACGCTCTGACTGTGACCGTGACTCCCCCCGAGGCTGTGATTAGTGTCCCGGTCGGAGCCGCGGCCCAGAGGGGAGGACTGGAAGGATTCAAAGACTTCTAATTTAGGCGACTTGATGCACAGGGTCCCTGACGACTGTAACGTACCGCGGCCGAGCTTCACAGTCTCACTCCTGCTGCAGAGCACTGTTTATTATCACACTCCATTTCAGCCTACTTCTCAGTCGGCATCGATTTGGTGATTTACAGGTCAAAAGGCGTGTAGGTTAAAACTGGTGAGGTTTTGGATGGTCTTGGCTGCGGCTACTATTGAGGACTCTGAGGTCATGTCCTCTTTATTTAACAGCTTTGGAGTTTGCATAGTATAGTGTGGTGAAGATTTTATAAGCCAATTGTAACGTATCAGGAGTAATAAATAAAATAAACCAATAATTAAATATATAAATAAAGGTTTCAGCAATTATCCCCCAGAATGGCAGGTCATGGCAGCTGTGTAGTAAAATTTAGATGTTTATGTTGGGAAGTAAAACTAATAATTCAACATTTAACTGAATTCAAAAACTAAAAATGAGTAGTATCCTCTTTTTGATCCAAATTATCTGAGGGTGGTGGGTGAGATTTGAGGGAACTTGTGACCTCAGTGTTTCTGAAATTCTGCCTACAGCCCAGTTCTGAGTTACAACAAGTTCAACTGACTGTAATTCAGTGCAAACCAGGTCCTACCAACACATTCAAATATATAAGTGCTGTTGAACAAATAATTATATGTAACCTAGACATCTATAGAAACACGTCCCTTTCCACTG
>JAPZEA010000024.1:7283311-7296746 GCA_029783685.1 Heniochus monoceros | reverse complement strand
TGCACCAGTATGTGCTGTTTTTTATCTTTCTATGTCTCTCTTTTATTCTTTGCTGTCCGTAACAATTCATTTTCCCCAGCAGTGGATTAATAAAGTTTTATCTTATCTTACCAAAAAAGTGTATCTGATTTAACAGAGCTCTATCAATTACGGCTTTTAAAGGGAAGCTTTCAAGGCAGGAAATGACAACTAATCAAAGAAGAAAAAGAGTGAGCTGCTGGTGTATCAGTCGAAACCACAAAATCTGGTAAGAAGGGCACAGGTTGCTCCCGTTCTCAGAATAGCTTCATTTATTTTCAATGTCAAATCAGGTTTGCAAAACTTTTAGACTTTGACAGACAGCAAGACTGGAAATTTGGATGACAGAAGATTCTGAAACAAGATTTTCACAGTTTTCATTGGTCATTAATGCATTAGTTGTAAAGCACGTACCGTAACACAATAGCTGGAGGATGATAATCAACTTTGCTCAGAAAAATTGAGAACTACACGGATGCTTAAACTCCCACTGCACGGGTTTCAGTGGAAACATGAAAGATATAGATGAACCGGCACTTTTTACTGTGAATGAAATTAAACAGAATGTGTAAATCCCCTTTTCAACAAATACACATGCACACGGACACAAACACACACACACATGCACAAGCTGCAAGTGGGATCATTATTGCAGTCTGGAGTTAGAGAGAACTCCTCTGTTATTAGGCTGTTGGTTTCACCGCTGCACTCCTGAGCCATAAGGAAGCAAAATGAACCTATTACGGAAAATCTGGGTACATTTTCTTTGTTCTAAGAAAAAACAATGTAGTGCTGACTCTGAACCAGCCTTTACCAGAGCTCCCTCCTACAACCAGTGTTAACTCCTGTTATAGTCAATACAATGCTCCTAATTTTCCTCTCAAACCTTCACTTCGCAAGTAGCCTCTGATGTCCTGTTCACTGCCGATGCAAGAAAACAACACAGTGAAGATGCATTAGACCTATTTTCCTTACGACACTTGAACTTATGAACATGACTGTTTCACATGAGAAACCTCCAACATCATGGACTGCTCATGTTCTCCTTCATAAAAATAGAGCAATAACTGATCCAAATAACTACCATCCTGTCTCCAGCCTGTCTTCAACCTCAGACATGACTTAAAAGGAAGAATACACACTATTATCTTATTCTATCTCGTAGCATATCCTTATATATATATATATATAGATCAAGAGCTGTGTGGAACTAATTTCTGTGTCTGTAACTGATGTAATTGTCTTGTATTTGTCCTGCAAAAATCCTGAAAATAATCCTATCTTTATGAGGCCTATAATTTAAAAAAAGGTTATTGTTGGTATTCAACTTTAAAGGCTTCACAAAGAAGGAGCTTTGCAGAGCTGTTGCATGTTCAGCTAATAATCTGTAGACTGCACTTATAACACGTTTGTTTTCTTTTAACTCTGCCAGGCCTGATGGAGGGTCCACCCTTACAAACTCAAGCAGGGTGACCAAGCATTGTTCAAACTAAATTATTATCCCAAAGTTTGCAAAAATACCCAACACGTCAGCCTGAATGAACACAACAACTTAATGCTGCACAAGATACATTTACAGTTGGTGTAGTGGTGCAGCCACAGTAACTGATGATGATGGGTTTATGTAGTTCACCAAGTGTAAGCACAACGGCTTTAATGAAGCGTTGCAACAATATATCGGTCTATGTGACATTTACCTGAGGGCTTATTTAAACAGACGAGGTCAAATATTTCTGTGATTCTGGCTAACTCTTGTCTTTTCTTCAGCAGCACGATCCATCACTTGAGCCTGCATACTGTCAGCTCAGCAGATCATACAGACATCTGAATTTAATATTGAATGGGCAAAGCATCACACATCAGCTTTTCCCACTGTGATTTCCCCATACTTCAATCCAGTTGCCTCCCAATAACAACTGCTCCCTCATATGCGTGAAGTATATGGTAAATGTTGATACATGGGAAGACATGTATGCAGTGGAAAACGCACAAAATATGTTGTAAATTGTCAAATAAGTAAAAAACAAATTAGTAAAAGGCCAAAAAAAAAACCCAAAAAACATGCAGATGTGTTTTGTCTTGCTTTTCAACAGGCAGCGCAGTAGATGGCGCTGGACTCCAGCTTTTCTGCTGCTACTGTCCAAGGAGAAGAGGATGAGTCACTCCACAGATACAGACCCTCATGGTGACTTTGGTAAAACATTATTATGTAACAGCTGTGGACATACACACACACACACACCCAAAGAAAAGGAACGACACACATGATGCTGGCTCTGAGCGTGTGACGCACACACACAGCACATGCACAGTTTTATACTGGAACACTGTCCTTCACAGACGGAATAGACAAATCAGTTCGGAATAGACAGATTTGACCAAGAATATCTCTTGAAACGAGTTAATTTGCATTAGAAATGGTTGGACACTCAGTGTTAAGACTTCGTGCCTGATGTGACTGTGAATCAGCTTCATCATCATCATCATCATGATCAGCAGGTGAAGTGAAAAGCAGCCTTCATTTCTCCTCCAGCTGCAGCTTGGTTGGAGAAATGAGGTTGGCTGCTGGCTCACTGTCGGCACTGTTAGGACTGTCGGGGACACCTGAATGGAACACAGCCATCAGCGATGTGATTAGTGACACACGTGCGCAGACACGTCTGCTGAGAAAAAAGGCCTATTAGGTGCAATTAAAATGTCAAGCTAAAACTATAGCATTCAAGGAATATAGTGAATGGATATTAGAAGAATGAGTAAGAGCAACGTTGATGACCAAATTCAGAATTTACAGTAAAAAGTCAAAGATAAAAAAAAAAAACCACCCCTCTTCAAGCACAACATACTATTCAACTGTCATACGCCGTCCGCTGAATTCAGCTCACGTACGGGCAGCTCGGGAAAATTTGGAAAGCGGACAAGTTCTCGACTTAACCTTACACTAACGCACTGAGACCCCTAATCCATCCGTCAACCCCTTTTGGGTTCCTCTGCCCATCGTTTTCCTCACCTCGATTCAAAATAAGGGTGCAAAGCGCTTCCTGCGGGTCAATGTCGTCCGACGCACGAAATCGGCCCGTGTTTGGATTCGTGAAATATCCTTCAGCGATGACGTGACGAAAAGCTCAATTCGACCCGAGTCAAATAATTCACCATTTTTATGAGCGTCCTTGTCAACCGGTGAAGTGATGATTAGGTGGAATGTGGAGGACAGGAGTTGGTCATGCCTGAATGGCTCTGTGTGAGGAAAACAAAGGCTTGGCAGCTGACAGCGAGAGGGGTGATATCCTGGCCCTATTCCCCGCATTTGAAGCAAAATAGACACAAGAGATCTACATATTGTGCCGATAGACAGATAGATAGATAGATTACTTTGAATCAGAAAGCCTAGTGCATTGTAAACCTCTTGTTTATTCACTGCGATGTAGGGTGTGAATAACAATAAGCTGTAAAACTTTAAACACATAAATATTCTATTCAGAGCTCTAATCCATAACCTTATACTTTGCAAACTATAGAGGCTTTTCATGAGTAGCACTAAGAAGTTGGTGGGCAACCGACTGGGGGGATAATTTGCTTGCATTTCTAGCTCAGCATAATTCAATAATAAATCTTACAGATAGAGTTCATTTTCTCGCTCTCTTTCTCGTGACTGTTGGTTAAATGTTTCATTAAGATTAGCTTATGGAATATGGATACAATACAATTAACTGTTGCACAGCGACAAGGCTCACTGTGCTGTAAGTAGCTAATTAGCATTATCATTCACTTGTTGAGCCATTCTGTATTATACAAACAGTTGCCGCACTCATTAAGTTTAATGTGATTTGTCTGACAGGCATTTCAGTGATTACCAATACCTTATGCTGGAGGAAGTGTTGAATATATTCAGTTGTTGTATAATCAGTTTTAAATCTATGTCTTGGATGCAAGGTGTTGTGCCTCCGATCCAGTTATATTTCCCCTCGAGAAACATTATCCACAAAACAGATCTTCCAACTCTGAGCAACAAAAAGGCTTTGCAAGTAAACCGTGATTACCACATTCTTGCACTCTTTTGGGGAGAATTGCATTTGATTTGCATCAGCTCCTCTTTCTTTTTCCCTCCGATTATTTGCATATATTAGTGAATCAATCTGCATAATAAAAAAAAAAAGCTGTAGAATTTATTTTGTATATGGCGTCGCTGTCACCTGCTGGTTCCCAGAAGGAGAGGTGTCACTCAGCGAGTTAAACACTGGCACAGGGTTGCTGCGTTTCAGCCATTTGCATTTTTTTTTTTTTTTTTGGTTTCGATGCTTGCCTGCCAAATTTCTGAATAGGCGCTCCTGTCAAAAGTTTACACACGGCGTAACATTGTGAACGTTCAGATGCAATTCCACTCAGTTTTAACAAATCATTGAGAGTAAAACTACAGGATTATGACATGCATCTTTTTAACATGTTACCCCTTCAAAAATGTAAAAAAAAAAAAAAAACAAACAAACAAGACCAGATTATGCAGCAGTGTTGCACAAGTTTTTTTTTTTTTTTTTTTTATGTAATGATGAAGAAAAAACAAATGCAGAAATTCATCTGTAATTGAGGCGCTACTGGATACTCGTCTACTCAGCTCATGTAAGACAACACCTCCTTTTAACACCACTGTCGGTAGGATTATAGTGACTGTCGCACTGTCTCCTGAAGGCTAATTTCCATTCATTATGCGACTGTTGAAATTGCCACGGGATATTAAACATCTCTCAAACCTTGCCCTGCTCGTGCCTTATCAATGAGAGCGATTGAAGACACAGGAGGTGGCTATAAATAAATCGTTCCCTGATTGAAGCTGTGGACTTTGTGCTGTCGGTTATTAGCACCTACTGAGGGTTGGCGGGTTGTTTTAAAGGATTTGTGTTGATGACTCATATCACTACAGCAACAATAGTGCCTTTCCTCTGCAGCAGACCTGCTCTCTCCACCTGTATCCCACAGTGTGCGTGTACCTTAACAGCTCTAAGCAGTGCATTTGCAGGATGCTTAGATATTAGAAAATAAATAGTTAAATGGCATAAAATTCAAGGAGTAGGTTATGTATTTTATAAGTGCTGCATTTGTCATATAAAATAAAGTAAGGAGATACAGATGTGCTTGTGTGCTGTATTTTCATTGTTATATTCCGGACAAAGACTCAGTTGGATGCATGAAGGCCTGCAGGTCTCTTGAGAGGATCCACTGCTTTGCTTTTAAAAGGCTCCCTTTTTCTGCACTCTACAGGCTGACAGATATGTGTTGGATGCGGGAGGCACAAACAACACGTCAGTAGGTTATGCACTTTTGCCGGATGTCTTGTTCCTGATACGAGTCTTGTGTTTTTGAATCTTTTATGAACCAAACCTAAAAGCATTTTCCTTTCTTGTTTGTCCATTATATCATCTATGCCAGTTTTTTTTTTTTTTTGATGTTGCAGGGGTTCACAAAGGACGCTAAAAACTTACCGTGATGCTATTTCAGTTGTACCCCGTGTGTGCACAGGTGTCCTGTGTGTCTATACTTCCTTTAAGGCACAAACACATAATATAGTGGCCTGTTATCCATCACAACTTGCTGACAGAGCCTCAGAGAAAGAGTGTTTTCAAAGTTGACAAGCCAGCTGCCTCGGCTTAACTTCGGGGGGTAAATGGAGCTTCTCAGAGAATGTGATTTTGTGCGTGTGTGTGTGTGCGTACGTGTGCTTACGTGCGACTGTGACTGTGTGTTAGCGTATATACAACAAACTGAGGCGTGCATCGATAGATTGACTCATTCACTGGACAATCAGCGACAGCGTCTGTGCTCCAGGCAACGCCCTCCCACTGTTTATCCACTTTACCCTGAAACATCTTCTCCTCTCCTCCGCGCCACTTCTCAGAATCTTCTCTGGGCTTTAAACAGACTCTGCCCTCCAGTACACTTGTTGGTATTAAGTGGAGGATTGCCTCTGGGCATAGTTTGGGAGGGAAAGTGGCTGCGTGGTGTTCTGAGGTTGTCTATAAAAGAAGCAGGAGCAGATGCAGGAATAGGCTTCCTCGTGTTTCTCAGAGGAGAATGTCTAAATCCGTTCTGACACAAGAAACTGAAAAAAAAAACAAAAGAAAGAAGGAATTTGGGATTTGTTTGGAAACCGCATTTTATGTAGCAGGATCTTGTTTTGCCATGTTGCTGAGAAACTCACAAATCACCACAGTAATGTATTCGGTAGAAGTGTACAGTACTGTGATGGACAGAGACACAGGAATGTGTCAGTGCTTTTAGTTGTGACATTTCAGCTACATGGACGCACTTGGCTGATCATCTCATTTCATTGTGTGTTACGGGTTATGGTAGACATTGACCTGTCAGGCTGGAAGAGTCCACAGTGTTCCACCTCAGTGCTGTTCTTACCGTCCCTGAGGAATCCTCGCGGGCCTCGGTCTCTGTGCTCCATCATGTACAAGCTCTCAGCCGTAGTTCTTCGCTGTATTAGGGCACACCGACTGTGACTTTATTTTGTCAGAACTGTGAGCGTAGCCTGCGAGGCTTGGGGTCAGCAGTCGGGTCAGAGTGTTGTGCTTATAGCGCCTATATACCACAACAAATGCTATATTTCAAACTTAATGTATGTCTAAGCAAGATCATAATTTCCACTGGGGACTGGTTGCACAGATACCCTTTCACTTTTCAGAATCCTATTTTTATAATCTTGCTGTACAACCACAATAGTCCTGATGAGAGAAGAGTTGACAAAAACGTTGATATGCTTGTCAGAGTTGTTTTCAGTTATTACTGTGCACTCGAGTGAAGCACCCAGCGCTTGCCAGACCTTTGTTTGCTTTGGGTTTTGGCTGTCAGGCTACATACAGTCTGACCTACCTTATTGGTGAAGGTTGTTGGGGCTGTGTGCATCCTGAAATGAAGACCTGCAAGACTTTATTCAGGGCTGAAAAAAGGTAATGGCTAATATTTTCCTAAAAGATGCTACAATTGACCATCAGTCAAAGATGAGTGAGTAGCGCACAGTGTTCTTGATGGTGACGACACAAATGCAACAATGTCCGTCAGAACATTTCTGTTTTTTTAACTGTCACAGTAATATCTAATAATGCAATTCATTTAATAATATTATAATGCAGCAATGTGTCAATAGCTACAGTTGCAGAGTGGAGTCTCTGCAAACACTGATGAAATGAGATTAAGCTGTGGCAGTGGTCGAATATGGGTTAAACGTGCACGGCGTGCAGTAGATCTGGGTCGCACGCACGCCTCCCGTATGAAAAGTGGATGAAAGAGGCCAGGGCCTCAGCTGCAATTGGACTGACCCTGTCAACCTCAGGTGCGAAGAGAGCTGGAGAGTGTAGCTGTTGGCAAACAACAGGCGCTGATTGAAGTCAAGGAGCAGGGCTGTCTCTGTCTCACCGCCTCGTTCACTCTGCCTCACGCTTCCGTCTTCATCACTCTGCAGCGGCTCTTTTGCTGTGAGGCCACGCTCCATTCGCAGTTTGAAGTTAGGCATTTCCTGTCGGGTTATCTATCTGGATTACCTGCTTGTGTTTCACTCATCCTGTTTAAAAAAAGAACATAGGTGAAACATTAAGTGTGAAATCTTGTTTTTCCTAATGTACAATCAGTACTCAGCGTGACAGCCAGTGCCACATGAATAATATTAGCCGGTGTTGAATTTCAGAAGCCCTAATTGTAACATTACACTTCAAATATACGTCCAGACTGGTGACATGTTAAATAAGAACTACTCCTGCTGCTACTGCTGCCGCTTATGTGAAAACATGTGAGATAACACCTTTTGTGACTCCAGAGGGAACGGCGTGAAATCTAATTAAATGCCTCAAGTGATGTCACTCGAGTCAGCGTTGGTTTAGGTTGAAGGGTACAAGTTTGGAATTGAAAAAAAAAAAAAAAAGTATATTTGGAAGCCTATGTTGCTCCAAAACCTGTATATATTGTTATCATACTATCATGGATGCTGGCTGTTGAACTGTGCACTGATGGTCCCTCTCCTCTATAGCCCAGAGGATGCGGCATCCATGATATCCAGAATTTCAAATTTTGACTTGTCAGCCCACAGGACAGTTTTCCACATTGCCTCAGTCCATCTTAAATGAGCTCGGGACCAGAAAAGGCAGCAGCGTTTCTGGGTCTGTTTTATATGTAGTTTCTTCTTTGCATGGTTTCAACTTGCATTTGTGGATGCAGCTATGAACTGTGTTCACAGAAAATGTTTTTTGGAAGTGTTCCTGAGCCCATGCAGTAATGTCCACTACAGAATTGTGTCTGTTTCCAATGCAGTGCCATCTACGGGCCCGAAGATCATAGCCATCTAACATTGTTTTTTGGCCTTGTCCGTTGCATACAGAGATTTCTTCAGATTCTCTGAATCTTTTAATGACATAATATACTGTAGGCAATGAAATCTGCAAATTATTTGCAATTTTAGGTTAAGAAACATTATTCTTAAATTGTTGCATTATTTGCCAGTCTGCCACAGAGTGGTGAGTCAGTTTCAGCATTTGATATGCCGTCTTTGTGCTATTTTCAATAAATATGGGGTTTCAGTGTTTTGCAAATCATCACACTCACTTTCTATTTACTAGGGTTGTAGAAAATGGTGATGAAAATTGTAAATAAGGCCCTTGTGGTCAATATAAACTATATAACTATATAAATATAAACATGTGATTATAGCAGTTTTGTCCCCACCTCTTCTTGAGTCACGTGGCACTTGAAAACTGGTGTGCTTTGGTGGTGATGCCTGAAGTCTGACAGTCAATTTAGCCAGAGTTCGCGTAAGCATAAAATTGAGATTAAAGTTATTTATCAAAAATAAGCACTGATTTTGTTGAAAGTGATCTAATGTGAATAAAACCAATATTTAAAGTAACATTCTTAGCAATGGCAGAAGTTTAAGAAGAGGCAAGTTTGATGTGAATAATGTTATTATGTTTCTAAAATTGTAGCTCTTATATTTAATACCCCAGTTTTCCCTAATTATGACAGGGATATGGCTATAGTTGTGGAGTAAATGGTTATCCACACTGTGGGGACGTTCTGGGGCGTGGGTCAGAAAGAATTTAAAACTACAGAGTTGTTCAGATTTGACCAGTTTCTATGTCCCTTTCCGGTTTGGGTGTAATCTATCACCTTTATACAGGTCCAAGTCCAAAATGAGTCAAAATGACTGATAAAATGATAATCTGCTGCTATTCACAAGTTTTGCAACCACTGATGCAGGCTAAAAAGACAGCTGAAATGGTTTCATTTGATTGACACAGTGGGAAGAGGGTCAGATAGGAGACAGCGTTTTCCCAGACGCTCAATTCAGTTCAGTTTTATTTATATAGCGTCAAATCACAACTGAAGTTGTCTCAGGACACTTTACATATAGAGCTGGTACAGACCAAACTCTTTATCTAGAGAAACCCAACAAATCCCACATGAGCAAGCGCTGGGCGACTGTGGCGAGGAAAAACTTCCTTTTAACGGGCAGAAACCTCAGGCAGAACCAGGCTCTGGGTGGGCGGCCATTTGCCTCGACTGGAGAGAGAGAGAGAGAGAGAGAGAGAGAGAGAGAGAGCGGCAGTCAAAGTAGCAATGACAGCTCTAAGAGACGTGTAGCTATATGAAGTATATACATCACTATATATATACTATATTTATGTATGTGATATATGTACATATAAGTAACAAAGAGTGTATATGTATGATACAACACTATGGAGCTAATAATAATGGTAATGTATTAATAGAAGTTGCAGTGGATGTCAGGCAGGGCCATGGTAGGAGATGTAGCTGTTCCAGGTTCAATCACTCTCCATGGGAACCTGCGAGGCGAGAAAGCACAAAGACTCCGGGGAAGAAGCTAAGTTAGTGATATTTCATGATAAGATTTGAGCACAGATAGATGGAGAGGAAAAGAAGAGTAGAGGAGCTCGGTGTATCGTTGGAAGTCCCCCAACAGTCTAATCCTACAGCTGCATAACTAGGGGCTGGTCCAAGGCAAGCCTGAGTCAGCCTTTATCAAAAAGGAAAGTTTCAAGCCTAGAGGCAGTCCTAGAAATTTGTTTTACATGGGAGTTAAAGGACAAATCCTGATCAAAGGTGACTCCCAAATTCCTACCACTCAGTGGTTAATAGTAATGACTCACTACCAAGTCACACTGGAGCTTCACTGATTGTCTGGACATTAAGTCATTTGTCCCTGCATGCACTATGACTGTATGGACCAAAGGGTGAAGTTCAATCAGTGTTGGTGAGAGTTCAACAAAATCTATTACTTTACTCCCAGAAAGGCAGTAGGTTATGGCACTGGGAAGATCCACAAATCTGATAATGGTGTCACCTAGAGCAAAAAATTTGAAGTTAGTATAGTTTCCAGTGCCCCTGTACATGGAGAGTTTGCGTGGGAGCTCTTGATTTGCTATGGCTGCAAAGGATCATTAAATTAGGTAAGGTGATTTAAATACATAATCCATACAGAAAAGATTTGTTGTCTCTTTAGCACACAGACTCACAATCAATGCCACCAGGGAAAATGTATGTACTGTAGTATTTTGCAAGCAGTCAGGTTAGTGAGATGATCTAGAGGCTGAAAGCAGAGAAACAGAGAAAACTTCAGCAGCAGTGCAGCATTGTGCAAAATGACTCTATTGTTTACTTTGTAATAGCCATTGCCATTAAGTAAACAACCATCATAAAATAAGATAAGATGCTGTGGTCCACTTCTTACCTTATTCCACTTATCTAAAATGTATTCCATGATGCATAGGTACACTGTGACATCACTGTTGGGTGTGCCTGCAGATGCAACAGAACACACTTGTGACCACACCCATTAGAGGTACAACACTTTCAACTTTCAACCGGAGAGGGCAGTGAAACATTTTTCATACTGAAAAATTCAGTCCAACAGTGCGCTAGGCCAGCTGACAAGGGATAGTCTTCATCGCAATACTGAAATTTTTACTTTAACAAACAGCTAGCAAACAAGCAAACGGTTGTTGTCTTTTCTAGTGTAACACTTCAGATATTTGTAGATGTGCAATTTTAACACCCAGCAGGCAAAAATCAACAATAAATAAGGGATTCTGTGCAGCTCAAATGCAGAACTCTGCATTCATCCCATTCATTTTACCAGTCTGATATCCACAGTTAATGCAGTCTAGAGTGAGTTTAATTAGGGTTGCTCAGTCAATTAATGAACATTTAATCAGAGGGAATAAAGAGGGCTCAGGAGACAGCACCCTTAATAAATGACAAGAACCAGAAAACATGCTTCGCCATGTAATAGTGGCTCACAGGATGTAAACACATCATGCCTGCCACTTATCTCTCCTGTCAATAAGGAATGAACAGATGGCAAGTGATTGCTGAATGAACTCCTCTTTATTCTAGGATAACCTATTCCACATTGTGTGATGGAGAAGTGTTCCTGCTTTGCACAGCTGAAGGTTACACTTTGAGTGATGGCTTACAAGCTGTATCATCCTACATACCTACTGGGCTAATTCCCTCTGCAACGGAGCACACTGGGCTCCACTGACAGAACACCAATATGATACTGCCATGCAAATGTCCCCAGCAACATAAATACATTCTTTGATTAAGTATCTTCTTTTTCAATGAATTCATTAGACTGGTTACAAACAACTAGTAATCCTATTAAAATGTATAATTAGTAGCATTTTCTTTCTATCTGTCTTCTGAGGTTGCAAGTGGCGGCTGGGAAAAGGGCTGCAATTAGCAAAGACACAATACTGTCCCTCGTTATCCGGCAATCACACGACACACATTAGCAGATGCTCAGGCAGTGATTACTGGAGCGGCAGGGCTTTTTTCTCAGAATAGCCCCTCAAGTGTCTTTCGCAGCGCCGTCACAACACCACTGCAAATGTCAGGGCCTGTGAAGAAGTTATTTTCTCCTTTCACTCCTGTTCTTTCCAGACAGAGCTTCAATACTCTAAGTGAGATTAAATGATCATATCATTCTTAGAAAAGCAAATTAAAATAAAAAAACTCAATACTTTGACGTTCTCATTACATATTACTCCACTAAAGGCTATGCATTTTTTACTATCCAATATACACAGAAGAGAGTCAAGTTTAAAATATACATGGCAAACACAAAGGCACTAGGACCATTGTTATGACTCTGAACTGTTTTATCTTACCGTACTACCAGGACTTCTCTGAAAATGCACATCTTAAAGTTCTTGTGGTTTCCTCATAATTCATGAATCTGCTGAAAGTAACAAGACAAATTAGTGTCTAACATTTCTCTTGAACTTTGCATTTACTGTAGAAGGACGGTAGGAGAGTATTTGAAGTTTACTGACAGGTTTGTTGAACAAAGCAGGTTTACAGTGCCAGGATGTGTGACTCAAGGGGTTGACATGCAGGTTGAGGCTCTGTTGTCCATTCCAGTGAACTCAATTTGATATGTTCACATGTCAGAAGCCAGAAAAAAGTTCCTGTCCTTTTTGCTAGACTATACTGACAATATACTGCAATTTAGGAACTGACTTTGACTTAGATTTACCTACAGTATACCAGGCGCTTCACTTTGTTATAAAGACATGAGATTTGATGTGAAAAGATTGGATTCAATCCTGTCTCTGTCTCAGATTAAACTGATTTACGCTTTGTCCAAACATTCCTTTCGAGGGACGGGATGAAGTCCATCAAAAAAACGGAAGCAAAGTGCTTTTTCATTCAGTCCAGGCTTTTAAAAGAAAACTGATTCATCATGTTGTTGCAGTTTGGGCTGTCAGTGTTGTTTGTTTTACTCAACTTCGTTGCTGTGATCTAAGGAACAGCACAGAAAAAAATCTAGTTCAGTAGAGCAAGTGGTGGCTGGACAGGATTTAAGCAGATCTAAAGATCAAAACAACCGATGTGGAAGATGAAATGATCATGAACAATGACGATGTCATCTATTAAAACTTGCAGAGCAATAACAATTCTGACCTCTTGCTCTGAGCACACAATATGACATTATAATCTATAATTACAAAAGACATTTCATGAAAGTTCACATTTGTTTTTACTTTGAAATAAGTGGTTCAAATATTTCAGAGTCTACTTCCACTTTGCTTCCATAGGGGGCTCTGCTGTTACGTTGTGTTCTGTGATGTTGCCACCTCCAAATATTAGAAATTAAATTTGTGGGTAAAATGACCGTGTTGCCTTCATCCTTGCTATTTTTTTTTTTTTTTTTTAATTATGCTATTCATTTTTTATTTATTTTTTTAACCCTTTCTTGTTGCTTTTGTGATGTAAATCTTTATTTAATCATTAAGCTCCCTGAACACACACGCACACACACACACACACACACACACACACACACACACACACAGACACACACACACACAAGCACACACAATAAGGCCCCAGACCCACACACAAACCA
>JAPZEA010000024.1:7243110-7253327 GCA_029783685.1 Heniochus monoceros | reverse complement strand
TGCTTTTTCCCGTTTCATTTTGGTTTTTTTTTTTTTTTTTTTTACTCTCTTTGTGTCCGACATGAAAAAAACACAAATTGAATGAAATTTGAATGAAGCGAGTTTCCTTGTAATGAAAGCACAATCAATAGCTGTTGCTGTCATTTGCACGGCAGGAGATACTTTGCCTGTCAATGTCATTTGAAAGTCTGCGCAGTTTGAATGACAGTGGGGACGCAGCTGCTTTGAGGCGCTCAGTGAGACACTGAAGCGAAGAACACAGAGAAATTAAATCTATGGCACGGAGCTGCAGTCTGACTGATGATGGCTGTCACTTCGCCAGCGTGACACTGAACTTGTACTGCTGAGCCACCCACAGAAAGTCAAACTGGATTACTTCTGAATGTGGAAAAATAAGTGCATTTTAATTTTCGCTGTTGGTTTTATCGAGTGTTACAGTAAATGACTGCTTGTCAATATGCATGTATGTGCGCGAGGCGACGCCGGTCCACAGCCCAGTGTGTTTCCTGCTCTTGTGGTTGTGGGTCTAATTATGAGACCTCAGACGGAGCCAGAGGCCAACAGGTGTCTAGAAGAGGCTGCTCTGGATCAAAGCCAGTGAAAATAATTACACAACCCAACTCTCCCCTCTCTTAGATAAGAATAACTGCCTGCCGCCTCGCGCTCGGACACGCTCTAACCGCAGACCACATATCCGCAGCCCTTTTACTCAGAGGCAAAATATCACAATCAGTTACATTCATGCTCTGTGCTGCGAGGATGGCGGGCAGGCAGACGGACCGGCACCCCCATGCGTTGTGTTTGTATGTGTGTGTGTGTGTGCACATATGTCTGGGCACACACAGAGCGCTGAGGGCTGAGCGCAGGCAGACAGATGCAGAGTAATGCCACTCAGTTGAATATTTTATCTGTTCATCATTAACACGCAGCCAGGAAGCCAAGAGCAAACTTTAAAGGACAGACGCGCGCTCCACCAGTGCTCTGGCATTTTCATGGCCTCATTTCAAAGAGCCTCTTTGAAGTCTCTTAACTAACTACACTCGAGCCACATTTATCTAAAACTACTGAACGACAATAATACTGATCGGTTCATCAAAAAAGGAGCCTGATTTGATTCGATTCAACTCCACTGGACTCGCCACGCCGTGACGTGACTAACCTTGGCTCGGCCTGATTAGATTTTTTTTTTTGCTTCTCGTTCTTCTCCATTGGTGTAAAAGTACAAGGCTGACAGAATGTTCAAAGTCTTCAGGATCAAAGAGGAGCACTCTGCTTTTCTGAGTGATGGGGGTGGGAATGGATCCAGAGGGTTAGCTAGTGTCAGCCCGCATCATGTCTCTCTATTCTCCCTATCGCCCACTGTCTGTCTTTCTCTTTCCCCTTGTTCTCCCTCTCGTTTGCTGTCCCTCTCTACATGTTTACTGTATCTTACTTCATCTCTCTCCCCCGCCTCTGTTTTTTTGTCAACTAGCTCAATCTTCGCTCTTTCCTCATCGCTCCTCGTTATCTCTCTTCTCTAACCCGTGCTCTATCTTTCCTCATCTTCCTTCCTCTCATCCATCCATCTCCTCTACCCCTCGCTGTCATTATGCATCCAGTTTTATCATTTATGCAGTTTTCTGTCTCCCTCTTCCCTCCCTCCCTCCACGTGTGCCTCTTACTCTCCCCCGTCTCTTTCATTTCGCGTGGAGGCCCATGAGGCTGATGGCGACTCTAATCGGCTGTAGCAGTTTCAAACGTGGCATGACTTAATTTTCAAATTGATGGTAAATGATAAATCAAAGGCACCGTAATATTAAAGCGCCAGAAGGAATCCAAGTCCTTGAGGATGCACGCTTACACTGGAGGCCTGTTTCTGGGTGGGTACAATGGAACAGTCAAGTATTCAATTCAAAGTCAACTTCCTTGAACCTACAAGCACAAATCCTGGGTCTACATCTCACGTTAAGGCACCAGAATGAGGTTCACTACACAGGTTTGGGTCATGTGCACAGCAGTTACTCACAATGTGAGTCAACCTTATGGTTTATCATGCAGTCCACAGTTCTTTCTCTGCTGTTTCTCATTACTTAGCACAGAATGTTGCCAGTAAAGCAGAAAGGCATGAAAATGATTTCAAAAGCGGTGATACTCTCCCTCTGCATGGTTTCTTCTGCGGTGTCACAGCCTTGGCTTGTCATGTGATTTGGCTTGTTACAATGAGGACATTTAATGAGGCATTTAATCCACACTATATATTTGGTAACCAAGTATCTATTTGCTCTGTTTTGACCTTCTGTCGACACTGAGCTGGTGTGTCCACCAGTGTTTGGCAAGTTACACTCAAAATGTAATATACAACATATTACTAGTTACTTATATTTGAAAGTAACAAGTTACTTTACAAGATTGCTGTTTGTGTACTTTCCTTAAAATAGCTGCAGAAGTATGACTAGCATTACTCTGTCCGGAGTGGATAACTGGACATGGAAAATGTTGGTCTGGCATTGTAGTGAGGGACAAATGGTACAAATAACTCCTAGAAATATAAGTCCCATAAATTATAAAATATATTGTTTGCTTCGAAAACTATGACCAAATCTGACCATTTTCTGATCTGACATCCCTATCGGCAAGATGACATTGTTTGTCAGTGCCTCCCAAAATCATTATACATTGACATGACTGTTTGCTGATCTGTCACTGCCAATTACAGTGCTTGTTAAAGGGTGAGACCAACATGAAACACCCCAGATGTATATGTACGTGACGTCACATTCACCCCCACCCCTTACATATAAATACAGAAATCTACTGTCAAGCAATGTGAAGAGTTTGGAAGGAACACCTTGAAGGAATTTCTTAAAATTCGCCACAAACATTCAATTGGACTCAACGATGGACTGATTAGAACTTAGTGGTCAAAGGCCCGTGTGATTTCACAAAACACGTTTTGGCCATAACTCAATAATTTATATACTAAGTATGACAAAATCCCACACAAATGTGTCACAGGTTAAATGATGTGATGACGTTTTATATCCAACAGGTCAAAGGTCACCTTCACTGTGACATCATAATATTCTGCAAAAACATTTCTCGAGCCATTATTAAACACCGTAACTCAGGAGCTGAAGGGCAGATTGTGAGCATATTTCACATGTGGTCAGATACTGAGTTGGCGACACTAATCTTGGGTGTCCACCTTGAAACTGTGCTCATTGTTTATATCTTCTGTGCTGCTGGGTTGAAGATTTGTGTGAAGCATCCACATTTTACAGTTTGTAGCTTCTTTGCAGCAACATCCATATATGAGTCATTGTCGTCCAGCACAAGCTCATTGGTTCTGCTGATATTGAGCTTCAAGTGATTGTTGTTGCACCATATGAGGAAGCCCTCTTTCTGTTTATGGCTTTATAACATATATATAATAATAATAATTGCAGTTGTTTCTCAGTGCAAGAGTTAAATTTGGCACCGTTAACACGTAGCAATAAATTTCTAATTTTAGACGTGCACATCTGCTTATCTGCTTACCACTTTTGTTGTGTTTCGTGCATCCTTTCAACCTCGCATCCTGAACATATATAAAAATGGTATTGTTTCCCAAATGAAATGTAAGCCACATCAAAAAATCTAACAGTTTTCCTATTGTTTTTGGAGTTTCAGTTCATTTGACAAGCTTAGAAAATTATCTGGAGTCTTTCCTGCGGTTGGGACATTTTCTGAGCATTTTAAATGTATCTGCATTTGTGTGAGCATTTTTTTTTTTTAATGACAGAAAAGAAGAACAGAGATTTTTCTTTCATGGTTTGACAGTGAGATGTAAAAGCCTTCTTTTCTAATGATTAAGAAGAAACTAAACAATTTATTTGAAAAGTAGTGGAATTACATCCTAAAGATCACATATCTGCGGCGAATAATGCTCGACAAACAGACAATGATTCTAAGAAAAAATGGATTTGTCTGCCAACGAGATGACACGTGTCTTCATGGCCTTTTGAAATGGTGCAATGTCTCACGAATGTGGGACCTGTAATAGTTTTGTCAGATACGTGCAATTATGGGCACAGATGAAAGGTTCAACACACACCCACAGGCACACACAACACTTACACGTTATTCTGCCTACCTACTGTGAAAAACGGGTTGCCAGTCTGTATCTGACTCTGACATTATGAGAACACCAGGTGTTCTGAGCAATAGTTCTTCCTTCCTAATGTGTCCCCTTGAAGAGTGTTGTTTTATGACTGTGTGTATGTGTATGTGTATGTATGTGTGTGTGTGTATGTGTGTTTGTGCTTTGGTGTGTGTGCATCTGAATTGGTGGAGGGGCAACAAGGTTATGGAACTGTTCCCAGGACAGTGGTATATCTCTGCACTGTGGCATTGCAGCTTCTCGGTTAATGTTGGTACAATACAGGTCAGGCTAATCCAGCAGAGAGATGTGTGTGCGTGTGCATGTGTGTGTGTATGTTTATATGTGTGCAATGCGTACCTGTGCATTGCACCAGTTTGTGTAGAAGAATACATCAGCCACCTTTTGTGTGGAGAATTCCCAAAGGCCCCCTCTCTGTCGCTCTCCCTCTTCCCGTCTCTGTGTCTCTCTCTCTCTCTCTCTTTCTGCATCGAGGCCCAACCAACCACTTTGAAATGCAGAGAGCGTCGGCGAGGACTGTGGCTAAGCCAGGGCTTGATGCTGTCTTTCAGATAGGGTGAACTTTTAAAGAGCTGGGGAAATAGCCGAGCGCTGACGGCTGGGGAGAGAAGGGGAGGTGGCAAGCAGTTGGGATCAGACCAGAGCAGAGCCGGATCTCAGGGACGAGCCATAAATAAATGAGGCCGGGCCACTGAACTGGCTGTGGTCCGGCTGTTTGGCTGCAGGGAGGGAGGAGTTGAGAGTGTGGCTGTGGAGTAGCAGCGAAGATGTACAGCTCTTAGGCTGACAGGAAGTAGAATGAAAGGACAGTTTAAGATTTGTGGAAGCGGAGATAAGACAGACTCCTTCAGTGTATGGATGGTGGAGTTTGTTGGTCCCAACGATCACTTGGCTCTTTAATATTTATGGCTGAATGTGAGCATTGATTGTTACTTCAGTATTCAGATCACTATGATCTGATGTGTCCACTGCTAATGATGTGTCTCACTTTGGGAGAACATAGATTTGGTTTGTAAACAAGGCAGCATGCCTGCCTTCCTCTCAACTTCCCCTCCCTCCCAATGCGATTAGGAGTGTAATGGGAACATAATAGTATGGCAGACAGAAATGGTGCTCGAACGTATCCATCCACACCACCACACCCCCTCCCCCCCACCCCCCACACACCCCACACACACCCCCCCAAGCCGTTTCCCAGCCCCTCCACCCTGCTATTGCTCTGACTCCAATTCTGTCTGTCTCCGCTTCTGCTCAGGGAAATACAATCAGAGCATAAGCCATTGACAAATTCCCATTATATGCAATTTCATGGACGATAAACCCATTTGAAATCTGAATGATCCCCTGAATGCATGCATGCAGCTCCCCCAATGAACTAATTATGATTTTTTTTTTAATTTATTTATTCTCATGGAACCCAGGAGACAGATTTCATTTCTTGAAATGGAGCTGGGCAGAGAAATGACAGAAAAATGTCACTGTATGAAAGAGCATCAATGGAAGAAACAAACAAAAAAAAATGCCTTTGTGGCAAAAGTGTTTTGTTTCAGGCAAAGATTTTTGACATACATCTTATCCTGCAACGCAAATTTCCCCAAACATTCGGCGTGTTTCCAACTGTTCTCTTAGCTGTAATGTACCTTTCAACCCAATGCCATTTTCAGTTATGCTTGAAACACTAAAAAGCACACAAGGAAATAAGAAGTTCTGTTCCAAATGCAATATCTGGAATTCCGTTGAAGACAAATTATGTCGTGGATGACAGTTAACTGTTTCACTCATCCTCTCCAAAAGGTAAACAGTGTAATTTTGTTTGCCATGAACTTAAGTAACTTCATGTCCTCTCTAAAGCAGCAGAACTTTCCACAACTCCAAAGTTTACCCCGTGAATCATCGGCAGCGTGTTTTTCAAATGTTGATACTCATTTTGGAACCAAATGCAGTCCCGTTCAATGTTCTATAGACGGAACAAGTCCCATGTGACCAGAGCTTCTAAGACTTTATCCTGCTGTGATCAGTAGATTAAAGCTGCAAAGCCCCTTAAACACGTACACGAGCGTGCACATGCTCAAACACACACACTCACACTCTCTCAACAGCAGAAGTAGTCGTTCAGCATCACAGGAAGCCTTTGCTTCTTCTTCTATATTCTGCAGTACAAGTAAATAAAATGTTTTTTTTCTCTAATTTGACAAGTGCATCGGTTTCCCATCCACCACCACATCTGTGAATGTACATCCTGTGTTGTTACACATTTGTTGCCACAGCAACAAGTGTGTCTTTCCTGCTCAAGGTAGTGGAAAATGTCACAGTGACAGCTTTTCTGATATTAAAGGTTTGAAAAGTGTCAAGTGTAAAAGTGTCAAGATTGGAAAGATGATTCTAATACACTGTCCCTCTGTGGTTTATCTTGTTTCCTTTCTCAACAGCCCGCTCACACAAACACCATCGCAACCATAAAAGTCTCACAGTCTCATTCTTTACGCTAGGATTTTGTCGGATGATGTCTTTTTGCAATTTGCCCCCTTAATGCGCAACATACATCACTTTACCTTTCATACAAACACTATAAATCTTCTCATTCTAAGTTGCCTTCTCTCCAAGTTCACAACCTATAATGTGTAACACTTGTAAGTGTTTTCACTTAAATGACATGGAGCAGTGCTTGCATATGTTTCTATTTTGATGCACATTTCGATTAGAGATATGAACCATGAATCGCACCAACCAAACCACTAAGGACACAGTTACATCTTAGAATTGCTGCACTGACTATAAATAAATCCTTGTGTTTTTTGCAGTAGGACTTTGAATCAGACTAGAGAGCATTAGGATTCAAAACAATTCCATTATTAATATAGTTCTAGAGGTTGAGGCCCCATGCATGAAATACATACTGGCCAATAGATTATTTACAGCTTTATTTCCATCCATTGCTTTTGTTTGCTATGCAACACTTCACTTAAGTTAATGAAATTTCTGCAGAAGATTAGCGGGCAGCTCTAAATAGCCCCCAGCTTCTTCAGCGATAGGTTTAAGCCGGTCATTATGCTTGTCATTCTTCATCCATTCTTAGACTTTAAACTCCGGTCTTCCTCTCAGAAATACTGTAATTGTGGCATCATCAATCGTTACTGCTATAAACTAATTACATACATCCAGATACGATTATGCTTCTGCGCATCATGACAGTAAGGGCCACTTTTGACGTAATGGTCCATCTCCCCAAAGAACGGTCTAATGATATTGGCTTTCTGATCTATAACTTAGCTCGATTACAGCGTCATTCCAATGAGATGTCTAATGCCCTCTGGCAGTTTCTGATTTGGCGCAACAGTTGAGATTCAGAAGACGGAAAGTCACACTCCCAGCGGATGAGCACTCGCTTTTATTGAGAAGGGGGAGATGGTGATTTTATGTGAGTCATTTTAGAGAGACCTTTACCAAATTGACACTGACATTTCTGGTAAGAGCAGCTACAGCAGGAAATGAATCTTTAACCACTGACTGGGCTGGACAGCACCATATGCCACGGTTTTTCAACTCACTTCTTCACATGCCTTTCATTTCACATCACATCTAGACTTGAGCTGATATAAACAAGACTAATGGACTATTTGAACCATTGTTTCACAGATCATTTCCTGTATTTTAAGTTGTAAAGATGTTTTTATGACCAAATTAAACTATAATTTTAACTGCACACAAACTTAAGAGGCTTGTCTGACAAATGTATTATATTTTTTCCAACTGCTAAAACTCTCATGACAGGAAATTACCCTCTCATGCATTCTTGCCATAAATCGTCTTTTTACTGCACTCATATTTAGTATCAGATCTCATGTAAGAGAATTCCAACCTTGGTGCACAACATCGTCTAGACTGAATCACATCCTTCAATACAAATCTCCAAAGACACTTAAAAAAGGAGGAACTTAGGTGGGCATCTGCACAAAATCTTTGAAATCCTTGTATAACAGCCTTTTGACATTTGGTAATCTTGCACATAGAGGGCGTATGTTAGCTAATTTCTGCAACTGCAAATTATATGAGAGAGGTAGCAACGCACAAATGTTTACCTGTATACGCATGAGTGGATACAAACTGTGGGTTTGAAAATAGTGATAGCTGAAACCAGGGCTTCTCAAAATTCAGACCAAACAGCAAGTTAGTGGCCATGAATGAGGAGTCTGTTTCAGCAGAGTTGGTGGTGAGCAATGGAGATACAAATGAAGAAGGTCTGGGGGAGTGATATTTTCTTTCTGTTGAGTGTGAATGAAATCTGTTTTGTAAAATTTGCATTTCTGTAAATGGTGGGAGGGATATAGTGGCTGTTTCTGGTTAAAAAAAAAAAAAAAAAAAGGTCTTACTCTTTAACAAAAATATATCTCTGTAGGGATCCTTTCCACTTAGCATAACAATCTGAGCCTGTCAGTAGCAAAAACAAGCACTTATAGTGGTTTTAATGAGGCCCATTTCCCTATTGCTGACATCATGATGGTGATTTTTAACTGCTGAAGAGAGTGCCGTGTGTTGTTGCTACTGAGGTCATTAACTTTATACTAGAGGATCTACTCTCAGCTCCTAAATCGCAAATACGGAATGTGTCTTGTTTTCTCTAGTACACAATTTCTAGAACTAGTGTAAATGTACAGTAGTTGTAAGAATAGACAGTGAGAAATAAATATGGACTAATTGTATGAGCGTTGTCTGCCTTGTTTCGTGCTGCTCCAATCACAAGAGATATGATGTTAATTGATTAGGCTCATTTCTAGTATGACCAACTGAATTAAAAGCAGATGTGAACCTTTGAGTAATAGGTTTGAGAACCCCTGGCCTCAACATTGGTAGGATTTTCAGTAAAACCGCAGACTTGGAGCAGAACTCAAGGGTTTGTTGCTGTTGAACAGCTTCCAATCAAGCAAAATGCTATAGTTGTCATGGAGTCACAGCAAGCAAATTTAGAACAGAGAAGGATAGCTTTATAAAGAAGCATACACACAGACAACCAAAAAAGATCCTGCACGCACATGGACAAAAGATGCTTTGTTTTGACAGCCATGAGGCCATTGTGCCTTCAATTTCTTTCACTCCAGTGGCCTGAGATTGGGCCTCAAGTGTGGCCGGAATCCTGTGCAGGTCACTGTCACTTCTGAATCATCATCCAGAGAACCACAGACTCAGGTTTGTAAACAATGTTTTCCTGACTGCCTACATGGCTGGTTGTTGACAGTTATGTCCCAGCAGAGGCCTGTACTACAATAATGTAGTAAAGGCCTTTGGGGTTACCAAGATAACTTCAGGTTCGACCATGGGTTTTCAGGGTTGTGACAGTGATTCAGTTCTTAATGGGGTATATCACCATGGTAAGTTATGCTGCACACGTAACCTGCTCTGGAACAGGCTATGTTCGAGATAACCAATAAACGCATGCCAAAAGCACCACCTACTGACCAGTCAGTTCTCTTGGAAAATGGCATCACTATTCATAGATGATCCCATGGCACTTGCTGTGTAGGAGGGCCACATACTGTCTTCTTCATTTTATTTTATTTTCTGTTAGCCACAAGTAAGCTCAGAGCCATTTCTGTTGTGCTTTTGTATACCAAAATCTTCCTATAACAGACACTCACTGAAGCACTGAAGCCTTGTACTTTTTGTACTTATAAGATGAAAGTAGGCCTACTTACCGCTTTGAGTTATGTTTTCATGTTTTTTTTTTTGTTTTGTTTTTTTTTTTAATTTGCAGCTGAATTTATCTCTATAAAAACATATCTGCATATGAATTCAGAATAATCAGGCAAGGTACAAGATTTTGTCATATGAAGCATTCTGGTGTCCATTTGTGGTCTGTTTGTTGTCTTAGTTGTACTGATCACATTTGTTTGCATGCAGGTAAACAATGAGCAGCGTAGAGAGCAAAATAAGTGGAACACATTGCCTGAAATGCAATCTGAGTTGTCTGACGATTTAGCTTCTTTTTTTGTCTAATAATGCAGCTTGCTCTTCATTTGCATAATATGCCGCTCTGCTGTCTTGAGACTCGTCCTTGTTTGCGATTTGTCATATACTGTAGACA
>JAPZEA010000024.1:6961587-6977049 GCA_029783685.1 Heniochus monoceros | reverse complement strand
TCAGGGTGTAAATCCTGCCCCAGGCCTTCCTGCAATTCTAAACATACACCATCTTCCTGAAGCAATTTTGTGCAATGTAATTTTAAAAAAAAACAAAAAAAAACAAAACAGCATGATAGTACTGGCTGTGGCAGGGATGGTGGATTTTCAGGGGCTTTACACTCCTCCTCAAATAGAGTGATTTATTTGAACTAGAGCTGTTTACTTAACAAGCAGCTATTAAGTGTGGAAATAAACTTCAGCAAGTGTCCTGCTATTAGAACAGATAGCAACGATAGGGACAGACAAAGCACCACCGGCACACCCTCGGCTCTTAATAATATGCAGGTCTCCAGTGTGTTTTATTATGTCTGATCTCATGGGTGCTTACAATTGCCAAAAAACTGACCCAAGCACTTAACTCTAGATAGAATTACTTACTGGCTACATACAGTGAGTCAGACACGGAGAGAAAGGGAAAGCGATGGATGAGGGTGTTTGGGAATATGGGGGTATGACATCATTATTGGAACAGAGGGGATGTCATTTACTTTAGAGATATGGGTGTGTTTGAGTGCAAATGTAATAAAATACCAGCAGTGCCAAAGTGATCTCATATCAGTGTAAGAAGACGGACAAGAGAGATAACCATCATGGTTTGACCACAATTGTAGCTTCATCATTTGAATTATTGATATATGTCTGCACATCACCGTCAGAAGTGCTGTGCTGCGATTTTCTGACTGTTGTCGTTTCCGTGGGCCATGAGATCCAGTGCGGAGCTACTTTTACCTGTCATGTCAAATTTATTATGCTATAATATACAATGCACCAGTGGTTAATGGCCGAGATAGTGGCTACATTAAAATCTCATATTATCTAAACGGAAACATTACTGCAAATCCTTCAAGAATTGCTTGTTTAAGACTCTGACTGTTAACTGAACCCTGGTAACGTACCATCCTGCAGGCGCTGTTTCACTCGGTGTCTGTGCGGCACACATTTTCATTCATAAATACAGCAGCAGCACCTCCCAAAGGTACAAGGTACACTCCCTTTAAGTGTGCACACCAAGACTCTGCGACCGTTTCAACTCTTCCTTCATTCATTAGCGGTGAGACAACATATTTGCATTATCAGGTTAATAAAATAGCTTATTAAAATTAGCCCGCGGTGTTCCTCCTTGGAGCATGGTCTTTCTGGTTGCCATAGATACGCTACACTGAAAAATGTTTTTATTATCCGGCAAAAAGTGGAACGTGAAGTACTTCTCTTGCATGATTGTACAGCAGAATATGCAACCCTTCTGCGACTATAATAGCAACAGCATAATGTGCTCGCTGGAGGACACTTTAGTATATGCAGGTGACAAATAATGGCCGCCAGCTTCATGTTCAGAATCTAAATGTACAGGAGCTCACAGGTTAATTTATCTAAATACAGGAGTGTCATTCACCAGAGGACAAACATCTCTGTCTTTCCTGTCTGTAAAGGTAATAAATGACTGTGCTAGAATGTGTTGAGTACATCGTCTGATGGCTGGATGTGTCTTTGCCTATCAGCTGCAGTCTGTGCTCTCCCCCTGTCTGTCTCTGTCCTTGGGTGGGCACCGGCTGTAGTGAGAACCACACCCAAGAGTCAGTGGCCTTACCGGCAGATCCATAACCCCACACACACATACACACACACCATCCCCCAATGGTGACAAACAGTAACAGTCCGCCACCTTCCCACTGCCTCATTGCCAGTGCCATTAGGGACTTGTTTCAGGAGCCGGGGGGGCAGGCGAAGGGAGGCGAAACGGGGGAAGACACGGTGGAGTGGTGAGGTTTAGGCTGGTTGAATTACCACAGAACCACAGCTCACGCTAATGCACACACCAGGCGTGCATATAATCATGTTGGGCTTTTTTTTTTTTTTTCTTTTTTAATTTTCATCCATTCAAGCGGGAGACTCCATTTTCACCTCACCGCTCCGCCCAGCCTGGGATCGAATGCTAGCAAGAGGGGAGAGGAGTATTAAAGGTAATATTTGCATTTATAATGGAGGACTTACAGAACGTTGCTTTGCAGAGGCCCTTTCATCACAAGCCCAACAAGTGCAGCTGCTGAGGTTATTGAATTTAAGTCACTTTAATGTGTAATTAATGGAGATTTGTGTATATTATCAGTACATGTAGTGTGTTGGCCAATTTAAATAAAATGGAAAAACTCCCTAAACATTTGTCACTTATTACCTCAATTCCCAAGCAGGCAGGAGATAATATTAGCCACCCTGCTGGTGGCACACATACAGTACTTCCTGCAATGACACCTCTCTCCTAAAAAATCCAGCATGATTTCAATGGCTGTCTGCTTTTCTGCAGGAACCATCCAGACACCAAAGAGCAAAGACTGGCTGCTGTCTGCAACTGCTGAATATCTCCCTCTCCCTTCTTTCTCTTTCTGTCGTCTTTCACTCTCTTCCTCACTGAGCAAACTGCTACCCACTCAGTCTCTCTCTCGCACACACATACAGACACAGCGGAGCACCACACCCTTTTAGCCAGCTATCTCCTGCGGATGAGGAGAGGGGGGCTCAGGTGGTGACTGCCACAGCCCCCGCTCGCCATCTCCCCCCCCCCCCCCTCTCTCTCTCTCTCTCTGTCCTTTGACGGTGAATTGATGAGCGATGTTAAAGGATGCACTGTTTCTTTTACGACAGCCCGGGAAAAGATGCTCCGAAGCAACTAATAAGCGGCCATATGCCAGCGTCATTACATCCTCTGGAGCTGCCTTTAATTCAATTACACCGACTCTCTCCTTGAACAAAGGCTCCGCAATCGCCACTGATCTCACAGGGGCCGGGGATGGGGATGGAGAAAGGGAAAGTGGGGCAGAGGAAAGGGGCAAGGAAGTGGAGAGGAGCTGGAGGAAAGGAGCTACAGGGTTGGACATGGCGGGTTTTGGTGGAGGCAAGGACTGGAAATATGGGCTGTGGCTGGTGATTTGGCTGAAGCTAGGCTCTGAGGAAAGGGTCTTTGGGTGCATGGGGAGCCACAGTATGAGAGGAGATGGTCTAGAATGATTAAGCTGAAAGTGCCGGCAGAGCTAGACAGGACAGGCAGGTACGGTCCTGGTGCTAGGGCGGAGTTGGAAAAATGGCACATATGGCTGGGATTTGAAGTCCTGCTTTATGGGGAATATGACAGCTTTGGGTGGGCCTGATGTTGGAGGAAGACCTGAGTTTAAGAAGGATATGCACCTAAGATGGCCCTGAACTTAATCCTTGATCTTTTCCCAGACCCTGAGGCGAGAATAAGGAGCATCTATGGTGGTGAATTTTGTTCTTAAACTACATAAAACTAAGGATATAGCTTTGGGGCTGGGGCGACAAGGAGACTTAAATCAAGTGCCAGTAGCCACTCCCATATGGAGATGTTGCAACGGCACTTAACACTTCACAATGGCTGGACCCACAGCGATACATGTGCCATGTTTAAAGCAGAAAACCATGCTCTTTGCTCATCCATCCATGAAGACCACAGAGTCTGTCTGGATTAATTTATGCCTCTGCGCCTCAAAAGCAGGAGCAGGAGCATAAGTGCCTGTAGGCCGGGAGGATATTTTTCCGTGACGAGACGCGTCCGGCAGCGACAGCATTCTGTGGGAAAAGCCGGTGCCTCACCCACATGGCTGCAGTGTGCAGCACGCCGGCTTCCTTTTCTTTGATCTGTCTCACCTTTGCGCCTGCTCACCTCCTCCAACCATCATCCCTCACTATGTCACCACCACAATTCCTACGGGTTGTAGCCACACCTCCGGTTTCGTTCCCTCTTTGCCTTTCTGCTTTGCTGCATGCCTGCCTCTCCCTACCTTCCCCCATACCTTGCAACCTCCCTCCCTGCCTCAATCTTTTTTTTTTTTTATCTCTATTTCTCTGCCCACCAGGTTCCCTTCACTCTCTACCTCCTCTTGCATCCCCCCAATCTACCTCCATGTGCACCAGCTACACTCCACCCTGCTGCTTGTTCTCTCCCTGCCTGCCTCTCTGCATCCTGCTCTTCCTGCATGTCTTTCAACTGGCGAGCCTTGCTTCCTCTCTCTCCCTCTCCTCCCTGCCAGAGCTAATATGACTCATCCAGACTAACATTTAAGAAGCAATCAAGTGCCATCGGAATCCAGTGCGATACGAGCCCGATAAAATCATACTCGGTCTGAGATAGCGGCAGGGAGCCGGCCCTGATCACACACAAAACCACCATGATAGCTGCTGAAATACAAGAGAGTGAAGCACAGGAGAGTGCCACCCTCCTCTCCACTGTCCAGACCCACCCGCTTCCATGCAACACCTTCTTTTTTTAAAAACCATTCTCTGCCACTGAGAATAGCCATGGGTTATTATGAACTACCCAACACCACCCTTTCACACCCTTTAAATGAGTGCACACTTCATAGTACCCTCCATTGACAGCATCCACTTATAAAGCTGGAGGGCTATGATAATCCATTTAGACTCATTTATTCCTATTGTATTCCCCCGAGGCCACTGACATGATGGTGCTGCTCACTCAATCCGTACCCCGCCCTTTTTTTCCTCTCTGTGGAAATTTACTTTCCAGTGTCACCCATTTGTGCTCAAGATAACAGAAGTACAAAAGATATTAAGACCCCCTGTTTAAGGCATCACTTAAGAGCACGTAGGTTGGCCCAATTAATAGGAATCATCACTAACAATGGTGGATTATGCTGAGTTCAGGAGAGCTCCTGAATAAATGAGGGAGTGTTTCTGCTTTAATAGCAGAGACAATACGGAATCTATCAAGCGCCTTTCAATAATCTTTCACTTTTTTCAAGTGCCTGATCAATATGAGGGAATGCCCAGCTGCACGAGATCGAGTTACAGTCTTGCGCCTCTCTGCAAGTACAGTGTGAGGTCTGAGAGGCATTGTGGCAACATCCATTCATGCGGGATAATCACATTAACTAGGCGTGTCTGGGCTCTGTGGATATAGACTTCTATAAAGACAGGCCAGGCCCCGAGTCAAAGGAAATTACACCAACATTTTCTCTAATCCCTCCGCAAGCGACCTGATCTGACTACAAACCAACAGTCACAAAGTTCAGAGTTGAGATGCAGCATTTTGTCACATGAAAGAGCAGAGAATATTGATAAGGCAAATCAGAGCAGTTTACCGGTTTGGTTCTTCTTATGCAGCACAGCATAGTTGCAGTTGTTGTATCCTCCCTTTTTCTTCTCTGCTTCTTTCTTCCCTTTTTCTCCCTTTCACTTCTTCTCTCTCACCCTCTCTCTCTCTCTCTCTCTCTCTCTCTCTCTCTCTCTTGCGCTCTCTCTCTCTCGCTCGCTTTCGTGCACACACACACTCTCTCTCTCTCTTTCTCTCTGGCTGTATCAACAGCTAAGCCGCCCAGTGCATTTACTCATCCCAGTTTGCACACACACGCTCTTCAGTCGGTCTGCCTGGGCGCACCTCTCTCTCTCTTTCTCTCCTCTCTTACTCGCAGCCTGACAATGACTACAAGCCCACCCTTTAAACCCCTCCCTTCCCCACGCTCCCTCCATCCCTCTCTCCTCCCCTCCCCTCTTTCCTTCACACTATCACCCTCCTCCTCCTCCTCCTCCTCCTCTTCCTCCTCCTCCTCTTCTTGCTCATAGTGATGAACCCCCCCACCTCTTTTAGATCAGCGCTCCTCTCGTCTACATCTTCTCACCCACCCTCCTCCTCCTCCTCCTCCTCCTCCTCCTCCTCTCCTCTTTCAGCCTGGCTCTAGCAAAAACTGCGGCCCCACCCTAAAAAAGGCTCTCGCTTAATGACTGACTGGATACCTCCAATTTTTTGCCTTGCTTTTTTTAAAAATTGTGCTTTATTTTTGTTTCTCTCACTGCTACCACTACCCCTCTGTTTTATCCCCTCCCCTTCCACACACACACACACACACACACACACACACACACACACAAGGAGGTGCCTTAAAAGAAGAAGAAGAAGATGAAGAAGAAGAAGAAGGAGAAGCTCCCAAATGGAAGTCGCCTCCTCTGATTGCTCAGGCTCCCTCTCATACTATGTGTTATACACTCTCTGGGTCTCTGATTAGTGTTATGAGCCTGTGAGCTCTGTGTCCAAATTGCCACAGCGATGCCAAAAGCATGTTTTCTGGCACAGCCGGGAGCAGCTCTTGCCAGGAGAGACGTGTGAAAGAGAGCAGTGATGATTGTGCATGCATGCACGCACACGCACACACGCACACACACACACACACACACACACATACACTCTGTGCTCTTAGGACACGTCACCCGCACCACCAACCCACCAACCCCCCTCCACCGATACCCAGCGCTCTCTGTTCTCATGGAAACACCAGCAGATAGACTGAAAGAGCAGAGGAGGAGGAGTGTGTGTGTGTGAGAGAGAGAGAGAGAGAGAGAGAGAGATGGAGGGAGAGAAAGGGATGGAGGCAGGAGGAGGAAGCAAGAGGGCCGGGTGTGGCAGACAGGCAGGCGAGGCAAACTGCCTCTCTTTCTCTCTCCCTCCCCCTTTTTTTCCTCCCTGTGTACCCACATTTGCACAGTCTGGTTTAATGAGCGGGCACAACGCATGCATTTTCCCCACAACTACATTTATAACCATTACCGTACAGTGAGGCTCGCAGGCGCATGCTCATGCAAACACCCACACTCTGTATTTGTCTTTCATAATACACACACACACACACACACACACAAACACACTGTGGTGTCAGAAGAGTCCCCACCCCCGCTCTGACACCGGCGCGTACCAGCAGATGCTACAGACACAATGAGGATGGAGGGAGGGATGGAGAACAGGAGGACAGACAGAGAGAGGGGTGGATGGAGGGAAGAGGAGGAGGAAGAGTCTGGAGGGGTTGTGCTCCACCATTCTTCTCTTTTACAGGATTATTCCACATCCAGTTCACTGAGGGGAAATCATTAACCTGCACCGCTGAGCCACAGCCTTCCCGGTGGTCGCTGCTGCCACACAGGCACATCCAGCACCATTACTTGGCTGCACTACATCATCACTATGTGTCATCATGTCCTAGAGCAGGCCGTATGACACAGGCGCTGTAATAATGCAGGGTTTCTGCTGAGTGCGCATGGTCTTTCTCAGCAATGCCCTGCTTTACTTCTATACAGCTATGCACATTCATACAGCTGCCAGCGCACAGTCCCCTACTGGGTCACTTTACTGGAATAACTAGCAGATAAGTGCCTCGCTTCAGGGGAAAGACTGACTTCAGGTATTACAAAGTTGTTTTTGTAAGAGATGATTCTCAAATATTCATGCCAAGGAGGCTTCACATTTACAAACAGGTGAAAAAGTCAAAGAAAAAGCTGAATAAATGAGAGGAGAAACATAATGAGTTTGAAGGGAGTGAAAATGATGATGTGTTTTTTTTTTTTTTTAGCAAAAGAATGTAAAAATTCACTGGCTTTGCTTCTCAAATGTGAATATTTGCTGGTTTTGTGTGAGTGCAGCTGATATGGAAGTTATTAAACATTAAGTTGAATATCTTACCTGAATATCAGACAAAACAAGCAATTCAGCACGTCAGCCTGAGCCCTGGAACATTATGATGGGCTATAGACCAGTCAATTTATTAACAACATAATCGTCAGGTTAGTTGACAGTGAAAATAATTGTTAGTTGCATCAGTGGACGTCCATCCAAATGAACACAAATGAGAATTTGAAGGGATGTGTTAGACAGAGCTCTCATCGCCATGATCAAAACACCAAATATCCCTCCGTGGAGTTTGAGGGACTTTGAGGGAGAATCTTTGCTAAGGAGCACTGGAGCTGTTCTGGGGGCTCCTGCTGGCGCCACACCTTCCCTTTAATACGCACAATCATGTACTGTGCTGTTATATCCTATTCTCTTTGAGATTTTGATTCAATGGCATTCGCTCAGTTTCAACAAATGCTATTCGCTGCACATTGCTGAAAAGGCTTTCAGCATTGCGTAAACATCAAGTGGCAAATTTCTGCAAATCACATCCCCAGTGTGGGGCCACAAGTCCTTTAAGAGAGGAATAAAAACAGCAACACAATCTTATAACAAAAGATTGTGTTGCCTTGTTTGTCTAAATGAAAAAGAAAAACCCAAACACTCAAATACCCGACAGCCAAATCAAGCTGAGGCCGAGGCTGCGATGGCTGAAGAAACAGAGAGAGAGTGTGTGGGTTGCTCTTTGAAAACAATTAATCTGCAATTGCAGCAGGCTGGCCGGCAGCTGACTGCAAACTGACCCAGTTGCTGCTCCTTATCTTTACATCTTAGTATGCTAATCCGTGTCCACTTCTTTGATTGTCCTGTTAAGCAGCTGAATCTGCTGCTGTAGCAACCACAGAGATCAATAATGTCACGCTGTCTTGTCACGCTGTTATCGAGAAGCTGCCAAGAGTTATGACAACACTTTACTGTCAATTGTTGGTGTTTACGAAGTCATTTTCCTGATTTGACCGTGGTTTAATATCAAATACGAAGCCTCAGAAAGCAGGCACTCAGTTTGCAACATGTTATCATGTTCCCAATTCAAATCTACCCACATGACTTTGTCACATCATCAGCTAATGCCAGGTAACTTGTTTCTCAGCCGACTTCAGTGTGCTTTCTTTTGGAGCAGTGTTAGCTATCCTTATTTTTGCAAACTATGTTTAAATATAGCACGCTGTAAGTGTTGTATATCAAGCATTGTGGCACCGAATGTGCCTTCATACAGGTGGCAAAAGAACACCCGGGAGAACGGAGCTATGGTACAGACCACAGGCGTTTTTTACGGCCATCAATACGCTGAGGCTCACATTACTCATTTTGTTCTTCATTTGTTTAAAGCTCTATTAGGTGCTGATGCATATGCGAGAAAACTGTATATTTACATGTAAGTCTTGGTGCAGTGCATTCTGTTGCCTGTGGCATTGTACATGAACAGTGCAGTCTGTCCTTTCAGCCTGACTGTGATGAAGCTCCTCATTTGCACTATGAAAGGTCACTGTATCTGTGAAAGACAATGAGATTCACATGCAATCCACCAACTGCAAGCTAGCTTGAAACATTAAGATAAAAGCCACATTTGCCATACCCATTACAATCAATTGATTGCCCCTTTGGGGATATTGGAAAATGCGGCGCTTCGGATCGCATCCAGTTTTGTTTACAAGAACACGACACACTGTATAGGATGCTAACACAGGCAGTGCAAGCGACTGCATGCTTGCAGTGGAACATAACGTACCACACTACTATAGCATCAAGCCCAAAATATACACTTTTATTATATTTTTTTGTTAAAGGTTATGCAAACTATACTGCAGGTGATTTATTCCTCCACAGATGTAATGAACGTGAGACGAGGGGATGTATGTTTTAAATAACGCGTGATCTTCAAGGGGCGATAAGTAATCTTTAGTCATTCAGACTCTTTTGGTGGGCAAATAATTGCAGGAGCATCAAAGACTTTCAGCACAGATCACGTTGTCCTGTAACCGCCTGACTGAAAATATTCCCCGTAGAAGTTAGCTCATTAGCGCAGAGATGAAACTGAAACATCGACAGAAGAAGTATGAAAATGTTGACACAAAACGCTAAGATTAGAGTGGTAAGTACCTGTTTCGAAAGCGTAAAGCTCAGATGTCACAACCGCCTGGTGTCTGATGGCCGATAGTGTTGTGGTGTTGATGTCACGTTATAGAAAGGAGCAGTTACAACAAGCGACCTTTTTGCACTTTAACATTATTATTACCTGCAAAGCGACCTGCACTCATGTCTTTTCTCATGCTAGGTGATAGCCTGCATTATGAGTGTTATTATGGCTAAGTACCAATAACCAGTGAGAGAAAAAAAATCATAAATGGAAGCGGCCGAAATGTCACACATAAGAAAATGATTCACTGTTGGGCAGATTTTATTGAGCATCATTGGAGAAGACTTAACAATCAACGAGCAGGAGTTTGATTAGAGCAAATGTCAAAAGGAAGCATCACAGCGAAGCCACTGCTGGTTAAATATGCCAATGACACATTTGCCAGTTGAAGAACAGATAAATAAAATACTCAACATAGGCTCAGTCCATCCATGTAGCTTTAATCTTATACAGTTTTAGTTATTGTGAAATGTATGTTAATATCCTAGATACATACAGGATATTCACCCCATTTGTCCATTTAAGTAGCTACTTTTCCCCTCAAACCCCCCAAATACCCCAGCTGTCTGGATCGATACATCTTCACCGCACCCTCTCGTTCGTTAGGTATTGTGTGCAGCACCAGTGTTGATGATCCTGAACCTAGTATTGGACTGCCTGTCCTGCCTGCATTGTTCAGACTTAATGCATTTAACTACAGTTCAACCTCATGCTGATTGATAATCACTCCTGTATTTATTAAGTCATCAGGAAGCAGATCAGCTGTGTAGTAGTATTTGCGATACATCCACATACACAAATAACAGAAAAAACATATTAACTGTCAGATGAACAACGTTTTGGACGTTTAGTTTAGCCATAAACAACTTTTAAAATCACTTCTGTTGCTCCCGTGCTCTCTTCTCTGAGACAGCAGAGGACAGCGACCCAGAGGATGAAAATCAAAGGTTTTCCCACCAGCCATTATAAAATAAAAGTGGACCAGGTGTCCACTTCTGAGCAGGGACATGACTCCCACATCTGACACACCTGCACTCACACAAATGTCATGCAGGTGTTCTTCCATGAAGACACAATTGACCGTGTCAGGCAAAAGAAATGATAGTTTGTCTTTCACCCCTGAACTTTCTCTCCATACGTTTTAATCAGTAACACTGTAAGGCAGCAGGTTGCAGTACAGCGCAGTTAGAGATTCACCAATAATGGCTCATGGCTTGTGCTTTCTTGGTATTCACATTGTCAAGACGGTGATTTCTATGCCTTGTTGTCACAACCTTTTCTTGGCTTATGAGCCTTAAAATGGAGCACTATGATTACAGGTTGAAGTGAGAACATTTCAACCAAAGACTGAGTGAGATTGTTGTTCTCAAATTGTTCTATTAGAAGGATTTTTGAATGCCTAAAGAAGTGCAAGCAGCGAGTGGACCCCCAGAATAAACTGGTTCATACTGGTAATGCCCAACTGGAGGAAAGGTGCAGCTTTTAAATCTGTCACACTCAAAGAATTGATGTGTGGCATTCAATCTGAGCATGATGCTGCTTACCTCAGTATTACGCTCACTTTTGAGTGCACTCACTGGACATGAATATCCTGTGGCGGGCTGGAGCTGGTTGGAGGTTCAGCCATTGTTGGCCGGTCTGGCTTGCTCTGGAGGCTGCTGTTCAGGAGAGTTATGTATTTCACTGTTAGGATTTGTATTCACATTTCCTGTCCACCAAGATTTCCCCCCACTAACAATGCCTGACAGCTGAAATAAATTTGGATAAATAAGGCAAATCTCCAGCATTTCAACTAGTGGATGATTGGGATCTCATCTCTGCCAAACCCATTGGAAGAATTTAGGTTGATAAAGCAAATGTTTCACAAAAAGTCTAGCTTATTGGAGCGTTTAGACGAAGAAATGCCAAGTAGGTCTACATCGGAATCGTAAATCTGTACGTTACAGACACTATTGAGCAGTAATGATGTTTTTCCCATCAGTCTGTGGACGGTAAAATCTGAATGACCCCCCCCCCATCAACATTTGTCCAGAAAAATTGAGTCCAGGCAGTCAGATGCATATTTTCTTCCTTCAATCAATTTTTAATTTTTTTCTGCTTGACATGAGTAAGCTGTTGCCATGGTAGTTCAGATGAAGCAGGAATGATAATTGTTCCACCACAGCAGTGTGTGAATTATTAAAACCTAGAGGGCATGAATGAGCTGAATGAGAAACAGAAAAGAAATGAGACAGAATGAGGACTTATTGTTTTGTGTGTGTTTCATTGGTGGGTTTCTATTAGGTCTTTTTATGACTCTCGAGTCCCACGACTGCGTACATGAAACAGACGCTGCTGCAATTTGTGAGTGAAACTCGGAGACTCCAGCCTGTCCTTTGAGTTTTTAAAGGAATATTCAACAACATCCATGAATAGTGCAACAGATCAAACAAAGAGCAGAGAGCAGAGGAGAAAATGGTGACTGTATGCTATCAGCTTTACCAACAAATTATCTCCATTTGCTAATACATCTGTTTAATGAAAAAATATTTTCTCAATTCGCTGGGAACAACTTTTCACGAAGTCGTGCTCCTCTCCAAAAAAAGTCAAAAGAATCTATTCTTAAACTATTTATTTAGGCAAAAATGTTGTAAAAAATAACAAAGGAAAGCTGTGCATCCAAAACCAAGACGCCATCGTGTTTTATCACACGAAGTAACCACATCCAATAAAGACCACATCCAATCTCACACGTCCCCAAAATATACTGCGTTGTAAGGCCACATACACATTTGCTGCCGATGTTGAAATCATGATATGGTAGTAATGTACAGAAACTGAAAATATAGAAACTCTACTGTACACACAACATACTGTATAAATCGGCGGTCACAGATGACATTTGAAATAAAACCATTTATTTTCTGTCCAAATATTAATGATGTAACAGAAATTAGACATACAGCAGCTCTGACACGCACAATAAATTATACAAAACGTATCTATCTCCTTCACAATAAGAAAGCAACACATATAAATCATCAAGATATAAAAATATACATAGTGCTCGTCAGCTGGTACCTCACAGACTCATACCAGCTGCTTACCTGTACAGACAGAATAAACAAATCATATCTCATCAAGACAGCAAGCTCTAAAACTTAGGAAGTAAGACCTCTGCTGTTTCATCGTTCACTGGTACAGTGGACTGGCTCTTGAGAAGTCTTGGGAAATTTAGGAGCTTGTAGGCAAAAGGTGAATCATATTATTGACATGTTTTATAGTGTAAATATACATGGTGAAGATGCATAATTCAGATTGTTTCAAGACAAAAATACAAGTATTATTCCAAAGGGGTCATCACAAAAAGTAAACATCATCAGAGTGATTGTGTAAGTGGTTGACTGTGGCAAAGAAGATAAGGATCCAGCATTCATTTCCATTCAGTACCTCCCATATGAAAGGCACCGGGAGGTCTACATGTTGCAGTTACATCTCCCAGCCAGCAGGGTTCTCTAGCACTGAGACTCAGCGTAGCCGTCATGCAAAGGCGGTCTCTGTTTTAGGTCGTAATACTCATCTTCATCCTCTGACTCCTGGACAGAGCAGAAAACAAGCCAGTCAGATGAAGACAGATAGACACACACAGACACAGACACAGACACACACATATATATATATATATATAGACCCAGATACAAATCAACTACATCAGAAAAATCTATATTTTATAAACCCTGAAGTCCTGTTGTCAGACATAGAGATCATGTAAAATTCAACGTGAAAGGGATCTGGCAGACATGTCTCATTAAGTTATTTATGGGTTGGAAGAAAAGTGTGATATAATGAAATGTTGTGTACTGTACCGTCAGATATAGGTCACAGCATGAAGCCCTCTTTACTTTGTCCCCTGGTGGGTGGATGCCATACTCCTCTATGATGAATGCAGAATGGACAGTTAAGATGGTGAGTAATGACAATAATCACACTTACAATTACCATGAAAAAGCCTGCTTGTAACAGTTTGACACTGTACTTGCATGCTCTGAACACAGGCTCGTTATTTTTGATTGACCCAAACCTGGACAACCAGCTGCAAATAGCATCATCATCATCACTGCCATCTGACATCAGATGCCTCAGCACAGAGAAGCAGTTCCAGTCATTGCAGAGGTTGGTGTGATATATGTGTTCAATAATTTAGCACGGCCCTCGAATGAAGTTATAAAAATTAAAATGGCCCTTAATAGGAAAGAAGTTCCTCACCCCTGCATTAAAAGAACATTTCGATGTTTTGGGAAATACGCTAATTCAACTCTTACTGAGAGTTCGATGAGAAGATTGACACCACTCTTATGTTCGTCTATATTAAGCTGGAGCCAGCAGCCAGTTAGCCTAGCTTAGCACAAAGGCTGGAAAAGCTAGCCTGGACCCATATGAGTAACAAACTCAAACAAAAAGGACAATTTGTGGTTTCCCAAGCTGTTACGTATAGGACTATTTCTTCACTCTTTATGCAAGCTAAGCTAAAAGGCTGCAGGCTCCAGAGAAACCAATCTTCTCATTTAAAAGAACACAAATAAGCATATTTCCCAAAATGTTTGTTAAAACAACACTAAAAATGTGTTGTTTCCTGCTGTAAGAAGATACTTGAGTGCAGTTTACAGTATACAGGGTCATCTCATTGTGGCTTTGAGAACTCCAGGTAAAGAGAACAATGAAGAAAGCAAAACAAAGATGCAGATGCAGAAGATTATAACAACATAAAGGTATGAATAATCCAAAACAAAAATAAAGGGCCTAAAATGAACTTGGATCTGTTTAATATGTTATTATAGGGTACCACTGGCTTGTTTAACATTTATATTTCTGCACTGCATCAGCCAAAAGAGCAAATAGCAGCTCCTGTGTGACTTCAAATCATAGAGAGTAACACCACAGCACTATAAACCAGCCTGTAGATCAGCTAATTGCAGACTTTAGTGCTGGGCTCCTCACTGATTCATAGTACCTCTCTACAACAAGCACACCAACTGAAATCAACCTTTAACTCAGACTTAAATTCTTGTTCAACCGTCATCAAATTTGCAACCTAGAAGCACATTTATAACCATCAAAGCCTGCAATGACTATCATTACCCCAAGGAGACCCACAGCAGTGATTGGTTGAATAAATCTACTCACCCTTCTGTGACCTCTATGGGCGATCTGTAGGACTTCGATTGGCTGCGCAGTTTCTTGGGACAGAGCATCCGTCCAATCAGAATGAGGGCGATGATGGCAGAGGGGAGGAGGACGAAAGCGAGGAGGACCGCAACATCAGAGAAGCGGATGCTGGGTGCTGGGGAGGAGGATGTGAGGTCATTAGAAGCACACTAACAAGCTGTTTATGACCACACATACACATGACGCCATACCATACTCACTTACAGAAGCTTAAATTGCACAATACACAGCACATACAGCAGCGGCACTGTGCTAGTTAGCAGTAAATAATCACTTCTTACAAATTTAACAATAGTGAAAATATCCACCGCTAAACTAAGATAAAGCTAAAACTAATTCAGAAAGAAAATTACTCTCCTTAAAGGAATAGTTCAACATTTTGGGAAATATATGCTTATTTGTTTTCTTGCTGGGAGTTACATTAAAACACTGATACAACTCTAACATTATGTACAGTAAATATGTAGTGGTAGATGCTTTTATGGGACTTAGTCAAAGATGTTAACATCAGAGATTTAACCTGTTGAATTGCTGTAATGTCACACACCTCTTCAGCTGAACGCAAAAGTCAAGATCAAACACGCATTACAGCTACAAAACCGCCTCTCAAAAA
>JAPZEA010000024.1:6918270-6928275 GCA_029783685.1 Heniochus monoceros | reverse complement strand
GTGTGTGTGTGTGTGTGTGTGTGTGTGTGTGTGTGTGTGTGTGTGTGTGTGCGTGTGTGTGCGTGTGTGTGTGTGTGTCAGTTTGACAGTGACTATGCAGACTTCCAGCTCCAGGTTCAGGGTGTGTTCCAGTCTCTTCAGTCTCTGCTGGACTTCTGGTTCCAGCAGTCTCTCACTGTGAGTTCAGCGCAGTCAGACCTGAAACAGTTCTAACAGACTCACCCTGAAACGCGTGTGGAGGAGGCAGACCAGCGCTCAGAGTGAGTGTGTGTGTTTCAGACGGAGAGGATGCTGGAGCTGCTGGCGGTCTTTGAGTCCGGTCTGGCGGCTCGTCTGGACCTGAAGCAGCACCGCCTGCTGCTGCTGCAGCGCTACAGCAGAGAGCTGGAGATGCTGAGGAAGACCTACCAGAGACAGAGAGACAGACCGCCCACCGGACGCAACCTGCCCCCGGTACCCACACCTGTCCTCCCACTGTGTGTCTGACCGACATCGTCATTTTCATGACTGATTCATGAAAAACCGCCTGCAGACTTTGTCTGACCGAGAGCACCAAAAGCATCAGATTCTCACATTTAAGAAGCTTGAACCAGCAGCGTTTCTTATACACTTATTGATAGTTAATCTTCTGTCCACCCACTGATTGATTAATTGAGACGAGCCGCCCACAGGCTAACCTCAGCGGTCGTCTCCCTCTCAGGTGGCCGGTAGGATCCTGTGGTGTCGTCTGCTTTTCAGGAAGGTCGAAGCTCCCATGTTGATCCTGAAGAAGAAGCTCGACGTCCTCAAGGTACAGCCTCTGACTTCACCTCCTCAGTCATATAACTATCAGTGATCAACAACCCTCAGCCAGCCTCCCTCCCTGCCTGCCTCCCTGCAGGGACCAGAGATGACCAAAGTGATCCGGAGCTACAACAAGATGGCCGTGGTGTTGCTGCAGTACGAGGTGCTGCACCTGCAAGCCTGGAGTCAGGCTGCAGAGAGCGCGCCGCAGCGCCTGAGCGCCGCCCTGCTGGTCCGACACGAGAACAGCAAGGTGAGCGAGCTTTCAAAGAGCTGGTGTTCGTGTGGCAATTTTAATGATTACGTATTACCTCGTTCAGCTTCAAATCATATTGTTAGCGTGTTAGCACGTACACATGAATGCCACTGATCAGTGATCAAATCGACATGCTCGCTGTCTCACCCAGTTTTCAGATGGATATCGGTTTGTTCTCTGTGTTCAGCACAGAGGACCAGGATGTGTTTAGCCTAGCTTAGCACAAAGACTGGCAGAAGGGGGAAACTGCTAGCCTAGCTCCATCGGTCAGCCTGTTTGATCAACATGTTGTGTCTTGTCAGCTAACAAACTTCTGTCCTGTAATCAGCTCGGTGTCACATTACATCACGTTACATGATGTCATCATAACAGAGTTTCATTTATTCAGAACCGTTAGTCTCACCAACACTGTCTTCAACTCTCTGGTTATAATGTGTCTAAAAACGTCCGTCCTTCTGTCCTCTCTGAGCTGCTGTCATTGCAGACGCGTCTGAGCCGTGACGTTTAGCCCCTAAAGGACAAGGACTTCTGGGAAATGGTGTTTGTTAAAGGCCGCTAAGAAACAAACATGAAATCAACATAAGACGCCACATTATACCCTGTTGAGAAAGACTCCTGTTTGATTCTTCGTCATCAGCGTAGTTACAGTGAGGTTTTCTTACATCTGTAACAGAACCTGGAGGTTCCGGTTCCACTTCTTCATCTTCCTCCCTTTTTACTCTGGGACGATCTGTTCCTCCAGGAGGTTTTCGTGAACCTGGACCCTGTGGTGCTGGAGGTGCTGCAGGAGGCCCGGTGGATGACCAAACTGGGGGCCACCGTGCCGAAGGTCATCGTGAAAATGAGCTGCAGAGAAGCACGAGTCAAAGCTCTGTACGAGCGGTGAGCCTGTGTGGAGGAATCAGACCCGGTGTTTGGTTTCACTGCACCATCGCAGACCAGCCCCGGCGGTGGTTCATGGTTCATCGTCTTTGTTTTGTGTTTGTGCAGTTTCTACTTTACCTGCTTTGTGTGGATTTTATTGTCTTTTTTTTATTTGATTTTTCAAATTGAACTTTACTTTTGTTGAGGTTAATTAATCCGATTTGACTTTTTTTATTTACAACTTTACACTTCGATTCACTTCACGTGACTTAAAGTGACTTTGACCGACTTTCTTTGACTTTTTACTGGACTCGGTTGTAAAGTCAAACACAATCATGTCCAGTGCTTGATCCTCCTTGTCAGGCTCGTGTTGTCTTGACTCTCTGCTCTGGTCCAGGCTGCTGGACTTGGTCCAGGACTACAGATCGGTGGTGGCCAGGATCCCCCCTTTCCTGTTCCCTCTGATGCAGCCCTTCATTGGCCGGGTGGAGGCGGCTCTCTCACCTGGACTCACCACGCTGTCCTGGACTGCCCTCAACACTGACACGTGTAAGCAGGAATAGATGAATGAATAAATGGTCGGATGGATGCAGATGATGTAAAATCTGAACATGTAACAATCAATAAGCAGCAGTTTTACAGCATTAATGGAGTGAAGAAGCTTGCAGTAATAATTCAGCTCCACTCTCTGTCCTGCTCAGTCATACGGAGTGTGTATCTGGCTCTCGAAGACCTGGATCAGGTGTCCAAAGTTGCCACGGACCTGCTGGAGTGTCGCATCGGTCGGCTGCTTCGGGCCACGTCGTCCTGCCGTCTGCTGGTCCTGCCCGAGGACTCGCCTGTCTCACCTCAGGAGCTGCTGCTGCAGACAGACCGCTCAGTCCAAGCTGCTGCTGTCACTCTGAGCTGGTAAAGCAGCGTTCGCACTGCAGACCTCCGAGTGAACGCTGACACTGCAGCAACACACAGCACGTCCAAGAGAGAGGGCCACAGGTCTAATGTGTGTGTGTGTGTGTGTGTGTGTGTGTGTGTGTGTGTGCGCGTGTGCGTGCGTGTGCGTGTGTGTGTGTGGACCCCTGGAAGAAAACACTGATGAGGATCCTAATAAAGGAAATGAAATGGAAAATTATGAAATGTCAATGAAAAACACGCCTGGCTTCTCTGTAAATGACAGTGAATTCATACAGTATTCACACTGTTTGTATTTCAAAAGCTGACTGTGGCGTTCAGGAGCAGCTTGTAATTTACTGCCTTTCTTTGTTTTGATTTGTGACTCACTGGTACGTCACACGCTTTAATTAGCCTTACTTGGCCCTCACACTGGAAAAGTGGAATTTTGTCAAACAAATAAATCAATGCTTGTGCTACCTCACTTGTCTCACGTTATGCAGCCTGTGTGTGACGTCAGCACCTGGCATTTGGTAACCCCCCACCCTCCACCCCCCCGCCATTCTGTTATACAAGACACACACACACACACACACACACACACACACACAGCCATAATGGAGCAATTATCCTCTCCTGCTCCGATCTGCTCCTCTGATTGTAATTTGCATTTATTATTAGCCTTCAGCCTGCCAGAGGCTGTGAGGCATGAGGATGGATGGTCATACACCACATCACACTGACAGACCTGCACAGATGCTTCATAAACACGTGCGCTCGAGGACACAGTAACATGAGCACCAGTGTACAAAATTAAGCTGAATAGAGACGACACAAAGCACGCAGGCCTGCACGCAGCACAGATGAAGTCATTATGACGGCAGGATGCTGTTTCATTTTGTTAATGCCAGCCTCTGATAATGATGCTACAGTGGGAACAGCGTGTTCAGCGGCGTTCCATCACAGAAATACATGCTTCACACTCCACATTGTGATGTCCTGAAGGACTGCAATGTGTCTCCCTGTTCCGTGTCCCAGCCTGTGTTCTCCTTTACTGTGAAGACGGCCTCAGGGCTCATCATATGGAAATTTGTGAGAAGCAGAGTCTCTCAAGGCACATACAGTACAGCCCGCCAGCACACTAATAGGTGTGCATGCTAGTGCACACACACACACACACACACACACCAGCTCATACATGCACACAAAGAGGACGAGCAGTGGATCACTGAAGTGTGAAATGATTCTGTTATCATGTCGTCTGTGTGGAATATATTTTCCCATCAACCCTCTATGGCAGGTGTGCCTGATGGGCTGCTGGTGCTGTGTGTCTGGGGTGTGTATTTGTGTGTGTGTATTTTGTGGCTCTCCGTCTGTCCGTTGTTGGGCAGGTGGGGGGGTGGGGGTCTCCATAAAACAAGGTGACAGTGTCAGTGCAGCTTTTGCAGTTCACGTTCCACCTTGGTGCTTGACATTTGACATAAAGAGACTTGCTAAATTGCTGTAAAATCATATCTTATATGACCGGTTGAGTCTGAAAACATGGATTCAAATGAAGGCAAGTCAATATGTTCATGTTTTGTTTTGTTTTTTTCTGGATATTAATTAGCTCTAAACAGACTCTTAAATACCCTGAAATCCAATTTCCTTGTACAGCTTCAGTAATGGGCCCCTACTTGACGATTTACTGCCAAACATGCTGCAGTTCTGGTTATTTCACATGAGACATTTCTGTACTTATCTTTTTTTTTTTTTTTGTGCTCTTCTCACTGGTTTGAAGTGGGCAGGGCTTAGTTGGGAAAACTGTGATGTCACATACAGTACTTCCAATCAGAGTTTGGTAACATTTTAATCAAAATATGATGACAGTTGTTGGCTGATCAATTGCTTATTTATGTCAGATTTGATTTTTGAATGTTATAGAGACATGCTAAAGACTAAAAACCAGGGACTTATTAACACATAAAAGTCTCCAGGGTGGAAAACTCATCTCATCCATATCATTTAAGCTTGTTCCAACCCTTTGTTCTCATTGTTGCTCCATGATGTTTGCAATGATTGAAATATTCAAATCCAAGACTCATATACATCTATCTAATGCATTTTTTTTTACATATTTCCTCCAAATTCAGCCTGGCATAACTGTGACTTTAGAAACTGGGCTCTCCACTAGAGTTTAGATTAATGGATTTGAACAAAGTCTGGCTGCACAGCATGGGTTCGTAATGACTGAATAGATCAGAGTGGATCAGTAAGGTTTACAGGGTTAAAATTATCCTCAGTCTATTTGTTAAATAGAAAAAATATCTGTCTCAAAATGTAGCTTTTTGTGAGCATTAAAGCCCCAACTGGGTGTACTTATTTCTGCTTTTATGCATGAAAGGCGTCCTGTATATTTGTCTGACTTCTCTGAATTGTGCACCTGTGATGCTGCAAGAAACTAATGGCCGTTTATTTTGGCAGGGCAAAGCAGAACAGATTTACACAAGCAACATTTAATGAATGCAACATGTTCACAACACATTGCCAGACTTCAGGGTTCAATAACCTCCAGGTAGAGCCGAGTGCACTCTGGAGACTTCTTCCCTTTTGTTTTTGTTTTAAAATATACAAACAGGAATTTTTCTTGACACAGCTTTTAACAAAGCATGATGTTCAGTATACATTATACAAGAATTTCACGAAATCGTGCAGTTTGGAATATGCAAAAACCATTAAGCATATATAGAATTTACCAGTCAAAGTTTAGAGAAGTTACACAAGAAACACATTCATCTTTCATAGTGTGCAACTCGTACAATGTCACAAGGTCAAACATTATGAAGATAGTATATTGTGAGATATTCTGGGACAGTCAGTGGACTATCCAAAAGCCAGTAGATGTGTAGAGTAAATGGGAACTTACTGTGAAGGAGCAACAGACAAGAGGCCTAGCTGCTTTAATGTGTCATTCCTATCTATTAGTTTGGTTCCATGATGGCAACCATCCACACAGCTTTAATGTAAACGTGATCTAGAGGATTAAGAATTCCATGATGTTTGATGAGAAACCGATTTGTGGATTTTGACCACGGTCATGTTCGTCTCTTTGCTGGGTTCCTTCTGCTCATGCAGTGACAAGGCAAACTTTTCTCTAGATAAGATTGATTGCCTCCTCTCCACTTTTTACACCCATGAAAACACACACAGTCTACACACTCACTAAAAACATGCACACGGTTCAGTGGCGTGTCTGTGTGCATGACATGGATCCCAAGGGAGAGTTCAGTCCGAGCAACTTCACTGCACTGCCTAATTGATGTGTGCTTCTGTGTGTGTGTGTGTGTGTGTGTGTGTGTGTGTGTGTGTGTGTGTGAACATTCAGTGCGATTCAGTGAGAAATGTATTTCAAATCCATGTTTACACTTGGAGCCAGGCACAGCCTTGTGATTTAAACATTATTCAGGGAGTGCCTTGCCTTCACGCTCAAACACTGCGCAGATGCGCCCTAAGCCCACTGTGTCGCCGATTGGTGCGTCCTTGCACATGAGAGCGTCATTGTCAACTCTCCACACCCTCTGGCAATCCCGTCAACCCAGCACAAAGGCCAGACGCCCTCCTAGGTGTGTCAACACAGTGCAGCATGTCAAAAACCACAGCAATGCTTTGTTACGCTGCCCTGTTATTGTGGTGAGATTAGAGATGCGTGGCACCGGCAGAACTGTTACGTCCCAGTAAGACATACAAGAGGCTGCTTGTCTACTGTAAACCTGACCGACTTAAATTGAAGCCTTAACAACCAGTGTAAGCATCTGGGAGGTTGTGTGTGCATGCGTGCGCTAAACCTGTAAGTCAGGACAGGTTGGCACACGTCAGCCTGCGAGCATTTCAGGCCTCTGGTTGGAGAGGAAAATGTGAGAGGAGGACAAAAGGAATTAAAGGAAAGCAGCACAAAAAAGAGCAGCAGGGGAACAAAAAGCGTGAAGACGTTTAGCCACCTCTCTGTGTTTGGTCAGACGGAGGAGAGGTGAGAGTAATCTGGTCTAAATTGTTCAAATTAATCTGCTCTTCGTTTTCGGTGTGCTTCCTTTTTCTAAAGAGCCGGTCACAGTGTGCGACTGGCTCTTTATTTTACTTGTTTTGAATTCAAACAGTCAGACAGAGGAAAAATGTTTAAATGTAAGCTGCCCGCTACCTAATTACATTATCTTTCACAACAAATGCATGACAGATACCAGAGCAACAAAGAACACGCACGCTCTCTCTATTGAATATTTTTTTATGTTCGCCCGGCTACAGCTCACAAATATTTCCACAACTCAAAAAAGGGGAACAACAGTGTAGAATGTGGCTCTCTCTGGGAAAGAGGGTAAACACCTCAGGGCCCCAGGCAACCAGGGGTCCCGAAGGCCTGGCATTAACTGCATGTCTGTTGTTTTTGGTCATTTTAATTGCATATTTGCAGCACTTATGTACATTTATCTTTATCTTTGGTCCTGTCTTGCAAAGGCGCCCTGTTTCGAAAACCAGTTTTAAGATCGTCATTGCTCACATTAAATAAGTTGTGTTGAATTAAGTTGCCTGAATCTGACAGAAGGAAAACTCAGGGCCAACAATATTATTCCAGTGCACTGTAGTGTGCTGTGCTCGAGAGCAGAGCGGAGGTGACGGGTACCTACACAAACCATCGGCCATTTTTAAAGGTACACTAGCAAGGGGACGTAAAACAAAAAAATTAATGACTTGTTCCTGAAAACTATGCCGGAAACTTGTCACAGGACCTGTTTTTGGTGAGATCAGAGGCTCTGCTAACCTGACAGTCATGTGGCTCCACCTCCACGACACTCATGAAACACAAGAGCCTTTCACTGATCCTGCATTAACACTGCATCTAGTACACCTCACAGATCTGGTCGGGATGATGTCTGCTCTAGAAAGTTATTAAATTGTGGTGTAGCAAACAGTGAAATCATTGCTCCCACAAGTATCTCCAGACAAATGATGATTTATAGTTTTTTTTTTTAAACTCCTACCAAGCACACTTAAGAAAATACAGAAGGGAGTAGTGCATTTATCTTTGAGAGTGATGAAGGATTTTTACCACTGCAACACTTGCTGTGATTATGTTCAGAGGAGCACTAGGAGACAAAAATTAATCTGTTTGGTCTATTTATATCTCCTCGAACACAGGCTCTTTGCTGCAAGTCTGCAAAGTCTGCTGACTGTCTTTGATAGTTGCAGTGCATGTCAAAACAGTGGAGGGCTGATGGGTAAATGCGTTAGCTGCGCCCTGCCATAATGTCACAGTGTATACCTGACGGGAGGAGGGAGGGGGAAGGGAGAGGGACCTTTCTGAGTTATTTTGCACGCATAATTGCAATGTTACACATGCATGTCTCATGACAATGGGATGTGTCTGCAGGCTGGTTTCATCACACCGTGCCGTTTTGCCAACACAATAAAGCCAAAGGCTGAGGAAGTGATTACAGCGTAACAGACATGAGAACCAAGATGCTGCTGAGCTGTAATCACTTCCAACCTGCTTTTCTTCATCCACATGCTGTTATTTGATTATCTATCCCTCTATATCCACACAGTATATTTAGTCATCCTCCTGCTCTGTCAGCCTGTGACTGTGTTATGACTGATCTGCAGGCACATGCTCCTTGTAAACATAAGCAGCTTGTTACTATAGTGAATCCCAACATGGTGCTTTGGCAGTGGATGGACATGTTCAATCAATATAATCCACTTAACTGGGATGGACACAGATTACTTCAAGGTTAAACAACCTGAATGAAGTGCCACTGATACGCCAATTTGTGATATTAAAACGTTTTCCATTAGCTGTGCAGTTCACATTCGGATGTGAGCAGCTGTAACTATAGGATATAGTCTGCTACTGTTTTTTTCTCCATAGTTGTGTGTGTCTGACAAGATGTTATGATCCAACTGACATATCCTGGACCCCTTTGTACGGGAAGCAGGTGGACTGATCTGCGTCCAGCGGGTCACTTCAAAGCACGGATGCACATTAGTAGGCAGGAAATGAGAGAGGTTGCATAAAACCTAAACACAATGCGGCCACGGATTGGATGCCAGTAAATACTCTAAAGCCATTATGCTGTCAGAAGTTGCCCCCCTTATGGCTGCTTTATAGCATTCACAGGAATTCTCCAGCGACCCTCCCGGTGCCACTGTGCCAAGTTCTCCACTTCCCAATGACGCACGACGGGCGCTCAGAGATGGAGGTTAGGGGTCCCTGCGGAGCTCTCACTAATGGAAGCAGAGTCATGGATTTCTCTTTTACCTTGAAACTCGATTGTTCGTCGATTGGAGCGTCTCTAAAGGGTCATCCTGTTATGTCTTAAGCGCACCCTTGGGATGTGAACAAACACTGCCAGCGTAAACTTCTGGAAAACCCAGATGCTAAAATACACTGCCAAACAGACATATGCTAGTTTACACTGTATATAATTATGGAGGACATTTCATTTGTTTACACCAATTGTTGGACGCTGTATATGTAGCTCCTGTATCTTTAATATACAGCAATCAAAACAGTCTGTTACTGGTGACTTAAAAAGAACCAAACATAAATTTGGATAAATCACACTAAACTGTATGATGATCAGTACACATAAAGTGTTGAACAACAACCAGCCCCATTAACTCAAAACCATATTTTCACGCGGTTTATCCACTCAAACCAAACAGGGGTCTCACCTGAAGCTGCGAGTCCAGACAGGACGGTGAGGAAATAGAGCCCTTTTACGCACATTGGATGGACGGCAGGCTGTCCGATGACCAAGAGACCGGGAGCCAGCTAACCCACTGAGACTCCTCCGCCGACGCGCAGTGACAGGAAACCCGGCCGTCAAGTCTGTGGATCCCTTGTCGAGAGGGACAAAAGCATGAAGCACACCGTGAGTCCTCTCCTCCACCTTGTCTCTACAAAGACGAGTCCCAACTCGCTGCTGCCCTCGTACATTTCATTTCAGCACCCTCCCACCACATTTTCGGGCGGAGTAACAAAGTCACCCAGTCTCCTTGCTGCCTTCTTATCTCTCTTTCACATGTTCAACCCAAAGCCGACAAATTCCTGGTGGCCACCCAACCTGTTTGGCTGCTGCGTAAAGCACAGATGTTGTGCCATACCAGAGCTGTTGCGCAAACACATGTCCAGGACAGTCCGTCAGTATTGCTACTGTATAGACAGCATCATGTATTATTAT
>JAPZEA010000024.1:6714824-6735458 GCA_029783685.1 Heniochus monoceros | reverse complement strand
CCCCCCCCCCCGGAGCCGATCCCAGCTGACATTGGGAGAGAGGCGGGGTACACCCTGGACAAGTCGCCAGATAATATCACATCGAACTCCAAATACTTACCTATTTAATTTACAAAAATTTATTTCCATTTTATTATAACAGCAGTGATGAGCCCGTCATTTAGTAAATATCGCCAGTTTTTAAGACTGTGAAATTATTCCTTTTGCTGGTCATTTTTTCGAGAGCAAAGAAATAATTTGTATTTTTTCTCTCCCTGTTCTAGTCATTTGCCCAGTCGATCTAATAAATGGCTCTTGCAAGATCCACGAAGAAATTGTCATTTTAATTTTTGAGGTCATTCAGTTTTATCTGCTCTTCTGTGGATAATGTTTTGCAGATAGATGATTAATTTAACTTTTGCGATTTCTTTGCTTCCTAAAAAAGCAATTTTCTTTTTTCTAAAATGGAAATAATTCAATTTTTGGCTTTTTGAAAATGGAAATAATTCCATTTTTACATATAAAACATGGAGGAGACATATAACATACGAGCTTTTAATTTTCCTTTTCTACAAAGAAGGTGATGTTACTTGTTTCATGAGTGTATCTGTGGCGATACATCATAATTCAAGATGATATGAACGGTCTCGCGTGTGAACGTGACGTCACTATTGTTTACTTTTCCCTAAGCAACGCCCTCTGTTAGCAACTTGTGGCTAGCTCGCTACCAAGGAAGGCACTGCTCCGAGGTTCATTCTTCAGACACCACCCCGAGTCCAAAGACTGTCTGCCCGCACATAATTCGGTGAGTAAACGTTACTCCAGCAGCGCACCGACACTCACTGAATGAATATTGAATGTAACGTTAGGTTCATTGTGATATTAGCGGGTGGTAAAACGGAGAGAAGAGAGAAACGTTTCTTAAGCTAGCGTCAGGAGGACAGGCTGCTAGCTTTTGTTACTGTTAACACAAACGCCATCCGCAAGCTTGCTCGGAAACTGTTAGCTAGTTTACCTAACATGGGTTATTAAAGACAGCGGATATACAACACTATCTTCTCTGCATTGTTAACATACTTTTAAACCTCCCGTTTGTCCCTATAGATGCCTCGTTACAGGCTCAAGTCCTCACCTCAGACCGCAATGGTTGGGGTCAGCGGATGTCGGTTCCGTTCACATTGCGTTAAGCTAACTGAATAATAAATCGCATTATAATCAATAACATTACCGGTACATCAGATAACGTTCATTCAGAATTTTAAGCATAACGTTTTAGGTGTTGATTTTGTTGTGGAGGAAGGTGTAGCTAAGTTAACTCAAGACAAAATGAGCTTCCAATGTGCTCAGAGTACATGATGGAACAGAGATTATAACTCTCTACCATGTGAAATCTTGCTTACACGAGCCGAAGCAACCCAAAATCTTTAATGTACTCACTGATGATCAGTCGCACATCGAAGACGATAGTAAAGTAAAGACTGAAGCCTTCACCAAATAACTGATTTGAGTGCATCACAAACTACAATGTCTTTGATCCAGACAGGTTGTAGATGTAGATAATATTCTTATTTAACCTTGGCTGGACGATAAGAAACTTGGGTTCAGTGGTGATATATAAGTGGTTGTGATGCGTTTTTATCTTGATAAAATGCTGATGTTTTAACGCATAAAGCTATATATAATTGATTGATAAAGTTACACTTTATTCTTATAAATTGTGGAGAATCTTTTGTATTTTTCTGTATCGTTCCTATCCAGTTGTTATACACATATTTCAGCATCACAAACCTAAATGTCTATTATTTCAGGGGGATTTTATGGTTTAATCTTCTCTGTTTTTACCACAGTGGTTTTAATGGCACAGAAGAAAAGCTCATATGTGAAACTAGTTGTCAAAAAATATATTCTTCAGGGAGAGGGTGTATATTGTTTACTCTTTCTTAAGGAAAGGCCTCTTTGCAGTATTTCCTTTGCATCCTTTGAAGAATGGTGGCCCCACAGCTGGAGAGTTGCCCCTGTGGTGAGAACACTTAAAATGTAGTAAAAATTAATCGTGGGCTTATGACAAAGTCCATTCCAAAAAAAAACAAAAAAACAGCTGCACCGCAACACAGCTTTTCTATTATCACAAGACGGCAGTTTCCAGATAATATTTGTGTTTTAAAATAATGTGTAATGGAACAGATGTGGAATGGACCCAGTAGTCAGCCGGGTTCCTACAACTAAAATCACTCCTGACATCTTCTAAAATGTCCACAGGAAATACTGCCCTTTGTCTTCAGAACTAATCCTGATCCTGAAAGCAAAAGTAAACAGTGTGCAAAACCAACATCAACAACTGCCTGTTTTCATTAGATAGGTTTTAGTTTTAGAATTACAAGAATTGTCAGCTCTAGCTTTCTAAATTAAATTTAGCACTTTATTAATCCAGCTTTGGGAAATTCAGTTTTTACACTCTTTTAATTTTTTAATTACAGACAAAGACCTGAAGTACACGCACAGGACCTATAGACCCATAATCATGCGTTAGGTGAGATGTCAGAGGAACAGTGAACTGGCTAATCTCCAGCTCCCAGTCCACACTACGTGACATGGTGCGAGCTGGACTTGGCCACACTCTAGTTCCTGAGTCGAGTCTGTACAGACGGAGCTGCTGCCATCCCGTTTAAGTTATGACTTGTCCATGAATGACACATTGCTGCAGCTAGACATAACTTTCTTTTCAGTAGTCATCAGTTAGTCATTTTCAAATGCAGGAAACACTGTGTGTTATTTTCCCTTCTTTAATGTGTTTGTAGCTAACTGGTATGATTTTGGTCATGAGTTTATCTGAGTGTATATAGTCTATTCAGATCATCTGTCAGACGATGCCTAAATGTTGATGTCGACTGTCTGTGGTGCCTAACTGATTGATTGATTGAGAAATGGATTTCATTATATAAATTTGATAGTTGGGTAACCCTGAAAATAATGACATTATCCTTGAGGCTATGTGGTCTGTTTCATTTGAGGCTTTCTGTGTAGGTTTCCATCTGCTCACATTATTTGTTTGCCCACTTTATTTACCTTTGTTTATGCTGCTTAGGGTTTGACTCAAACACTCCCAAGCTGTATACATAAAAGCCTACTTGTGCATTGTACTACCTGCCACAGCCGTTTATCACACCACCTGGTTAATGGTAAATTGTTCCAGAAGGAAGATATGTTTGCACATAAACACGGACCCAGGGCCCCTGTGTTTACAGTAGTCATGGCAGCACTTGGTTATTCAACAAATAGACCTAGCATGTTCCTCTCTCACTTGTAGAAGAGAATGTTTGTCTTGGTGGGCAGAGCTATAACTTTGTAGCTCTTAACTTTTAGTTCTGTTGCTTAACACAAGTTAAGTTTCTTTGACATGGTGAAATACTACATTATTGGGCAATTTCAGAGTCTATATTGTTACATTGTTCTGAGAGAATTGACCTCTTAGCACCTTGTGAAGTAAAAGCCAGAAAGCGGTATCCTGTTTGTCTGCTCCCTGTATTTCATTATAGTGTTCTGCTTTATCCATTTGCTTTCATTTATCCTTATTTCCTTTCTCAGGTCAGTGAAGTCAAGATGCATGAGTCTGGGTCAGAACCAACAAGCCACACCATTCCAGCAAGTCAGACAGAGAACGGGAATAATACTGAGAATGAGAGTCGACTGAGGAGCAGCCAGACTCCCACAGTCCTGGGACCTCATGCACCACAGGCATTTAATTGTTTGCATGTTTGGGGGTGGGCTTATTTTTTTTTTTTTTTTTCATTTTTACATCATAAATTCACGGTTAGAAGCTACACTTGTATGTAGAGTACTCAGTGAGGGGAGATAATGATGCTATTGATGTACGCGAACAGAGGCCGGGAAACCATGAACTTCTTTATGAAAGCAGAACACAGAAATCTCCATTCTGAATACGATTTCTACTCCAACCCTACTCCCAACAAGCGTTTGATCTACAAAGAAGGACACATGCACACATACACAAACACATCTCTGTTCACAGTAACATCTGCCAAGACACAGCTGGTGAATGTCTGCTGCGTGTGTGTGTGTGTGTGTGCAGCTCGATCACATGCCAGCACACTCTGGACTTGAGTTTCCTTCACCACATTGTTCAACTGTGAACTGCCAGACAGAGAATATGAAGGTCTGAGACAAACAGATCTTACCAGATAAGCGAACAGTATAGGAGAACGGATGATCCACCAATATCCCATGTTAATATTCCTCTCCCAGCACCTACACACACACACACACACACACACACACATTTTACACTGTAACGTATTGCCGGTATCATTCTGATTTGGATCTTTTCACTGGATCCAAAGAGTCATCACATTCACACACTACAATATGAATTCTTACAGGCCACAGATAAAAGCTGTCACATCTGAACTGCCTGACATTTGATGTGACAATAAAAAAGAGACTTACTCCTCGTCCTCATACAGATATTTCACTGTGATCCACGGCAACACGAATACGAGAGGCGCACCTGAGGATGACAGAGGTAAAATGTGAACAGTGTAAAGATTTGTCACACATAAAGTTTAGTGATCATAGATGGCTTCCATGTGCCCCCGATAGATCATTCTCCCCAAAGCTTCATTTGTAGCACACGCAAATAACGTGCACAAGAAATTACAGTTTGTGCTATATTTATTCTTTAACCCAGTTATCACAGTGACATGATTTTATTACCCGTGATACAGCATCAAACATTGCGATCATTGTTTATGATCATGAGTTTAAAATCTCATCATCTAAAGACAAATATTTCTCCTCTCCCTTTACCCAGAGACGACTTGAAAGTTTCTAAATATGAAAATGTCTGCCTGTGTCTGCGCTTTATTGAAGTAAAATCTAATCTGTTCATAAACCTGCTCTTTTCTTTCCACATTTTCTGTCCTGTCAGGCTCATGACTCACAAGCTTCAAATGGACAATCCAGTTAATATTGTGGCTCCCCCATGATTTGTTGTTTCCGCTCAGATTTTCATCATGGGAAACGTTTGAAATGTCGAGATAACCGTATCATTAAGTTGTTATCTCAGAATAGCAAGCTGAGAACATAATTACAAAGTCATTATTTATTTAAATTCGGTTGTGACCTCAAGAAAACGGGCCAGAAACAATCAACAGAAGCTGCTCTTGGCTTATTAATGTGTGTGACCTGAGGATTCGTGTGTGTTGAAACACTGCAGCATTAAAATCAGCAGTGGGTAGAAGGGTTTAAGTCTTACGTCTGTTTCTTGCATGTTATTAATAGATATCCCACAGTCTTCACTTTAGAGGTGATTTTACACATGAAAGCGTGTTTGCGTTTTCGGGAGGACTACTGCATACTAGGAAAAAAAGCTGTGTGAAATCTGCTGAATCGTCTCAAGTGACGTCACCTGATTCAGTGAAGTGTGAAAACGAAAAACAACCGGGGGTGTCTAGTTAGAAAGAAACGAGCTCATCAGACCTCCGTGGCTCCTCATCTCTGCTCGAGGCTACAGCAGCCGCAACTCGCATAACACATCTGAGTCACTGACCCAACTGTTGGCGGTTGAGTTGCATTGTGGGTAATGTAGGTGGCATAATGCGGCAGAAGAAGAAATATATCTGCTTCTGCTGCATCAATTTGGATACTTTTTTTTTTTTTATTGTGAAAATTACAAATAAATCTGCCACCTTCTCTCACTGTCACTGTGCGTTATCGCCCCTCCGTTCACTACAGTCTGTGTGTTTGTGCTCTCAGAGCCTGTCATACCACACCTGTCCACTAGATGTGCCACTAGATGCTCTCAGAGATTTTTTATCACTCCAGTGAATTCCCTGACTTATCCTGGGAGCAGTCACCTGTCCACACACCTGCTCTGTATTTGCTCATCAGTTTATTTGCACACCTGTTCACCATTCCTGTACCTGACTGACTTCCTGGTGCTGACGTGTGAACGACTGCTTGCCAGCGCCTGTTTGCTACAGCAGATCTGTCTAAACACTCTGCTTATGGGCCTGAATACAACTTATTGTAACTGCCAGAGCGTCGTTGCTGTGTGGCTGTTGAGCTGCTGTGTGGCAGCTGCGGCTCTTACCCCAGCCGATAGCCAGGTAAATGTAGAAATACTTCCTCTCGCTGAACACGGTGATGACCAGCAGGCTGTGCAGGTAGATGCCCTCCACCAGCAGCCAATAGTTGTTGGCCATCACACTGTACTGCATCATCACCATGGCACCGCGGCACCACGTCACCGCCTGGCACACGACACGGGATGGGGGTGGGAGAGGATACAAACAATAAACCAAAGAGACACCTGATTGCACAAAAGTCGAAAAGCGTTGCCTTGAATCAGAGCTCAGAGCTGCTCAGCTCAGTTGAATTAACTCTGAGTCAGACTGCAGCACAATAACAGCCTCAAATCTTGTTTTACAGCAGCAGTTCAGGTGTCAAGGTCTGCTGTCCTGCACATAAACTATTTGGTTCTGGCATCAGCAACGATTTTTGTCTTTGCTCACTGTCCTTCACAGCAATTAAAGTTACAACATAACCATAAATATACTTCCAATGTCTCTCGCACCTCAGCACAAACGCAACAAATCACATTCACTGTGCATTTTTAATTGGTTATTGCTATTTAATATGGATTGATGCAGACACAATGCTATCTGTATCATTTTACATGAGATGCACTGTACATTAATGCAAATTTAAAGCAGCTTAGCAGGAGAAGAGCAAGCGGAACTGGAAGAAATCAGTATGCATGCTGGCATTTCTTGATTTTCTCTTCCTCCCTGACATCAAAAACGTATTTTTCACAAGTTTTAAGTAACTTTGTATATCTTCTTTTTGAACTTATGATGATAAATAACCGTCATTTCAAACAATATTCTCATTCACAAGCCAGGAAATGACACTCAAAACGTCAATTACCAGAAGAGAGGCTGAACAAACAGTATTTAGTGGAAATGCTCCTTCTCTCTTATCACTGATCTGATGTGTCTTGACGCACCCAATCAATACCAGATCAATACCTGTGACATGGCTGAAAACTTAAAAACTACATTGAATTGCTGAGATATCCAAAAAGAGGTTGTGGAACTAAATATTCAAGAAATATGGAGCAGTCTCTGAATGCGTATGTGGCTCAAACCTGCGTATCACTGTTATTATTATTATTATTATTGTTAATCTCAGCAGACGACGGTTGGCGTGTCGTGTTTGCTCTGACCGGTATGCTGACCCAGGCTTGTGTCTGGCTGTCACTGCTGCTCCTGGGGTCCAGTGTGAGGGTCAGCAGGGCGTCTTTGACCAGGATGGACACGGCTCTCAGGATGAAGGAGGCAAACAGGTTCATGTGGATGTTGTTCCTCATGCAGTGGAGCTTCCTGGTGCACAGGTGACAGAGTATGTTGCATTCATTGCTCTGCGTGACATTACTTTGCCAATCCTCCTTTGCATCCTGTATTTCTTCTACTTTTGTTCTTCACATTTTTTTCTTCTTCATCCTCTCCTTCTTTCCCTTTTATCCCATCCCTTCATCCTTCCACACTTTATTTCCTTGTTTCTTCCTTCCCTCGTTTCTCTGTTTTTTCCTTACTTGGTTTCCTTCCTTGGTTCCCTCTCTCTCATCCCTTTCCTTCTTTCCTTCTTCCTTTCAATCTTCCATCTTTTTTCCCGTTGTTCTTTCTTTTTTCCATTATTCCTCCACCCTTCATTTATTTTCATTCTTCTATCCATTTCTTCCCCCTTCTTTTCTTCCCTCTTTCCATCTATTTTTCCCTTCCTCTGTTCTCTCTGTTATTCTTTCCCTCTATCATCCCCTTCTCTCCCCTCTTTCTTTCTCACTGCCCTTTCCATTTTCCATTTTCTCACTGTTTTTTTTTTACTTCCTTTATTTATTCATTCCTTTCCTGTATTCTCTCTTTTTCCCTTTCATTGCTCTACCTATTTCTTCCTCCTCCTTCCTCCTCTCCTCACTCCTCATCCACCCTGTACCTGAAGGTGATGAGGATTCCTAGGGCCAGCAGCAGAGCTCCGAGAGACAGCGAGTATCCCACAGTATACATGATCCGGAGCTGACTGAGGATGCGGCCATACTGCTGCTGCAGGTCCACAACGCCTGATCTACAAGACACTCTGCGGACATGCACACACACACACACACACACACACACACACACACACACACAAAATAATACATTATTTTGCGGATAACGCAGAATGTGCAGACACATTGATTACGTACTGACAGAAGAGATAGACTTATTTCCTGAACAATATCTTACCATTGGGGTCTGCATTTACTGATGTTGTAACGGTGGTTTCAGGTCCATCCCAGGTATATGTAGGTTCATCCCAGGAATACTGACCAAAAGCTGCATGCAGCAGACACAGCAATACAACAGCTGGGGGGAAAAGAGAAAAGGCATGTGGCACTAAACCCGGAAAAAGCTTTGCATGAGTTGTTGTTGCTTTTCTCAGGCAATATGAAACACTTCTGAGACAAGTGTAAGCTTCAATAACAGCTTCAAGAACATGCATTAAACAAGTTGCACAATTCTTCTCCAAATATTCTTTTTTCTTGCTGTTTAGATAAAAATTCTTTATTTAAAATTTTAACACACAGTCTTGAAACACTTTATCTTATTATTCCATTTTTTGGCACTAGGCCACCTCCTTCAGTGAGGATATTTCTAACCTGAACTACTTCCAAGAGTTCCAAGTTCCAAGTGATGCTCCAACCATCCCCATCCTAAACATCATGCCACTGTATTTGCAACTTGTCTCACCTTTCATGTTGATGCTGGTGAATGATGACGGTTTCAGAAGGATGACGACGTGCAGACTGATCATGAGACAAAAATCGTGGATATATATATTTCTGAAGGCCCCTCCCTTTTGTTACCTCTCATTTTTATTCCTCCTCTTTTGATATCGCTCCTCCTTGTTTTTTTTTTTTAATTTATTGTCTGCCCTAGTTGCCTTTATAACTTTATAACTGGAGATTTATTTCTTCATCACTAGGGGCTCTCGTTTTCTAAAAATCACACACAAGCAGACACACACCCTCCGGGGCTTTGTTGTTGATGCCACCCAGGTATCACCTATCGCCTGAGATGAGGTGTTCTGAATATGGAGTTCCGTTTTATCAGCAGCAGCCAAACATTACAATTCATAGAGCTGCATTGTTGGAATTATCAGTGTATGTGATTTTTTTGTTCCAACCACCAGATCCACAGTTGAATGAGGACATATATTAAAAACTGCAGAGCACTGCACATAGAACTAATACATTTATATTCTTCAGCTACTGCTGAGGTCTCAACCTGAGTTGAAGAATCTCTGGTCACCACTTTGCATGCCTTTGAAGAAGATGAAGGCCAAGGGAAAAGGCATACAGCTGTTAGCCTTGCTTCCCTATGGCTGCAGAGAGAGGAAGAGCTGGTTCCATTCTGGCTGAAATGCTCACAATGAGAGTGTTAACATACATATGTTTAGCAGGTTCTCTTTTTTTTAACCGTGTTTGCCATCTTAGTTTAGCATGTTAGCATTCTACCATTTGTTAATTAGCCCTAAAAACAAAATACCCCTGAGGCCGATGGTAATGTCGCTCTGTTTTTCTGGTGTTTGGCCATAAACCTTCATGTGTTCTTCATTGTACAGCGATGATGTTGATGATGATGCAATTTCTAAACAGCAGCTTCCTTAAGTAGCTCATGCTGATGAGTTTGAGTGGCCTAGGAATGTGAGTGACCAGTGCAGGAATGCTGGTGACAATGGAGTTGCATATCCAGTCGGTTGCTGAGGGACGAATGTGAGTTACCCGCCAATGAATGCTGGTTACGATCCAGTTACCGATCCAGTGGGTTGCTGATGCAGGTATATGAACCTCCTGGCTTGGCGAATTAATAGCTCTGGCAAAGGGTAGCTTGTCTTGGGGAGATAAGGAAGAGATCCCGCTGGTGTCTCATGTACCACCACCGTCTTATAAGTGATTAAATTGGTTGACAGCTTCAGCATATAACAAAAAAGATGACCTCTCTGGTCCTGCTACAAAGTTTTTGTCCTTATAATGAGTTCAGTCTCTCTATGGTGTCCCTCAAGGTTCAATACTCAGCATGTACTTTTTTCTATATGTCACTCCTAAGCTAATTTATTTAATCTTTATTTTATCAGTCTCATTGAGATAAGATCTCTTTTCCAAAAGAGACCTGAGAACAAGAAATAATACCAGTGCATAATGCACTATGATATACAGGGTTAAGCTGCTGAAGTTTTGATGGGGCAGCATGACAATACAGAATATCTGCATGTCGAAGGAGAGACATGAAGGTTGGTAGTTTTATGGTTGGAAGAAGACGGACATCCTTTGATTCTGTACAAATTCAAATCCAAATTCCTAAGTATTTACATGACTCAACAAGAGTAATCTGAGTGCTATTTAAAGTTTTAATGGCAGGATAGTCAGAGTCACTGGTGGAGGTGAAGAATGGTCTGCACTTGGTAGTCTGTGACTCAGGAGTGATAATTGGGAAGCATCAAAGGCAGACTGAATGAGTCAGAGCCAGTGCTGGAGTGGAGCCTGGGGCATATAGAATAGCATCATCAGCAAAAAAATGGACATGAAGTATTGATTAGGAAGAATTATGTTATTCATGTATAATATAAACAGTAATGAACCAAGGATAGACACCTGTAGCAACCCATTTCTGATGGTAAGAGGGCTTGACTGAGTACAACAGTAACAGTCTGAGTTCTCTCTGTAAGGTAAGAGTAGAACCGTTTAAGCGTGGCTTCATTTAGACCTACACACTGTAGTTTGGAGAGTGAGATACTATGGTCGATATCGGTATCAAATGCTTTTGAGAGGTCAATAAAGAGGGCAGCGCAAAATAGTTTCATCCAGGGAGGAGACAATGTCATCAAGCTCTTAGTGTGCTGTGATCCAGGCAAAAGCCAGCCTGCTGTGGCTGTAGTATTTTTAGAGAGTCAATAAAGGCGCATAGTTGTAAACTGACAAATGATTCAAGGATTTTAGCTAAGAAAGGAAGTTTAGACATTGGACCATAGTTGCTGAGACTGGACATATCTCTTTTGAGCAAGTTTACTACAAAGGCAGTTTTCCATTAACCTGGAATCATACCTCTTAAAAAGGTTTGGTTAAAAATGTGACCTAGTGCAGATGTTTCTTTAACCAGCCCTCAGTGGTAGCACTGGATCGAGCCTTGGCTCGGTCTCTGTTGTAGATGGCATTAGCTAATATCCAGTCTTTACTGGAAATTGTTTGCATTAATTGGAAATGTTTGCCAAACATTGAGCTCTGCGTCTGCTTAGAAACAAAGGTCACAGAGTGATGCTAATTTTACTTTAGATAGATCTAGCTAGGTTTAACTATGGTGAGTTAGTTAACAGTTGAGTTTTTTCTTACTCATCAGCAGCAGCTGAGGTCATCTCAGCATGAGGCTGTTTTCAGTCCCCGGTCCAATCTTCAAGTGAAACCTGCTGACAGTTTCTCTTACTCCTGAGTTCTGCAGGTCCATTGTCATCGCTCTGTGTATGCTGTGACTCCTGTTGGCTCCTCGCTTGGTTTTCTGGGCGTCCAACAATCTACAGTATGCTCCTCTTCTCTCCTGTGCCACCTGGAAGAGCCAGTCTCATTTAGCCTTTAAGCTAAGAAATACACTTAACATGCTTGCAGTTAAACTATATATTAGTTCTTCTTAGTAATCCTGGTGAGAGTGACAGAACTGTTGCCTCACATCAAAAAGGTGCAGGGTTTGAACATGACCAGCCCGTCCAAAGAAATGCAAATTATGTGACGTCTAAATTGCTTGTCAGCATGAATGTGTCTGAATGTGTTAGTCCTGTGATTGACAGGGAACAGCAGCTCCTGTGACCCAGAACAGGATAAGCCAATAGCGTAGTTCTTTACCTGGCATGTGCCACAGTTACAGTCTTCCACTTCATGATGAGAGAGCACATGGAGTATGACCAGAATAAGGTTAACTGCAAAATCAAAAGTTAGGCTAACCCTTTATTTAACATGTGTGTAAAATTTGAAATTCAAAGTTCAGTCCTAAAGATGTTCAACTGTTTGCCAACAACCATTACTATTACTATTACTACTATTTGGGCTTGACTTTTTAAGGGGAACTCCACAAATTACACACGTCAAAGTCCGGTCTTGGGGAGTACAACTGCATATGTACAAAAAGTTGTATAAAGCGTTTTGTGACTCCAGAGGTAGCTTGAGTCTGATAAATTGACTGGTGATGAACTGATTCTGTGTCAGTTGGGGATGAAGACTACAAGTTTGAAAATGAAACAAACTTGTGAGTATGGAGCCAGAAAGAAGTGAGCTCACCAGACCTCTGTAACCCACTCCTCATCTCTGCTGCAGGCTCGAGGATACATTAGCTGCTGCTAGAACACACCCAAATTTCTTAATGAAACATTGTGGTTGACTTGCATTGTGGATGACGTCGGCACCAAGACAAGGTGTGAGGACAAGGAAGAAGAATGCACGGAGTAAAAAAAGTTGAAATCTCTGGTTCTGCGGCATCATTTTTTATACTTAACTCCACCCATCATGACTCTGACAATGTTATAGCAGTGCAACGGTAAATCAGTGGATCTCCAGCGAGCCATTGTGGATATTAAAACAAACTGCCTCAGAACGTTAACATTTGTTCAAAATTCTCATTTATTTTCTTGGAATTTTACAGGTATGTCACATATTTCCATCACAATTTCAATCACATGAAATCAGTTACAAAAGCAAAGCAAGTTATGGGTTAACATGGGCAACAGTGACACAGACATATAGCATTTTGAAATGTTATTTTTAATGTTTGAAAAGGCTTCAAACATTAGATATGAACTTAGATTAAAACTTTGCTTCTGTCAAAAGATAATATCAGATGTGAGGATCATGGAAGATGATGAAATAAAACAGAGCAAAATGAAGATGAGATCGTGTCAGGATGGGTGTGAGTACAAAGGAGCAGATATGGATTACGGGCTACAAAGGACTACTATCAACACAGGAAGTTTTCACGTATAAGACTCAAACCTTGTCAGCAGGGCAAGAGTTGGTACAAATCCCACAGCAGCTACATTTCCCTGACTTAGTCAGTAGCATACAGGAGGAAACCAGTAAAAGTGTTATAGTGGCTGCTGTCATCGCAGAGGAAACATCCAATGGGCAGGTTGACAGCCACCTGGTCCCCAGCCTTCAGGTGGAGGGCCACAACAATAGTAGCACTGTCCTCTTGGTCTTGCATATTTTTCTCTCTGGGTCCCGCCACCACCTGGCCGTTAACCCGCAGACTGGCGCAGGCTGCCAAGGTGTTACCAGGAGAACCAGCGTCGCTGTAGACGGTGAGGGCGAGGCTGTAGACACCAGAGCGGGGAACAGTGAAGATACCCGTCTCTGCATTATAGCCATCACCAAGGTTGATGAAGATGTGCTCATAGGTGATGAGCTTGTCGTCGCGGAAGGGGCCAAAGCATTTCAAATTACTGTCACTGGTTAGAGCCACAGAGAAGGCACTCCGGCTGGCTGGAGATGCAGAGGGGAAGAGAAAATGTGTTGCATGACATACGGTGCATCTATATTCTTTGCTCTCATCTGGTTTGTGGAACTCAAGCACTTTGTCTCACCTCTGACGTTGTTGAGGACAGTTTTTGCTTTTATCAGCTGCTCCTCCAGCTCATTCAGGCTCATGTTAAAGAACATTTTCATCCTGTGTATCTGTTGCTGCATCAGACAGCAGCCGCACGACGCCTGGTCCGTAAGACACACTGAACACACATACAGGAACAGTAGGTTGCAGGTGAAATGCAGACACATTGACTAGGTCTTATGACGACTTCGTTTCACAAAAGAATCTCACCATTTTCTGTGTTGGAATTGACGTTTCCATTTTCCGTGTTTTGTCCAGGTCCGGCCCAGGAGTAATCACTAGCCTGGACGAACGCTGCTTCTAACAGACACAGCAATACGACAGCTGGGAGAAGAAGAGTGTACCGTTAAGCCCACATAGAAGCATAACATTGACTCTTGTGAGAACAAAGAAAACAAGACAATTTTACACCTCTATTGCCTCACCTCGCATGGTGATGTTGGCAACTGATGACTGCTACAGAAGGTAGTGATAGACTGATGCAGAGTCAAGAGTCACACCTATATATATATATATATATGTATCCCATCAGTTCTGTTCTTCTGGCCTTCAGGTGGCTCCTCCCTGTTTCCTCTATAACCCAGCCTTTTTGCCCAACCATACCTGTATTTGTATCTGTATACCTTTTCTTTAGGAGTGGGTGCACACATAAAACATGCACACACACATACACAACCTCCAGGGCTTTGTGTAGATGTAGGGCAGGTATCACCTATCCTCTGAGGCAAGTTGTACATGTGGCTTCCTATCAGCACACAAAGATAGCATCTTTGCTCTGGCTTTACATGTGCATGCAGGGCTTTATTGTGCATCAGAGGTAAACAAGTCAGTCTGCAGTGCTCAAAATACTGTTTGTTCACATAAACCTGCTAAATAGAGGCAGAACAGGAAAGTGTTGATGAGATTTGCATCACGTTAATCCACTAAAAAATGACCACTGCGCTATTGTTTTCTATCCCAACAAATTTTTTAACCTCGAATTCAAAATAGATATTTTGCATCCAAAAGCCATGCCATCAGTGTTCATTATATCTTTCTAATTGTCCAGCTTTTTCAATCAGGCCAGGACACTACAAACTATTGTCACCACATGTAAAATGAGAGTTCCATTGTCCTCTGGTGAATAGTGTTGAATTACTTGACTATATTAGCACAAAGCGAGGCTATGCTTTGTGCTAGTATGCAATAAGAGAGAAAAGACTCACAGAAATGTTTCCCCTGAGAGAGCAACGAGTGAGGAGGTGAGATTTTGAGTCAAAATAAATCTTTGATTGAACACAAATTAGATGTGTCAAAAGAAAGAAGTTGGTGGACAAAAGACCAATAAGGGTCAAATAGTTTCTTTCCAAATCCCTGCAGGAATACTAAAGATATCACAGACAACTTAACAATGGAGGGGGACCTTAAAAGCATCCAGGTCACTGAGGTGTGGGATCAAAGATAAGATCAGTTGAACTCTGGTTATTCTTTAGGTCACATAAGAAGGTAGAAATATGTTCACACAGTCTGTATTAGCCTATATAATATTCACACAAATACCGAAGGCTACTCTAACCATCAACAGACCAAATTTCTAGAGACTACTTATGTTCTTTAAGAGATGTTAAGCCTCATCTCCAAAATATGTTTTAAAAAAGTTGTAGAGATGACATATGTGTTTACTGCTCTTTTATTAACTTACAAAGATATTTTTAGAAAATTTACATCACATCAATAAAGGCTGGTGCAAAAAGACTAATATCAAAACCAGACATTCCTGAACAATTATGTTTCCTCAGTAGAAGGAGCTCCAGAGAAAGAATGCATTCACATCCTTATTTATGAAAGTGCCACTTGCTTCCAACCAGAAAAGCGGGTTATATCAAAAAACATCGGCCCATTACTCATGAGTAAATCAATCCAACTGGCAAACAGTCACTGTTGCACCTACTCCTGCCCAGAACCTGAACACAACCCAAAAGGGTTAGTTAAAACCTACAACTGAAACAGTAACAGAGGTTTTGTGTGTCAGCACTCACATCAGCAGCCTCCAGCGACATCCAGGACTCAACTTCTCTCTAAAACTCTTTAAAAAGATAAAAACAGTTCATTCATAAGTGGCTCGCTCCTGCTGATGAGCCCAGACTCACACTCTAATCATGATGCAGAGCTGACCAATCACAGAGCTGTTTGTAGCAGAGCTGCACTAGATGGCATCACATGACAACATCAAAGCTGACGCATGGTTCTGTCTATATGCTGCTCCATGATGCTAATGGACCAGGACATCCTGAACATGACCTCTGCTTCTGCAGGTGCTCCTGCAGGCTGGATGGTGACCCCCCAGACCTGCTGTGATGGATGATACTGCAGTTTTATGGTCCTGTGGGTCAGTGGTTTCTGCATCATGACCCCTGGACGCTCACAGGCTGCACATGAATCACCTGCTAAAGACTGAGCTCCCCTTTTCAGGTCGAGTAATTTTATTATTATGAGACGAGGCAGAGACGCTGGGCTTTGATATTTGACATGTTTTAAAACAGAAGAATAATCAAGGACGCTGAGTCTGATTTAAAGAGATATTTCTGTTTCTCATCTGGTTAAGCACCTCTGCTTCCTCCTTCTGGTCACATACTTGCATCTTTAACTTTTGCAAGAAGTACTCACTTGGATCTCTGTCTCATCATATGCATTATGACATATGTATCATGTACATTGTTGAACATTTATTGTTAAATGGTTCAGATTAGTTATGAGGTCTTGGCTGCGGTCACGTTCAGCTGCATTGAAATGTTGTCATCTGAATGATGTGATGTCTGTTTGCAAAAGGTCAACATAAAAACTCCACTCTTAGACTTAGATTAGATGTTTTTCACTGTTCCAAACTCTGAGTTGATCCCTGTCAGAGTTACATTATTGTTGGATTGTTTATCTGAAAAATCGTCAGTGAATCATCACATAAAGATAATTTAACATATCGAAACAAAACATCCCATTTCCATATTGTACAGAAATTAATGGAAAACAATGGAAAACAACAGCTGTGAGGAAAAATAAATCCAAACCTGTAAAACAGCAGGTCTGCAGAGGGTTAGCTATGCTGTAAAGTGGGATTTATAGAAACAAGGAGGCAGAATTAAACTTTAAACCTGGAAACTTTATGGCTGTGCCTCAAAGGTTTCTCCATGCTAAGGGCTAATCTGTGACACACATATTTTGTAAATGTAATATTTTAAAAGCTGCAATGCAGTCAAATTCCAAACAGTTCCAAAAACAACAAATGACAGCTAACGCACCACGAGGCCTCACACATGTTTTTATTGTTTCAGTGTTTTAATTTTTCAATATTTCCCAGTTATAATGTGTCATTGTTTCAGCAGCTCACGTTCAAATGCAACATGAATATTCATGAGCTGTGTCGGCCTATAGACGCGGCTGGAGGCAGGTGTGTCAAATACACAGAAATACACACACTCACACCGCAAGGTAAGCGAGGCTGCCTTCAAAATAAAGTCCTAGTACTTCCGGGGAGGAAGTGGGAAATTTCCAGAAAAACATGTTTTCGACATGAAAACCCGAACTCACTTTTGCTCTTCTTTTGGAATCAATGCCATACAGGGCGAATGCATTAATATTTTTATGGGAGACTCGTCAATAATTTATTAAATATATTTATTTTTTTTATGGGTTTTGACAACAAAAGCAAATGTTGAATAAAAAACGCGGTTTGATTAAAAACAGAGCAGTTACTTTGTGCAAGAGAGAAAGAAAAAAGCGTTAAGTGTGAAAACTGGCGAACCAAACACCCACCAACAGGACTTTCACTGCATTTTATGGAAGTCAGTAGTTCAGTGCACGTTGAAGTTCAAACACACGCGACGTACCTGGTTTACTTTGAAAGGCGCCGCCGGAAGCGTGTGCCCGCGGTGGCTCCAGCTTGTCGCTGCGCTGCAGCCTGTAGGAGCGGCCGGTTCCTCCCAGCAGCCTCACGGTTCAGAGGGAAAGCTTTTCTTCTCACAGCAGCAGCGGGGATTTTCTGACTACACACGCCGGATATTCATCACATTCAGAGACGCACTCACTGCCCAAAGCGGCCGCAGAACAAGGACTCTTTCCTGGGTCGTGTATCCCTCCCCATCCCACCGCTCAGATTCGGGCCGTCGCTCCTTTTTTTCCGTTTTAATTTTTTATTTTTGTACGTTTTTTCCCTCCTGACAGTTTCTCTGTGGCGCACTCAGGTTTCTTTTGCTGACATGGTAGATTATCACGCTGCCAATAACCAGTCCTCAGCCGGCGGGGTGCAGACCTACATGGAGCAGGAGAATGACTGGGACCGGGACCTGCTGCTGGACCCGGCCTGGGAGAAGCAGCAGAGGAAGGTAAGCGAACCCGAGTCGGGCCCAGCTGGGCCGAGTCGAGCCGGGCTGGGAGGAGGAGGAGGAGGAGGAGGAGGAGGAGGCGGCGGGCAGAAAGAAAATGGCAGGGGAGGGATGTGATGGGGAGTGGAGGTCAGGCACCGAGAGCGGGCCTCGGTTTGCGCTGTTGCTGACCCACTTTAAGCGGCCGTTCCCCCCCGGCCTGTCTCACTTCTCTCGGGCTTAATGCGGATTTCTCCGTCCCGCCTGTGTGAGTGTGAGTCTGTGGCCGTGTGTGCGGGGCCGAGCCCGGGTCCGGCAGGAGCTGCTGCCCGGGTCCGGCAGGAGCTGCTCCCCGGGCGGAAACAGGGCGCCGCAGAGGTTCACACATGTGGGCTCAGAGAGCGGCTGGATGGTGTTTGTTGAAGGGCTCGGTTCCGTATCGAGGCGTCCTGGCCCACTTGTCTGCCTGCTTGGCTGCTTGCAGGCCGATAAAACTGACTGAGGCTCCCTACAGGAAGAGCTGCCCGATACGGGGGCGTTCAGGGCCGATATTTAGATCATTTAAGTGTGAAGCTGCTGTGATTCACTGGGTCCACATTTAATCAGGATTGTATTGAAAACTGATTAATTTTCAGGATCAGCTGTGGGCAGGCTGGTGAAGAGGGCCTGCTGGAGAAAGTCCTCACATGGTTAACAACTTTCCTTCAGAGTGTTTGAAGGTTTACAGCTGCTTTAAAAGCTGTTATAAATCTAAAATATTACAGGCAGATAGAGGAACCATATGGGCATCTTTACAGGTTGGCCATCATGGATCTGCACATCAGGAGGTCATGTGACTGGTCTGACAGCTCAGGTGAAGAGAGGTGTTAGAACTGAAGGGTACAGCTGTCACGAGCAATGCTAGGCTGAGCTGTACGTGCAGACTATTGTTCTATTTGGTGTCACACCCATGCTCACACTCTGCCCAAAGCTCTGCAAGTTTCTGTTGCCACACCGATTTCACTAAACGCCCACTTACTGAGAGTTTAGCTACAGCAACATTCTGCATGCACATTTAGACTACGAATGAAACCACTTGTGGTTCATCAGGTCCTGCATTTCCCTGATATTTGACCTAAAAACCGCACCAGTCATCAAACACCAGTCGTGCTGCTCATCGGATCATTTATGCAGCTTTGTGCCTGTTCATTTATTTAAAACACTCTCCATCCAACTTATCCTCATCCTCTGATTCTTCCTCCTGCCGGACAGTTTTTTAATCGATGAGCTAATCGATGCTAATGTTCTTGAAATACTTTGGATACTTGTAGTTTCGCTGGAGGATGGAAATGAAAGTCCACCAACATCCGCTTGACTTAAGGTGTTTTTCACCCAGTGTTTCTGCTTTAGGCGTCTGTTTTGCTGAATGATCACTAGAAGAAAAATGTCAGGATGCACACCCATTCAAGCCCAGATATATTCCAACATGGCCATGCATCCTGCACATGCAATCCTGACCACATGGACACATAACACTAAATCTCCCTCGCATCAGTTTTTAACCCTCTGAATTGTCGTAGTGGAGAGGCAGAATTGCTTAACAATGTGGAATGATGGGGAGGGTGTGTTTTTATGTGTGCAGTGCTAACCAGACTACGCACCCTGTCTTATTCACTAACTAGTCGGATGGCTGGCATACTTTCTACTGGTGTGACAGCATGCCGAGCATTGAATCATGCATTTTTATTAGGCTACTCAGCATTATAGCCGTCAACATCAGACATTCCTGTAGTTGATTACCATCAAAGCTGGCGGGCGCAGTCCTTCACTGTTAACTCCTGCTGGTTAGTCCAATGTGGGGACATATTTGTCCAGAGATCACACGGGTCAAAGTTTCTTCAAAAGGAAAAGCTAACCTACTAATCATTAACAGAGTGAAGCTTGTTGAGCAAACCTGGCCTGAGGTCTGTCCCCCTGCCTTCGGCCGATAGGTGTTTGGTTGACTGGGACCAGTACGGGCCGGGGACATGTCCGCCTGCCAAGCTTGAGCTGTGCCGGCCCCGATGAGGTGGGGGAACCAAGGGCAAATTCCTGCGGTTTAATCACGCTCGCTGTGCCAGTTATTGCGCAAAAGTGAGCAAACGCTTCCCGCAGGAATATCGAGAGAGACGTGGACATAATTAGTGTGGGAAAGGGTTTGTCCTGGTGGTGTGTGATGGGCGAGCCCGAAAGGTCAAAAACAGGAGCGGTTTGTCGGAGGCAGAGTTTTCCATCGTGTTGAGTAACACAAGATGGGAAAAGACAGCAGTGCTCAGGTTTTTTTGGTGTTCTTGCCTTTCTTTGGCGTCCACAGTGGAGACAGGAAAAACTGAGGGAGGAGACAGTGAGGTGGCATGTGACAGCAGACCTCAGCTTACATTTACAGGAGGCGTTCAGTTTGCACCTCATCGAATGGAGGACACCCTGGAGATTAGACTTTATCTGCTTGTGTAAACAGTGCAATGCACATTCCTCATCTATCTTCATCTTTTCAGTGAACTCACACAAAAAAGAAAAATGACTTAAGAGAAGACACTCGGCTGCAGACTTCACTTTATTTGCTGCATCTGAATAAAATTCAAAGTTTCTTCTTGGCATTG
>JAPZEA010000024.1:6381009-6392252 GCA_029783685.1 Heniochus monoceros | reverse complement strand
AGTTGCCCTGTTGTCTGAATATCTACTGTACATCCAAAGCAGAGTTCATGGCAGGCTGTCAGAGGTTGCTGCACATCTTGTTCTGTACAGAGAGACGTTGGCATCGTTTAGTCGTGCCAATAGCAGGAAAAACAAACATGTAATATGAGCAGAGTCTGTTTTTAACTCACCACAGTCAAAGCTTGTAAAAATAGGGAGCTAAAGTTCACCATATTCACACAACAGGGCAACTGGATCATGGGAATTTTCACAAAAACACTAAACAGAGCCAGAAAACTGAGAGAAGCCGACATGACCTGTGGAAAACAGGCGGGAAATCGAAGGGGAGTGAACAGAAATAAGTTTCTGCGTCATCATTTTCATTCTTGGTCTCGATGAGCTCGCTGTCGCAGCAGCCGCTTCGTCAACGCTCCGCATACGTCTCGTGTTCAGCGACTCCTATCACAGGAAATATCCAAATCTAATGTTCGGATTGCAAGAGGGTGAAGCCTTCTGGGCTCTTCTTCAGCACCGTCGCAGGAAAACCACGATGAAGGACGAAGACTCCAGAATTGCTGGCAACACTGGTCAGATGGATTCACTGCTAACGAGCTAACGTTTGCTGGAGGGCACGTGCAGTGGAAAACCAGGTGTTCAGTGCCAACAGTCTGCTGGACCTCTCAACTGTCGGCTGATTGACGTCAACTGATTAACACGTTGAGGAGCTGAGCGTTTAACAGACTCTGGAGTCTCGTTTCAGTGCTTCAGTGCGACGGGTTCGTGTCGCTGGAAGGCTGAGGTGAGCCGACACAGGTGAGCAGGATTTCATTCAGTTTCAACAAAACTTTTTACGACAAATCAAAGCTGCCGCGCGAGCCGGGACGTCTGTCAGGACACAAGGTCTTTTCTACAGATGCTACTGAAAACTGATATTTTCAACCTCCATTTAAACAAAAAATATTTCTGTATACACATGAACACATAAAAGGGTAAGTAGATGGTGATTAAATTTATAAAACATCAAATACCAGAGAGGAACATTCGCAGTGAGCTGATCTTACTTTGGCTGCAGCTTAAAAACAAACAACAGTGGCTGATTATTTATACTTCTTTGACACCTGCTTCCTCACTTTTATTCATTTAACACCCGTCTGGCACTTTCTGGCATACAAGCTCTCAGTCCTCCACCTGGACCGAGCCTCACTGTGGTGCATCCTGCAGGGCCAAACAGGTGCTGACAGGTGATCGACCTACCTGTGAGCAGTTCCACCTCTCGCCGCCTGCAGCTGACGGTGGGTTGCAGTCAGAATGTGGGCGATTCTCCCCGTCGCGTCACAGACCACATCCTCGATTCAACGAGCATGAATTCTGGCAGCCCGCGTGTTAAGCCTGTCTGATGTGAAGTCAGTGGGCCGATATGTAAAACCAGTCTCCAACCCGGGAATTAACCCAGCAACCTTTTGGCTACAAGGGCAGCTCTCTGAACCACCACTGGTCTTTGATTTGTCCTCCCACACGGAAAACTGCTTTTCTACTCCTGAACTTCATTTCACGTCATTTTGTTTTTGTGTCGTTTGTGTTTTCATTTAAATTTGTCGTCAGTATGTGAAACCACCCAGAAAAGAGTTGAGTTGAGGGTTTCAGAACGAGGAGTTCAGAGTTTGTGAAGAAGCAGCATGTCGGTGGAGCTGTGTCCACGTCCACTTACGGTGTGATAAAGGAGGAAAATGTATGGAAAGCCGGCCTCGTTATCAGTGTTGCTGTTATCTCTGAGATAATCCGAGTCTGACGATTGAACTCTGTTTGGAGAAACTCCTTCTGTCTGTCAGCAGAGCAGCCAAAACACTTCACGCAGCACATTCCAGAACACTTAACTCCACTGGAACAACGTCATGAGGCGATGCCCAGAACACAAGCCCACCACTCGGTACCCGGCCCCCGACATACGCCCACCTCACCTCCGGGCTCGCTTTGGTTTGTTAATGTCCTGACTGAAACATGAGCCTGGGCTTTTCTGCCCATGTTCAGAGATAATGGGTATTTACAGCTGGACTGCACAGCAAAATCTGAACACTGCATTATTTAAACAAAGATAGGTTAACCATTACTGTGTTAGCATGGCAGAGTCCAGAAAGCCTTCAGGAACCGAGGGAAGACACAGTCACGCAACCTGCATGACCGAGACGAGTCAGGAGACAAGTCTGAGAGGTAAAACCTCTGTGGCACAGAAAGGTCAAAGGCACCAAGGTGACACGATCAAGAGTCAGTAGATCACCGGCCGAAGCGAGTCAGAGTCATAGTGCCCAAATGAGAAGGACAAAACTAACAATGACAGATAAGTTTCAGTCGCAACACCTACAGAACCACGAGAAGGATGAGTTACAAAACCGGACCAAACAAGTCTGCTCTGTTCCAGGAAATGCTCTACTCATAAAACATGCAAGACCAAGAAAAGTCCGAGCTGTAACGCCTCCGAGACAAAGACACAAAACTAAAAGACTGATTGGCGTCCGAGGTGACGGAGCATCAGCTTCATCTCGCTCAGATCACTGATTTCCAGCATCTCTTCATGCAGGTCTGTGCCGAGGTTTGGAGATATTCACCTCCGGCTTCACTGCTGCTGCTGAAACACACCAGAAACCCAATGAAAACCAAAACCAGAAGAGGCATCCTGCCGTGCTGATGACACATTTCACCACTTTAACAGAATAACATTGGGGGTTTCCTCAGAGCACTTCACTTTCAGTTCGCTTTGTTCACCACGATGCTGCAGGATGTGTAACTGCTGGCCTTCTCTGCTAAAGTTCAACATTCTGAAACTTTCCACCCAGCTTCTTGAGAAACAGCATGAAAACCACATAAAGAAACAACAACAGACAAACAAGCCAACCTGTCAGTGATCCGTGCATCAGTGTCTGAAACTTCTACTGAGAGCATTAAGTTTTGCTTCTGAAGAAAATTTATTTAAAATCATTGGCTTTACTTTTTAAACTCATGTTGTATGACAGAAAAAACCCACAGAATGTTCTGTTAAATTCAAGGGAAGATTTTGTCTTTGTTTATTTAAATCCACCAACTCCAAAGCTGTCTGATTTACAGGTTTTATATTTTAGCTCACAAGCTAATTAGCAGCCCATCCTGCTTGGTTTAGTTGAGCAGCCGTTACTGATCGACAAAAACTGTCTGTTAAAGCCACAAAGTGTCATTTCTACGTTTCTGTTCCTACATGGAAATCTTGTTGTTGTTGGACTGCGTTTAGATCTGAGCAGGAAACATAAAAAATCTGAATATTTCAAGAAATATTTGAGTTGTTATTTCTGTAAGTTAGCTGACGTGTAGCCGAGTCGTCATTTTACTGGACGTTTTTCTTCTGCTGTGATTGGCCTGAAAAAAAAAAACAGTAATCAATGAGCAAAACAGACGACTTATTATTCAAAGTTCTGCAACCAAGCAAATCATTGCATCGTTCTCTGCTAGGAAATCTCAGGGAATCTGGCCAGAAGTTGCTGGAAGGAGAAAAATTAACAGCAATGTTCAATCTGTATTTCATATCAGCAACTTTTTAGCTTCCTGAGGTGGAGTTTTTAATGGAGGACACACTTTTTCCAGCGGACTTTCTATGTGTGTATTTAAGTTTCACCTTTTGCAGCTGCCCTGTCCTCACTGCAGACTGCTCCATCCTGTTAAACTGTGCAGTCAGTGCGTATCGGTGAGACCGGAATGTAGCTTTTCCCCTTGTAAACACTTTAACAATAAGTCTCGTAAATCCTGACGGCTCTGCGCTCAGACCTGCACATTCCTGAACGCAGAGACCGACTCCAGACAGCGCAGGCTCATTTACACCAGCGCGGAGGACAATCCTGCATCCTGATTGGCTGGCAGGTGTCTGATAAAACTGTATACGGGACACCTCGGACATTAGTTCGGGTCAGCAGTTTAACCGCTGTTTTAAATTTAAAGGCTGTTTGAGCTGCTGGCAACCACAGCAACGACACTGATGCTCCAGGCTCGGCTCGGTCCAAATCAGCCTTTTAGTTTATCCAGAAAAAAAAACACATAAAAAATGATTTCTGCCATTTGGATCCGAGCCAAAGTGGTTTGAAACGTCTCAGTCTGAGCACTCCGGCTGCTCACGTTTGATTTCAAAGTGTCTTTTGAGTCACTCGGAGCACAACAATGGCGTCAAATCCAGAGTGACAGCAGAACACAAGCTGCTACGAGTTCTGCGACCTCCACTCTCGTGTTGTCAGCGTCCAGTTACTGACGCTTCAGGCCCTTTCAGACACGGCGTGGTTTGAGGTTTGACGCCGCTGAGGTTCAGCCGTTCATCGGCGAGCTCGCCAGGCCAAGCTCTGCTCAAAAAAGCCATCGCGGGACAGAGAAACACATCGGAAACATAAACGCTGGGCTTCATAAGGCCGCGCTGCCGCTGTAGAGCAGAAGTCAAACATCCCAATAATCAGAGAACCAACAGATGGCTTCAGTAGGAAGAGGTGGCACTGCATAATCCTGCAGAGCGAAGCTGAGGTTCAGGTGAGAACATAAAAACAAAAAACAACACTCACAAATATATACAAATACGGCCACCACTGAAGGAACTGCACAGGTCTGCTCATCACAGCACGCACATCAAGGCATACTGGAACTGGACCAGTAATAACCGTCTGTAGTTTGGGGCGTTACTGGTGCGTCCTGTCCGTGAGGTTCTGTTCACCGATGACACGAACAGATCAGACAGCAGAGAGTTAACCTGCTCAGACACACGTTGGCCTGTTTGTGTGGGACGACCTGGAAGAAGCGAGCATGACTGCAGGGCTGAAGTCTGACATACATACCTGAGCTGAGAGCAGGAGGGGCCGCCTCCACCTGCGAGCTTTATGACAGGTTGTTTTTTTTTTTTTCCCTTTATTCTCCCTTTCGCCTTACTCCCTTCACGTGTGGGACACGGTGCTGCCAGATTGTCTTGGCATGGGGTAGGAGGGATTACGCGTGTGTGCAGTCACTCATTACCTCCTTAAGAATAGATTACTACTCCTCCGATCTGGGGAGCCGGGGAGTGACGGAGGAAGCCACTAAAAACATTCAGCTGCTGCATGGAGATGCTGCTGTGTGTATGAGGGTGTGTGAGGGAATATTGTCATGTGATCCCATGCTTGTCTGCTGCAAAGTGACAGACGTTTGCGTGGCGGCTCAGCGTCCCCCTGCCTGTCTCACCTCTTTGCTGTGGCGGCCTCACATGTAGTATTTGGGCAAAGGTAGAGGCACATGGATGCACTGAGGTTTGTGCTGCAAGCCAGCCGAGGTCACAAACATACCAGAGAGTTCCACCATGAAGGTAAAATCCCAACATAAAAACAGTGCTGAATGGAGTAGCATATACCCATTTTATATAACTGATTTTTTTTAGCCACTTGGGGGCTGTAAAAAAAACATACATATTTGCATTTTATTATCTGACTTATTGAAGTGACCTTGTCAGCAAACAGTTGCCTATTTACACCTCCAGCAGACACAGAGCAACATTCATTTAGAGTGGCGTTTGTGTCCACCCGCAGAGTGGGAAAAACCATCTGTGAGCCTCCAACTTATAATTCTGAGTAAGAGATGTCGGGACTTTTTGACATTGACAATTATCTCCCTCTTGGTGAAAAGAACAGGAGGCGTGCTAACAAATTAACCAACACTTTCACTGACGCAAGTGATTCAGATAATTTTAAACTGCATATTTACACACTGTTTGTTTCTGGTTTCACTTGGCAATCAGCCGCTACAAATACGCAACACAACAAAAATAGCTAATGTAGGGTGTTTATTTGAAAAAGTGCTGTTTTCCTGTTCTGTCAGCCTTGCCTGAACGCTGCATTAGTCCAATATACAACGGCCTTTCGGTCTTTTGCTCTCCACCAACTTAATATCTAACTCTTTAGCCACTAAATGCTCCATTATGTTTAGTAGCTCATCGCTAACTTTGTCTGTGTGCTGTTTGGTGCTAAGCAGGTAGTGCACAGTCTGAACAGCTGACTGATTAGAATCCATTTATAATATTGAAAATATTGATTTTAGCTGCTTCATCAGTTATCAAGCAAAAAATGTTAAATATTTGCTAGTTCCAGCTCCTCAAGTGTGAGTATTTCCTGATTTTCTGCTTTTAATATCACTGGCAACTGAATATTGCTGGCGTTTAGCAAAACATGCTAACTGAAGACCATGCTTCAGTGCTGTAGCCTGAACTTTTAGAAATACTGAAGCCAAGAGTCCAAAGTCCCCCTGTAAACTGCACCCAGGGGTGTTTCAAACCCCCAAATTTCTTTTTAAACTTCTGACAACAGCCCAACATGGGTTGAGGCACGTTTGACATTTTAGACACTTCCAATGAATTAAATAATCCAGAAATAAACAAGACGAATTGATAGTGAATATAATCTTGCCATCAGTGATACCTTGTAGTGGCTGGTCGAGTGTGTGTGTGTGTGTGTGTGTGAGAGAGAGAGAGAGAGAGAGAGAGCACATCCTCTGAGCAAATTACTCTAAATCTTGATGACTGTCGCTAATTCCATTTCCATCTCTTTCTCTCTCTCACACACAAACACATCCTATGCACAGCCTGTGCATGGCACTGCCTCGCATGTCTCTGCATGCGTGTACACAGCAAAGATCATCACTGCTGCATCAGGTATCAGGGCGAGAAGACAGAAGATGATAGAAGCATAGACTGAAGACAAAATGGTGAGCAATGTGCTGTGAGAGAGAAGAGTGGAAAAGGGTTTGTGTGGTGTTGGTGGTGGAGCAGTAAGAGATGAAGAGGAGGAGGAAGAGGAGGAGGAGGAGGAGGAGGGGGGATAAACACAGTGATGGAGAGTGAGTGAGAGGGAGTGAGGGGGGGGAGGAGCAGAGAGATGATTCCTCTCTCTAATCCTCTAGACACACGCTCGGTCTGGCTGCCTACTGGCTCAAAGAGAGAGACGGAGGCAGGTGGAGGGCGCAAACAGAGAGAGAGAGAGAGAGAGAGAGAGGAACCAAGTGGGAAGGAAAAAACAAGATGAAGGGAAGAGAAGAAAGGAGGGCAGCCTCACGTAAACCACGCTGAGAGAAACGCTGAGAGAGAGAGAGAGAGAGAGAGAGAGAGAGGTAGTGAGGACGAGGAGGGCTGGAGAAACCAGCAACTCTTGCTTGGTTTTGCGAGCAGAGGGAAGGAGACGGAGCAGGAGGAGGAGGAGGAGGAGGAGGAGGAGTGCCGATGCTTCAGTGCAGATCTGCTTGAACCAAACCAGGAGAGAAGGAGTGGAGCAACAGAGAGGAGGGGGAGGAATCCATCGAGTAGTAGCTGGAAGAGAGGCAGAGGGAGGGGGGAAAGGGAAGAAACGAATAGGATGGAGGAGCGGAGAACGAGCAGAGACACAGATCCCCGGTTTCTCAGGCTCACGCGAGTGTATGGACCTGAGCCCGCCCAGAGTTACTACAAGATGCTGTCAAAGAACCAGAGTGTGAGGGCGGAGTGTTAGTGTGTGAGTGATGCCTGTTTGCACAAACTACGGCTGCTCTTCCAAGCTGAGTAGAAGTAGATGAGCGCCGGTGTCTCTGAGCGTTGGACCAGGTGTGAGTGTGTGTCGGTGTGAGAGCGTATGACAGGCCAGCTGTTTGGGAGGTAAACACCGTCAGGTGCGCCCAGAGGAGGGAAACAAGGAGGGACAGTGGCAAGACACGCTCACCTGAGCAGCTGCATGGACGGAGAATTACGCACACAGACTGTGTGTGCAGTTAGCACATAGACAAGCTTCAGTCCAACCATCTCAGGTGCAGATCAGGGTGTGTGTGTGTGTGTGTGCGTGTGTGTGTGTGTGTGTGTGTGTGTGTGTGTTTTGGGACAGCATCTAAAAAAGAAGAAAGGCAGATCACAGCAGCAATGAGGTGCCACTGAACTTCTTCAAGGTTGCTTTTGGCTCTTCTTTCACACAAGCCACCTGAAGCCACTCCCTACCTCATCTCAACCCAACAAGTGGACTTGAAGACTCAGAAAAAAAAAAGAAAGGACTTTAACACCAGCACTGGTGCCCTGCTGACTGGGAAGCCCCCACCTGATTTCCTGTGCCCGGTGGATGCCTCCTAACTCCAGCCATGGGAGAATGGACCATCCTAGAGCGCCTCCTGGAGGCCGCCGTGCAGCAGCACTCTACTATGATCGGAAGGTGAGTTGGTGTGGGAGTGGGAGTTTTAACTGAAACAATGTAAAAACAACCCATTCTTGCTCACATCTATCATGTGTGCATGAGTTTTCATCAGTGCGTGTTTCGACTGTATGCCCAAACATACTGTATTTGAAGTTTACCAAGGCATGGGGAGCATGCAGAATATGAATCCTTCCCTGCTTCCTGCCAGTGATTCCTGGTCCAATGTGGCTGATGGCAGGCAGAGGGAGGATTTGCCTCTTAATCCCTCTGAGTGACATGATGGAGGGAGGGGGTTTAGGCAACCAAGAAGGAAACTAGTAGCCCACGCAGAGGCTTTGGACATCAGAGGATCCAGAGCAGTGTGAGGACGTCTCACCTTAAAAGTGCCTTCATTCACAGTTTTGCTGTACCTCTCAGTGGTGATGTCCTCACTCTCCTGCTCCTTTCTGCCAGCTTTTATGTCAAGTCCACTTCAGAGGCCGTCACGTTGCACGAGCGTGCCTCATTTGAGCTTTCCCACAATTTCCTCCCACATCCCTTCTCTCTTATCCTTCTTTCTTTCTCTGTCAAGTATGAAGTCATTTCACAACCCAAAAAAAAACAGTGACTAGTGCAAGGTCACGGCAGTTATGATTTATGCATCATTCTGCATGCTGAGATGTCTTGTATTTTAGTTGGAATAACTCCTTCTCGTCGGCCGCAGAATGGGCAATTATTGATGAGAGTTTTAGCCACAGAGGCACATCAGCACTGTGGATGCTATTGAACATGATTTTACATCTAGTAAAGGACATATTCCTGACTTTGGAGTTTTCTCGGGACATCTTTGAAAACCACAGGTTCAGCACGGGTTCATTATCAGCATGGGTTCATTAGAGACTGTCTGAATTCAAACCGACCCCTTGAAGCTACTGACTCACTCTGGCTCGTGGTACTCTTGAATTATTGAGCGAATAAATGTCAGCCAGTTCATGAAGTAAATGATGTGGAGAGATATTATTTTTTGGCAGAACATCTTCTGACAAAGCTCTGAGTGTGAATTTTGTTGTGTCGAGTTATGAAACTGAAGTGATTTTGAGTCTTGTTCTGAGAGCAGTCTGCTGGTTGAATGGTTAGTTAGAGCTGTTTCCTTTGATGTTATGATGAATGATTGGTCAGCATTTGCTTCTCCTCATTCATGTGACACTGTAAGAGCAGCGTCGCTCATCAGCCGGGCTAGTCATCCTGGCTGCAGGGTCTCAGCGAGAGCGAGAAAGAGAAGACACAGAAAGAGAGGCTTGCTAAGGAGGGAAAGCACTAAAGAGAAAATGAAATCCGCAAGGCAATCGAGGGAAAGAGATGGGGAAAAAAAGGCAAAAGAGTTTGATCGCAAAGTAGAGAGGAGACGAGCGGAATCGACAGTCAGAGTGTGAGATGTGAGAGACAGGAAGCAGATGACAGAGAAAGAGTAAAAAGACCAAGTGAAGGCGAAGGCAGCGAGGAGCGGTTATTCACAGACAAGCGAGCAGACACATGGCCTCAGTCTGCAGGGCGTTGGTAGGAAGCCAAGAGGACTGTCTCGTCACGAGATGGTGCTGCATGTCACGACCTAAGCAGTGCAACCAGGACACCCGGCGGCAAAAAGCCTCAGATCATCTTTACGCAGATTATATCTGTTGTCCAGACAGTTGAAATGTTCAGTCGATGGGAGGGGCTGTCCAAAAACTTTTTCAAAATTCATATACAGGACTTCCAGCAGCCCGGCACAATTTCACTTAGATTTGTTTAACCTCAATATATTTGGTTTCTATTTCCAGACACCTCAGATTTTATAATGTACACACTGTTTCTTTAAACCAGTGAAGTTCAGAGATCAGAATTCCATCAACAGCATCTCTTCAGCTAGGAGGAAGCTGCTCGGTTTGCTCAACGCTCCTTCAGCAGGGTGGATATTCGCTGTCGACTGGCTTCAACTCAGGCTGACACGCTGAAGGATGTAGGGATGCATTAGCTGCATTAGCAGATGATGTTCAATTTTAATGGTATTTTTAGCAACGCTGGCGCTCAACTATTTCATGGTTAGTGCTAATTAGCAAATGCTAACAAGCTTAACTACAGTAGTGATGCATTAGCGTTCAGCTCAAACCACCACTGTGCCTTCTTGTCAATGCACAACAATCAAATATAACAATCATTTAAAAAGTGTTATTACAGTTAGAAATTAACCTGCAAGTAGAACTCTTGTCAGTCATTCTCAGCTCCTTACTCTGCTGACATACTGACTGACTGTCCAATCAGAGTACAGGCTGTTCTTTCCTTGTGAAAGTCTTACTAACTCTACTAAGAGAATTATTTTTGTGGCATCCATGCAATAGCTATTGGATGTTTGTTAGTTTTACGACACAACCCAAGGTAGGCACTGGTCTGGTTATGGGAAATCTAAAGGGGTATTGCTGCTTGTTTCGTTCAGTAACAGACAAACAGTACATATGACATTTTACCAGCAATGTATAAACAAAGAGAGGGTGTCATTCGTGGTATTTATTTATCTCTTAAATTTTGTTTATTGGAAGCACTCCTAATCACTTAGTGCTATTACTGATAATATGAACAGAGCCAGTCAACCATTTTTAGCTTTAGTTTCTGTGTGACAGCCTGTGCGTTCCCACAGTAAAGTGTCTTCCCTGCATCTGGCTTTTCTACAGCTCAAAACCATCTAATCTGGGACATCACTGCTGACATGAATTTTTATAAACGCATGCTAATACTCCCTCAATCCTAAAACCTATTGGTCCCTCCGCTGTGGTTTCATGCGTCTCATTGGTCGGCGCAGGTGCCGTCCTGTCGGAGAAAGCGTTGGACAGGTTGCTGCCCCTGAGGCGATGCCAGCGTGTGTTCTCATGAGCCCACCATGACAACAGCCTGCAGGCCTGAGTCAATTCGTCATGCATGAGTCACACACACATTAGGGGGAATATAACTCTCGTTGTTTGTGTAAGATTACAAGCGGCTCCAGAGATTCCCTTCTACGGTCAGGGTTTGTGTGTGTGTGCGTGTGTGATCGCTCACGTGCATGTGTGTGTGTGCCCTGTTCTACTGGTTCTAAAGAAAATATGT
>JAPZEA010000024.1:6304648-6316405 GCA_029783685.1 Heniochus monoceros | reverse complement strand
CGTTATAGTCAGCTTTATTGTCTCATTTTGGGAGGATAAACTGGTTCAGCCTGAAAAAACAACCTATAATATCAACAAAACCCTTTTGCACCTTTTATACATTCTAGGCCAGTGTTTGCTCTTGTAAATGTCCACTTAGACCCAAGGGCATATATCTGCTCTCACAGGCCAGAGCAAGCAGAGAAACAATCATGTTTAGGCCATCCATGAATGACAGATAGTTTTAAATTGTCCTGTCAGCAGGACAGAAGAGACCAATAGAAATGTTTTTCCAAGCCTTTTACTGCTCTCAATCTCTGCGCCGCTCTGCCATGAGAGGAGAAAATGCTTGTTTACCCAGAAACCAACGGGCCTCGCTGATTGCCATCCCAACGGTAATGGCCAAGGATGAGGCAGATCAATAGCCATCTACACCCATTCCTACAGCAATAACATTCAATAGGAAAACCCATTTACTTTTACTTACCTTTGCTTTATTTTGTTTTACCATAAGGACAGCCAGTTCTGATGAAGATGGGATTTGACTGGACGGGCAGTTGTGGTTATGGATCTTTTTTTCTACTGTATTGCTTTTTTCACTGTTGGTAACAATGAGAGTAATAACAGAGACAAAAAAGGTTAAGATGGTAAACTGGTAACGCCTGAACCGGAGGTGAGGAAACCAGTTTATCTGAGAGTTAGCAGGGAACTAAACGGAAGGTGGGGTTATGGTCAGCTAGTTGTCAGCTTTGTAGCACTCAAACAAAGCAGTCATGGTCTGACACAGCAAGTGTTGCTAACGTTAATTACAGATGAAGAAAGCAGCCATTCACAACAGGTTTTCTGCTCGTGGAGTCACATGATTTAATGTCAATGTGTCCATTGTAGGAGCAGTCAGACGACAGCAGTGAGGAAGAGGCTGCAGGAGACACAGAGAGTATGTGACAATAATACCATCCCCGGAAGTGGTGCAGTGGTCAGAAAACAAATAGAGATTTCTACTTTGACAACTGTTGTCAATTTAATGCAACTCCTGGTACATTATTATGTAATGTGTCTCATGCACATGCCATCATACTGTAGATGCACTTCTGACATTCATTTTATTATTTTATTATTTTCTTTTTCTTTTTTTTTAAAAAGTTGGTTTTGGTTGGTTTCTGTACGCATAGTATACTATAGTTTTATTTTCTAATTTCTATTATTGGTTTGTTTGTTTTTTTTTGTTTTGTTTTTTTAATCTATCGTGATCTGGTCCTCGTCTTTGTTCCCGCCAGTGGACTTCCTGCGAAACCTCTTCTCCACCACCCTGGGCCTCGGCTCAGCAGACAAAGTTCTGGATGAGCTGACTCTGGAGGGAGTGGCACAATACATAAAGAGCGGAAAATGTGAGTCTTTACCTGCTTCCATTCTGCTCATCCATTATTTCTGACCACAGTGGATGGATTTGCATCATACTGTTATAATAATGCAGTTGTTATTGATCTACGTCAGATGTGTCTCTGTGTCCACACAGGTAAAAACATCGTCTGCATGGTTGGAGCATGAATATCCACATGTTAGTCTCTCAGTTTGAATATCACAGATAAAGCATTTGAAAGTATCAAACTTTTAAATTATTATTGCTTGATTTTTAATCTGTAACTCTTAACACCATCTCCACCCACAGCGGCTGGGATCCCTGATTTCCGCTCGCCAGGAACGGGCCTGTATGCAAACTTGCAGAAATATAACCTGCCTTACCCAGAGGCCATCTTCCAAATCGATTACTTTAAGGTGTGTGAAAGATTGCTTTCTTTGAAAGTATGGAAAATGGACCTATGGCAGCTTTTAAGTATTAGAATTGAAATTAGATGATGATTTACCTTGACCTTAATTCTAACCTGATTAATCCACAGTTTAACTAAGAAGCCAAGTCTTGGATTTCAGTTTTGCTCTATTATGATAACAGATGTGGAGAATATGCAAGTTTTAGGTTGTAACTAAACTCAAGAACAAAAACCCAGCACATTAAACCTAATTTTTAGCCAGTTGGACCACTACTTCTTTGCCACTCTGGCTAATTGCTTGGTATACACTTGTACAGTCATCTGAAGAGCATCATGTCTTGTGATATGAGGCAGTGCTCACTCCAGTCTTCACTGTCACTACAATGAAATGTAACATTTTCCTCCGTCTTTCCTCTCAGAAACATCCAGAGCCTTTCTTCGCCTTGGCCAAGGAGCTTTACCCAGGACAGTTTAAGGTACAAAACACTTCTTGCTGCCTTGTGTACCTCAAATAATTGTAATAAATGTAATCACTGAGTAGAATAAAAAATCGATCAGAATATTTAAGCATAAAGTGTAACTTCAGAAGACAAAGGCCTCACAGGTGTTTGTTCTCTTGTGGCTGACTTTTCTTGCTGTTTAGCCGACAATCTGTCACTACTTCATGAAGCTGCTGAAGGACAAGGGGCTCCTGAGACGCTGCTACTCACAGGTAAGAAAAACCCCAGCTAGAGTCCCCACTTCACATACTGCACATTGAGTCTTTGCGGTTTGGTATTGACATTAACATGTACGTTTCGATTCAGAATATTGACACTCTGGAGCGTGTGGCCGGCCTCGAGGGAGACGATCTAATTGAAGCTCATGGAACGTTCTACACGTCCCACTGTGTCAGCTTCTGTTGCCGCAAGGAGTACAACCTGGAGTGGATGAAAGGTGTCTTTTGCTTTTTTTAGCCTTTACATGTTGGAGCATCGAATTACAGAGGTGTGATTTCATCCATTCTGGACTTTAACCTCCTCCCTCTGCCTTGCAGATAAAATCTTTTCTGATGACATTCCCCGATGTGACAAGTGCAGCAGTTTAGTCAAGCCAGGTCAGTGGATCTTTGTCTCTCTGTCTTTCTTATTCATTCTCCTTCCAAAAAGATCTACCAACAAACTCTATTTTATCTCTTTCTTACATTGCAAAAAGACTACTAGGTAATTATGTCACCATATATCTCAGTACCTCTGTGTCCCGTGCTTGTTTTTCACCAAGATATCGTTTTCTTTGGAGAGAATCTACCTGTCCGGTTCTTCACTTCAATGAAGATGGTGAGGATATGACAGTGCAAGCAAGCATGCATGCATGCATGTTTGAAGAGAATGTTATGCAACACCTCTGCAGAAATAAACTCTTTTGACTGTCTTTATCTACCTGTCAGGACTTTCCTCGCTGTGACCTTCTCATCATCATGGGGACGTCTCTGCAGGTCCAGCCATTTGCAGGACTGGTCAGCAGGTACTGCAGATCAAGTTTCATATTCCTGAAAGCCGCTGCTGACCATAGAAACAGCTGCAGTAATAATCTGGCAGCATGCTGCAGTCTAGCAGCCAGTGAGCCCGTCCTGCAGAATGAAAGGTTTAGGCTTGATTCCAGCAATAATCTTGTCTTGTGGACATGTCTCTGAGGGCCCGCTCACAAGGGATGGGAATCAAGAACCAGTTCCAAGTTGTCAGATCAGCGGGAATGGCATGCCTCTGAGCCTATCAAATCCTTTTAACGATGGCGGCATGTTTTTCTGACAGTTGCAGATTGCAAAACAGTGATATCAAACTGATGCATATACGCTGCTTGAAACTTGTGTGAAAGATGACAGCAGTGCTTGTTGTAATGTCTGTAAAATGTAAGGGTGGAAACACCAGCAATATCATAAAAACATCTTTCTATGCAACATGGGCTTGAATTCCAGGAATGCCATGTATTTGACACTTACAGAGGGTAAATATTTTATGCTATAATAACATTAGTGCCACACAGGCAGGCTTAGCAGATTTTTTTCTTTGACTAAAAAGCAAATGCCGCACAAATATTCTCTCATTTCATCCATTTTAGATGATGACACACAGACTTTTGCTAGAGCTGGCTCTCAGCCTGCAGACAGCTCAACTCGAGTTACGTTGATGCTGAAATTCTGTGCCGGCCTGCTTTTATTCCACACAGATAATTGATCAGGAATCAATGAGGGAATCGATAAAGAATCGGACCAATAAGTCGAATCGATAGTGGCATTGGTATCGATAAAATCTTATCAGCTCCCGTCCCTACTGCTCACCCACATTTTGGAACTTATTGTAGATTACTCTGGTTAAGAGCTTCTGCTGAATGACTGAAATATTGTTGTAGTAATTTCTTGTTTGCTCCTTTCTTTCCTTTAGGGTTTCGAAAAGTTGCCCCAGACTGCTCATTAACATGGAGAAGGCAGGGCAGGTGAGCCTTCACCCCTCCACCAACCCTTTCTGCCTTTATCCGGACTGTTTTTTCTATCATAGATGTGTTTCTTGGCATCTCTGTGCAGCGCTGTCTTTGTGTTTCTCTGCAGGCTGATCCTCTGTTTGGGTTGCTGGGTTTTGGAGGAGGGATGGACTTTGACTCAGACAAGGCATACAGGTGATACAGAGAAAAGTTTTTTAAAGATTATAAACTGGGTCATAATGATCAGTAGTGACTCATATTTTTTATATTAAACATGTGGATGTATTCTGTGGTTTAGTTTTAACTGACATGATGCAGTTTACTTTTGCACCACCGGAGAGTGCCAAAGCATTATCCATGATGAGGACTTAATGCGATCAGCTGTGCTTTTCACTAATTCATACTTAATGCCATTACTCAGTAACTCACTTAATCAGTAATTACCCAATCAATCAATAGTCATAACATTCAGAAGTTGTTGCTCACATCTTGCCACTATTTAAGAAATATGCTTCAAATTTTTAAACAGCCATCTTTAGTAAAGTGCATATTTCTGGCTTATCATCAGAGTAATAGAAAGAAGAAGAAAAAATCCAATGATTTGTATTGGCGGGCAGTCAGTGTTGGAATATTTGTGTGTGCTGGAAATGAAGAGGTGATATGGAGCCATGTCCTTGTTCTAACATAGTGGCCCTTTTTCCTTCTCTCCAGAGATGTAGCTCACATCAGTACATGTGATGACGGCTGCTTGGCTCTAGCTGACCTGCTGGGATGGAAGGTTAGTTACACAATCACCTTTCATGGATCCAGTGCTCATTTCAGGTCGTGCTTCTTGTGTGAGCACAGTCTGTTTATTGCACAAAGATCACACGAGTCTGAGGGTAAACAGCCTAATACTGTAATCATTTCAGTGAGAGGTAATTAGGCCATTGTACCTACTGCTGTCATTCAAACGCAATGTGCTACCTCTGTTTCCCCTCATAGGCTCATTAACATAATCTCATTTTGCTGGTATGCTGCTTGTGCGTTAAGTGTTATACCCTTTATTTCCTGTTGTGTAATTTTTATTCTTAGTTCATTCGTTACTTTAATATCTCACCGTATCCTGCAGCGCAGACTGAATTGCAGATACTTCTGTATATCATTAAAGCTTCACTAAATATTTTCTTGTTTGACATACAGTACTCTATCCTGGTACCTTAAATTAACATACTTTCACATCATCTTCAGAATTTATTCTCTTTTCAGAGGGACAGCTCTTTCGATGAACTGTACTGTACTGCAGTGGTTTTCAAACTTTTTGGGCCCAGGGCATACAAAGGGCAAGCCGAAATCTCAAGGCATCTGTGCAAAATAGCCTCAATAACGCATGTTATTGAGTCTGTCATCATTTATTTGTATTTACCAATGCCACATAAAATTCGACAGCTATACAGCTATATTACCCATGAAATATTTATCAACAAAATAATTCAAGAATTAATATGAAACTTTGTAGAATAACATGAAAGCAGCAACACACTCATTTAAACCGTACAGGTCACAAAACTGAAAATTAGGTAATGGAACTGAAAAGAGTGAGATACAGAAAAATGTGTGTGCTCGGTTTTCTATATTTGTGAGGTCAGTGGAAGGCCACTCGCGGTGTGGGGCCCCAAAAGCTGGATCCCATTGCATAAATCAGAAAATTTTAGTTTGAAGACTTGGGTTAAGGTTAGGATGAGGCAATGGTTAGGGTTAGGTTATGTCTACAGGACATCGTTGATTTAAGTCTATGCAATGGCCCCACAAGTGCTGGAAACAAACGTACGTTTTGTTTTCCCCACAATCCAAAAACTGTTCAGTGCAAAAAGAAAGACAACTCAAAACACTGCTCTGGGTATCACCACAGAGCCCCAAAAAACTGCCAAGACCAGCAACTATTGGAGAAAGTGTGGGAAGACTGAGAAATACACACATCCGCCGGATTATTCCTCCTCCTGACGTATACCGCAGAGACCAGGCTTATGTTTTACCATGAGTTATATATTGCCATTATGTCTGCAATAATAATGTATTGTTGTCACAAAATCCCACAGCACACCTGGACTTGCCTCATGGCACACGGTTTGGAGACCACTGCCATGTTGTACCTTAATAAAAACAAATAGCAGGCTCATATGTCAGCCACTCAGTATTATCATCTCCACTGTAAGAAATAAAAGGTCCACATACCAACAGCTCTAAAGTTCACTAATGAACTCGTTGTATCTAGTTTGTTAAATCTGTGCAAAAATAGAAATGTGAAAAACACAATTTATGCTTTTAACTATTTCTTTGTGAACAACAGATGGTCACGGTGACTTCCTTGAGTCTTGATCTCATTATCAGATTGCCAGACAACCAGCGGAGATGCTGTGCCACCTAACCACAAAATGTTGTTGTTTACTTAACTGTTCGTGTACAGATTAAATAACATATAGATTAAATACAGCGTGTTAAACAGTAAGCTTTAGTCGCTGGTTGATGATTTGGGCTTTTTTGGGGGGGGGTTATGCTAAGCTAAGATAAACACCTGCTGGCTCTAGTTTCATATATAGCCGACAGACATGAGAGTGGTGTCATCCTTGCAACTATCGCTCAGAAAGAAAGCAAATAAGCCTTTAAGGTTCCTTGAATGCAATTACATTTGGCATGTAAACAGTCTAGTTTCAAGATATTGAATATCAAGTCATTGGCCATGTCAGTAGAACTCATGTAGAAATATCTATAAGCAGCCTCACTCATTTGTCTAAATATACCGTAAACAATTTAGTACAAAGACGCCTGCGGTAGTCACAAGGCCTTGTCAGTGCAGAACTGCAAAAAAAAAAAGGTGAGAGCTGTTGAAATGTCAGGCTAACCTATTTATGATTTTCCTGTGTGATGTTGTGGTCCCAAGTCACCACTGTGGAGGGACGTCTCAATAAAAAAGCAAAAGCATGAGCAGCTTCTCGTTTTCTTACGGTCGCTGTTCCGCTCACCACTCTGTCCTCCGCGTCTCCGGCCATTACTCATGTTAAATCCCTTGTTTTGCCGTCACTGCTCTGCAGGCGGAGCTGGAAGAGCTGGTGAAGCGGGAGCACGCCAGGATTGACAGTCAGGACAAGACCAGTGAGAACAAAGGAGCTGCAGCCAAGGCGAGCTCGGCGTCAGTGGCACCGGAGCCCAAAAAGGAAGAGTAACTTCTTGAAAAGCTCCCTTTTTCAGAAACGCTTCTGTAGTGATGTCACATTTTGGCACAGTCGGCTCATCAAGAGAGATTATGATGCCAGGCTTTTTGTTTGGAAGAAAGCTTGTTTTCCATCCGCGGACATTTAATTCTTCTGAACGACCTCACGGGACATCCCTGTGTTTTATGCTCCTGTCCTGTTTATATCGCTTATTTGCACTTTACTGACATCAATTTACTTTCCTTTATTTTCTTTTTTTCATTAGCCCACAACTATCTCAGCTGTATATTTCTGTCTGGGGCAGTTAAGTCTGTGCATGGGCAGATTTAACTGCAGTAGGCTCCTTGTTCAAGTTTATCTACAGTTCAGCAACACATCCCACAGAGCGTGGAAGGTGGTTCACATCTCCAAAACCCAGACATGACTCTGCTGCATTACAGGACAAGCTACAGTATTGTCTCCTCCCCCAAGCCAAAATCTGTTGGCCTGATTGGTTAGTGACTTCATAAAAGTACTTCCTGATAGGTGACCTGAGGTAGTTGTAAATGTAACGAAAGGATAATTGCTAATGTGGAACTTTTAAAATGTTAAATTAACAGTTTTTTCCTTGTTAACCTTTTGCTCTTGTTTGATTTGACTTCTGTAATTTCTTTTAACACAGTGCTCTCAGATGTTTATGGAACAACAAACAAATGATGCATAAAATAACAGTAACTTTGTGCTCTCTACAGTCAGGTCCTGAGTTGCTCCTTAGTTGATTTTGCCTTTTAAATCTTAGGGGATAGATAAAGTGCTGTAGAGACACAAGGAGCACAAAGAATAGAAGAATAGTTTTAATACGGTGTAGTGAAGTATGAGATGGTGTTGTTTCATAGGAAACTGTGGGCTGTCTGAAAAAGCATGAATTGTTATGTAATGATACAGAAAATCCAGTGGTGGACACATTTACATTTACATCTGTACTAAAGAATGGAAACCGAATGCAAAAATCTGCAATAAATTTGGCCTTTGTAAAGCTGATGATGTTGACTTTTGTTGAGACCTTTTCAAGCTTTAGTCGGTGGCAAATCTTAATTTGCTTAAACATTTGCTCAACCACACACATCCACATATTGTACAATATGTACCAAGTTTAGTAATGACTGGATAAGTTGTTGTGAAGTTATTCTGATGGTCCACACTAAAACAACCAAGCAATACAGGATGTCACATCTGAATTAATTGAACAAAACTATAAAGAAGGGGGCTAAAAGTGAATGTGGAAGCTTCACTGCTCCAATAAGCCAAGACTAGAATATCTGGATATACTGTATGTTTAAAAGCCCCTGAAAGCTTGGTTTCAAACCTTAAATATTTCTCTAGAACGTTAAAATACTCATGACTAAATAAGCTTCACTGTCCATAGACTCAGTCTCAACCTAGTTTTTGCCCTAATGAACTTGTTGCATTAATTGGTTGGAATATAAAACTGATAAAGAAACAAGACTAAGAGAACGTTTTAAGACATTTCACTGAAATCACTGGACCAACAACAGACAGGCCGACTGAGCTCTTCTGTCCACTGAGCCATGCCATTAGCGTGGCTAAAAACCACACTCACATATGGGTGAAGGTCTTCGTCTCCCACACTTGTTACGAATGCTTTAAAAAGCAGAGATCACAGCATGTGATTAAAGCGTTGGCACGTTTTCTTCATTCTGACGTTACAAAAGAGATCATTTGCTGGCTTGCACTCCAGAGGCTAGTAGTTGATTTTGGTGTGTTTTGGCTTCATTTGTGCCAGTCATATTGGTCAGTGTCACTGTACAGATCATGGTGATGGCTGGAAATGATTTAACAGAAAGGGTGACAGCGCTTCATGTAAAATGAAAACCATAACATGGCACCTTCTTGCCAAGGAAATGTTGACCAACCAGCATCACCTCTAGCTGCGGTTTCCATGAGATGCAGGTCTGTTGGATAACCAGCAAACCGACCTGTATGCACACGAGATGAAATAGAAATGAAAACTCTCAGTCAATCCAGCCTCTGTTCTTTCTCTAATATTTCTACTAGTTTTTCTGTATATTTAACATTTCTAACCGATGGATTCAAAGCTGAGCATATGCATCTGTGTGCATTTCTTCCGGCGCTGCAAGATAAAATCTGTCAGACAAATAATCTTAGAGTTGTGGTGAAGCATGTTCAGGGCAGCTTTGCAGTTTTTACTATTCATTATTTCTGAGCAGAAGACAGAAACAGTGCTGCAGAGGGGGAAAAAAATAGGCACATGTAGCTCTTAAGAGAACATGCAGTGTCTTTTGACTGTGAGCCGGGTTAACCACATGCAGACTAGAGGGGAGGGGGGGAGGCTAAGAAGGCGCCGCAATGAAACATCAGCTCGACAGTTTCACATGAAAATTGAAAGTGCATTAAATGCCAGCATGTGCAGGTGACAGAAGAAGGCAAACGTGGCAGCCATGCGACAGCTACCTGCATTTTAAAATACAAGACACTCTGCACTTTACACCAGGAAACTTCTTAAGGATGTACGTGAGCTTCCTTTTTTAGCCTTGTTGGTATTTTGAGCTCTTTAGCAACATTTTGTGCTGTGCGGAAAGGAAGAGTTGAAGAGGGAAGATTGCAACATGAGGAGAAATGTGCTAATAGTGTAGAGGGAAGCTGCATGAACTAACTGAGCCAGTACAACACATGTAAGTATCAACCATTTCCATGCCATTAGTAAGCTTTTAGTCTTTTTATAAAAGTCTTTAGATTTTTTTTGTCTGATTATTGAAATTTATTGTTCAAAAAGCTAAATCTTCACCAAAAAAAATTAGATTTTTAACCTTTATTTTGTCTCAGTATTGCATCATGAATGCATCAGCGGTCTGAATCTGTTTTGTTGCCGAACTGTCTGTGTGTGACTTACACGCTGATCTGTTTATGTGCATGTATGCAGACATTTGTGCATGCACACAAACGTATCCACATGTTTGTATCCAGGGCGGTTCACAGTTCAGTTAATGGGACCACAGCCATCCCGTGGAGGAGCAGCAGGAGGAGACTGTCGCTTCTGGAGCAGCTGCGGGGCTGTCAGGAGGCCTGGTGCCCCGGGGCACCCTGGGACAGAGAGGGGGCCCACGCTGCTATCTGTGGAACACCTGCGGGGGTGAGCTGTCCTCCTCCTCACTGCATAAATCAATCAACTGAGGAGTCTCTCCTTTATTATGTCATGTAACATCAGGTCTTCAGTGTGACGGTGAATTAGATCTAATGCTGCTTTACTTGTTTAGAGAATTCATTGAAGTAAATCAGTCACTGATACACACATTCAAGGAAATTCTTACCGTTTCCTTAAAAATCTACAGTGCAAACCTCGTCTAACAATGAATTATTCTCCTTTTTGTTAAAAGCTGAAACCTCTGTGCTGGATGTATTTTTAACAAAATGCAATGAGTCCCATATTTTGCATTTTGCCTCAAATCTCTACCTTCACCAAAATCTAATCAGCTGATCCTAAATGGGCCAGTGATCTCGCACTTTGTCCACTAGCTCCATTTGTTACAGTTTGACATATCTTACAATAAACAAGGGGTGAAAGGTCATTGTTGACTTATGGGGGTTAGCATTTACTTGTAGAGTTCTTTCTTTGCCTGTTAAAAAAAAATCCTCCTGTTCTTTTTTTTTTCTTTTTTTGAGAGGTGGGAAAAAGGAGGATTTATTTACATTATAATTTTTTGTGTCCATCAGTCTTTTTTCTTTCCCCATCCTCTGCTTGTCCTCTGTCTCATCCTCTCTTTCTTCCTCTTGCTGTTCCCCTCATTTGTAAGTAACCCAACTTATATCATTGCCATTCTATGCTACATGAAAGTAAAACAAACACTGTGGGGATGTCTGCACCGCGTGCTTCGTGTACATTTTCACAGCAGAGGTAATCTTAGCCAAACTAAACACTGACATGCGATTCCGTGGCACGAAAGTAGTTCCTTTTTCTCTGTTTGACATCTGATAACTAACAATTCTTTTGGGGCTGAATGCAGAAGTAGTGTTGAATATAAGCATGTGCGTCTCAGGGATATGACATTACAAAATGGATACGGCTGTGGCAACGAGAGAGTGTGAGTAGACCCAAAAAACATATTAAAGCATGCTTGTCATTTAAAATGCAAAACTCTTAACTGGCAGCAAACAATGCATGAGTGTTTGTTCATGGGGAATGATAGGAGTGCTTGTTTTTAACTGCAGACACTCTCAGAAAAGCTCAGAGTTTTATAAATGCTAAAGGACACTGTCCTGTGAAACGCTGTACCTCATGGCGGTTGTAGGATAGCTAATTGAGCTGATCTGAAAGTTAATTTGGTAGTTTCTGCTTGAATGGT
>JAPZEA010000024.1:6149605-6159787 GCA_029783685.1 Heniochus monoceros | reverse complement strand
TGACTGTTTGTCAACCGTACGCATGTTACTTACTTTTAACCTTACTAGCATAAGCTTTCTGGCTCATAGCTGAGCCACATGTTTCTATGAACTGAGTGGACTAGAAATATCTCCCATTATCTCACATGCCAAGTTCTATCTAAGATTCATCCTATTAACTGGAGAAGTGAACAACGTTTCCATTGCATTAGAACCTTATGGGATGATAATAATTGTTCCAGGTATTATTCAGACTCAGGTGTTACCAGAGAAACTGACCGATGGCTTATGAAAATATAAACTCATGGTCTTATTTTTTTTTCTTTGGCAAGTGACAATGGTATAAGTGGGATAATGCCCTTGGAAGTGTTCATAATAAGGAATAAATGGACTCTGTGGAGGCAACCGTCTGACGCGCAGTGGGACACGTGTCTCACTTTCAGTCTTCATAAAAACCGAAATGTAAAGTTGACAAGTTGTGGTTTAAGAATCAGTCCAGCTATTTCACACTGTGTCCACTTGTTGTGCTAAGCTAAGCTCTCGTGGCTGTAGCTTCATATTTAAGGAACAGATATAGAAGTAGTATAGAGCTTGATCTAAATGACAAGACTTAAGTACAAGACTTTAGAAGAAATTGTACAGAAGGGCAGTACCTGAGTAAGTGTACTTAAATATTGTCCACTACTGAAAATAAAAAAAGGAGCAAACTGCTTAAATGGAACAATTACACGCCCACTAGACATATTTAGAAGTCAATTGTTTCTTCATCCCTCCATGTTTTTCGGTGCAGAATTGCTGTGTCCATGTATTGTATATAACCATATATTATATCACCATATAAACACAAAGTTTAACCAGAGTTTCATCTCCTATAACACTCTTCCCTCCTCACGTTGTGCCTGTCTGTGTCTGTGGTTGTTTTCTCAGTGCTCCTGATGACTAGTGCTGACAGATGACAGACTGTCAAGGGCCTCTGATCACAAACAGCTTCGCCAGCACACTTTCACTCACTGTCACACCCGCTTTTATATACTCAGCTTGACGTGACCCCTCCAGAACAGAAGGGGATGAAAATTATACTAAAAGGTAACAAGAGGGAGGCTTGAATGTTCAGGCTTGGACCTGTTTTTCAGCAGTTTTTATTCTGAAAATCCATTCATATTTGCGTTTAAGCATTGAGGAGTGCTGTTTGAAATGGCATTTATTAGTAAAATATCTGTTTTTTTGTCAGGAAAGGAGAGGGGAGGTCCTTGGGTTCAATTTTTCTATTTGACCTTTGTACTTGATGGTGTAGTTTTACATTTCAGGTTAATTGGTGCAGAGATGATGCTTGTGTGTGTGCTGCTTCTGGGTGTGTGTGTGTGTGTGTGTGTGTGTGTGTGTGTGTGTGTGTGTCAAGGTTCGGGCCATGCCTGTATATCTCTGTCTCCTCCTTTCAGCCAGGTGCATGGCACTGCTGCAGAGCTTTTATCCCAAGCAGATCCCTGGGAATGTAGGGAATTTCTCCCAGACGCTCCTGGTCACAGTGCCCCAGCAGCTCCTACTCACCACACGCACACATACACAGACACACACACACTCAGATACACACTCACACCTCCTCCGCCTCCCCGCCCCCTAACCCCGACATCATTGACAGACACAGCCCAAAGAGCAGACACCTGGCTTCACATGCACACACAGACACACACCCTGGGGAACTGCAGGGAAAGTCAGGGATCAGCAGAAACACTCTAGAGAAACAGGAGAAGACAGAAGGAACCAGATGCAAGATAGTACTCAACAAGAGAGAAAGAGATGGAGAGGAGGGGGGAGGCCAAAAAAGTGCGACTGAAACAAAGACATGACAACATGTCAAAGCAGTAAATCAGTAAAATCACATAGAAAGCACTCAGAAATGAAAGAAATTACATCACGTCACACACTGCGTCTAACAAGATCATACTGGTTCAACATCATGGCCAAGGTGAGTTTCATGACCTCTGTTGCATGACGTTCAGCCTCTTTCCCAAGCAATTCTCCCATTAAAGAAAAAAACAAACAAACAAACTTACACAGCAAGTAAGTTTAAAAATGTTGCATTAACTCATGCGTGCTGCAGAAAGTCTGGGCAAGGAAGAGTTAACTGACCCCGAGTCTGAGTGAGCGAGGGCGCGGCATGCCTGTCAGTCAGGAGTTAACACCACCTGAGAGTCCTGTCAGCCTCACTTCCTCTCCTTTCTACTGCCTGCCAATCAACCTGCCACGCCGCCAAACCGCATGCATGTGTATGTTAGAGCGTGTGTCTGAGAGCGTCGCTGTCATCGCGCATCTGTGCGCGTGGTTCATGCGGATTGAAACGCATGATAACGCAAGAATAACACCAGTTTGGGCCTTTCGGGATGTCATGCCAATTAAGGGATTGAAATGAAGTGGGAGCGAAATGTGTGAAACGCTCATCAGATGATACGAAAACAAAACATTGTGGCTGCAGAGAGCTGTCCGGTGCAGCTCTTGCGTGGCGCTTCTCCTTGTTGAAGCACTGACTGGCATGTGTGATAATGTCTTGTCTCAATTCACACGCTGAAAGAATGAAAATCATTTAGCTGGTGGGAAGAGAATGCACATGCTGCTTCTACCCTAACACACACACACACACACACACACACACACACACACACACACACGGCTCATTATCTAAACACTGCAGGGCATGGTTCTCCACTCCCCTCCTCTTCTCTCTCTCTGTCTGTGTCTGCACCTCTGAGGCCAAGGCAAACACTAGGTGTGTGTGATACACTCGTATCTCAACACACACACACACACCTCTCCCTCCTCCCAATTCTCCAGATGTGCTGAAACTTAATGTATGTGGTGTGTGTGTGTGTGTGTGTGTGTGTGTGTGTATGTGTGTGTGTGTGCTGTGTGCTGGGAGTGGTGCAAATCGCATCATATCCCCTGAAGGAAAATCAGAAATTCTCCTGTTGCACTAAACTCTCATTGTTGCCTCCAACAAGCATAAAATTCATATTATTACACTTATGTGAGTCCAACTGATTATCGATTAAAGAACAAGCTACTTGTTTGCAGATACGGCCTCAAAAGACTAGCGTCTGTCCTTTGTTGTCTTTGGTGACCACTCGAACAAGTGGATTCAGCTGGAGGAAGTGCACGAGATTGACAACAAAGGCAAATGGGTTTGAAGACGCAGAAAATGGGTTTAAAAGACGGCGAGTACAGCTTGTCAGCGGCGCTGCAGTGCTTGCAGCTGTGTGGTGTCTCTGTCAGCCGGCTGGGCTCTGTTTCACAGAGAATTCCTCTGCGGCTCTCTAATAGGCTGACAGACCCCCCCGGCCTCGCAATGCTGACCTGCTATTGGTTCCCTGGGGGCCGTGGACCTCCCCCACACTCAGACAGATACAGACTTGGCACTTAAGAGTATGTATGTGAATGTGTGTGTGTGTGTGTGGGGGGGGGGTCGACAGGGTGAGTGTACACCTGTCTGTTGTTGTAGCTGCTCAACACACATTAGTCACTTGTGTGGTAGCGAAGCTGAAATTCTGAAGCCGAACTGAGGAGGCGAAAGGCTGAGGAAAGATGAAAGTGCTCGCTGGGCTCTGAAGTGGAGACTCTGTCCCGTTTCATGCTGTGGTCACTTCCTGTGGGAACCACCATCTTTATAAAGCAACAGTTTGGAAGCGATCATACTTGTGAACTTGAAAGCACCAACATGCTGTGATTGAAGTTTTCTGTTGACCTCGGACGCTCCTGATCAGCTTTTTAACACTTTAACACAAACACATGCATTTGAGTTCAGATCGTGCAGCATGCCAAACACTGCAATGCCACTGTGTCCTGCCATGGCACTGTAATACATACAACAACACGATGAAAACATTACTTGGACGCTTTTATTCACTTCCTGCAAATGGCATGTTGACAGCTATGACAAGGCCCACTAGCAAATAGCTGGAACTTACACCAAAAAGCAAAACAAAACAAAGCAAAGAAATACAACGACTCAGACTGGCTCTTTCGCACTCCTTTAAAGTGCTAACTTGTCCTCACTCATTTTGCTGATTGGAGCTCTGCTCAGGACTGTTTGGGCATGTGGAGACTGTACGTGATTGAAATCTGCCGCACTCTGCTGTTAGTTTTGTTTGTCTTCTCACACCTTTATCTGTCTTAATGGCTTGCTGAGTTTGGGGACCTCATGTTATTCCCTGAGCAGCTCCACAGAACTTCATACCGGAGCAGAGCTCCAATCAGCTGATTGAAAACACCCTTGTGTGAGTGTGCAAGACACTGAGAGGCTGGCATTTGAGGGGACGGAAAGCTAGAGAGTCCAAAATAGAGGAAGATCATAGCTTATTAGCTGTGCTGCACCATCCACTTTTATTTCACCTCCTCTGTCAGAGCAAAAGCTATAATAAAAATGGTTTTCAGACAGTTATGAGACAACAGTCAATGCTACAATTGTGTCTTTTGAATAAACTGTGTGAACTTATTGTCGTGTTAGTGACTGAGCCAAGCAAGCTCGTAAGCTTGGAGAGCTCTGTTTTCCCTCTTCAGTAACTTTTAACTGAACAACATGGTGTGCAAAGGTGAACAAAATGCTAAGAGAACATTCATTCATTCATTTTCCGTACCCGCTTATTCCGTAATGGTTGTGGGGGGGACTGGAGCCTATCTCAGCTGACATTGGGCGAGAGGCGGGGTACACCCTGGACAAGTCGCCAGTGTAAACAGAACAATAGAGAGGAAATAGAGAGAAGCCCAGTGAGCTAACAGTTCGTAGTCTAAATGATATGAAATGTGAGTTTGGCGAGGGCCTATTGATCTGTTTGCTACCCCACTTACCTTCAGGTTTTTAAGATTGTACTATGTGTTCAGTGATAATTTGTTCTTTGTTCTGGCTACAAGCTCAGTTAAAAGAGACGGAGGACAAAACATCTGTGGATCCGGCTTCACAGAAGTTCACGGTTCAGCCCCAGACTAAACCCTCAGACTGCCAGCAGGAGTTTTCTCCGGGGTAAGAGTTCAACCCTCATCGCCACATATGAGCCTGGGAGGCCAATGCCTGCTTGTAATCAGAATAAACTGGGAGCCAGACTGCACCATCACTCATGAACTGTTCTTTTTGCCCACCGTGAGTAGGATGTAGCAGGATCACCTGGAAGCTGAGCCATGTGACCAAGATCAAACAGCTCATGCACCACAGTAGATGAAGGATATAAGTATGTTTAGGGTTGTGATTCAGTATATTTGCCAATAATGAGACACAATTTTGAGCAAAAGTACATGGACATGGTGAGGTTGTGGGATTTTTCAGTACCACTAGGGTCAGCGTTACAAAGAAAGTGAGGGAAGAAAGGGTTAGAGTGGGGGTTAACAGAGAGGAAATAAAGGACAGGAGTCTATCACAGAGATTAGCAGTGGCAGGGCTCTGACAGGAGATCTCACAACAGAAGGAGAGAGGAGGAGAAGATGAGGAAGGAGCGCAGCGTTATCTGTTGCTTATGTGCCGCTGACAGTAATGGTCTAGACACAGAGGAAGGTTTGCTGAAGACCAGAGGTATTCAAATTCAGACAGGGTATGAAAGCTACAGCCAGGAGAAGAAATAAAAACAATCCGCTCTCCTGAGTCATCCTGACGTTGTGAGCGGCGCTAATTAACACAAACAGGAACCGGGCACATGGATGGAGAGGGCTGGATGGGGGGGGGGCTCCTCTTTGGCTCCACACCGAGTGCTTAACAATCTCTCCATCATCGTCATGTCATCACTCAATTAAAAGGTTAGGCCATGTTTACTCTTTCTATTAGCAAGATTTGGAAAACATCAACAAGCACTTATTACCGAGCCTCACCGCCTCCGGGCCAAAGCCACTGCTAATTTTAGTTTGTGCGTGTGTGTGTGTGTGTGTGAGATATAGAGAGAGAGATGACTCTCTGGAGACAGTACACTGCTTATTTTTTTTCTACACTTTGCATCACAAGGAATGTCAATCAATCAAATTCCTTTAATAGGATGCGTTAATAAGAAAATAAAATGCATTAACTTCAGTGGCAAACCAACTAGTGGAAACAAATTAAATGATGTTTGATTTTTTTATTCCTTGGGTGACTAATTGATGCACTGAGATAAGCTACATTTGTCATGTATCCCTGTAATGCTCTGACTATCATTATTAAAGGAATAGTTTGATGTTATGGGCAAAAGATAATGAATGATATGAAGCAAGATAATAAGCTTAGCTTAACATAAAGACTGGAAACATGGGAAAACAGCTAGCCTGGCTCTATCTTTATGCTAAATTTTAAGCTAAAGCCAGCCATTAGCTTAGCTTAGCATAAAGAGTGGAAACGGGGCGACATGAAATCCATCTACCAGTACTTTTAAAGCTAACTTTCTTTAGCACTTTGTACAGATTAAACAAGCAAGATTTAACATGTTATGGTGGTGAGCATTAGAGGGGCTGGTAGGTTGTTTTCTTTGGATAGGACCAGGCTAACAAGCCATGTGAGCTTAGCATAAAGCCCAGACACATGGGCAGACAGCCTTTGCCAATGGCAAACATCAAATTGACTTCCTACCTAACTCTTGGAAAGCAAGTGAAAGTGAATAATATGTTAAAATATTTCTTGTGTTGAGTGTCAACAGTTAGGATACTCCTTTTAGTGACAGCAGACTCAGACACCAGAGGTGACAAATAAATCATTAGAGGCAGTTTGTGGCTGTGTGTCTGTGTACAGTATGATGTGGTAAATTTGGAAGCAAAAGATAAAACACCTCAGCCCGTCTGTCTCTGAGTCATAGTCCTTCTTCTCTCTGTCTGTCCCATTCCCTGTCTTCCCATCTGGTCTCTGCTTCACTCATACTGTAGGGCCCAGATAGGCATCTCTCCCAAATCTCAGACAGGACACACCTACACACACCACCAATAACACAGCTCTCCCCGCAGCACCCCCACCACCCCAAGACCTGTCTACCCCCTACCCGAACCATGGTTTGTATCCCACCCCCACCCCAGCCTTCCCTATTCCTCACCCTACCCCGACCCCTACCCTCTCCCCTGCTGCGGGGGAGCACACCCATCACCACAGCCCTACACGCTCCTTCCACATACACACTACACCACCCACACACACCACCAACAACACAGTTCTCCCCGCAGCACCCCCATTACCCCAAGACCCCTCTACCCCCTACCCGAACCAGGGTTTGTATCCCGCCCCCACCCCAGCCCTCCCTACTCCTCTCCCTACCCTCCCCCCTGCTGCGGGGGAACACACCCACCACCACAACCCTACACACACACACACACACACAACAACCACCACTCACATCCTCCCCATAGTTTCCACATTCTCACACCGCATTACCAGTCTCCACCAGAAGATCAAGAACAACTTCGCCCACATCCAGCCCAACCACCCCCCCGTTTCACAACCACAAACCCATCTCGGCCTACCGTAGGAACCCCAGCCTCCTGAACATACTGGTCAAATCTAAATTCACCCCCCACACTAACAATCCCATCACCCCGGAACAAAGCCATTTTCGCAACAGACACTTTATCACCAACCCTTATAGTCACCTGTCATTCCCACCACACGGCTCCTTCTCCCTCCAACACACAAACATAGTATACATCATTACATGTACCACCTGTAGCAAACACTACATCGGGAAGACACAACACACACTCCTCACCCGTCTTAAACAGCACCTCAGGAACTTTAGACTTAATTCACTTACAACCCACCTGGTCACTCACTTCCAGTCGCACTCCCCAGACTCTCTCATCATTTCGGGCCTTGAGGCAAACCCACAGTGGACAACAGGGCAGAGGAGACGAGCCGAGAGAATCTGGATAGAAAGACTGGGGACCATAGCTCCCAAAGGTCTCAATGACATCCCATAACAAACCTTTTCCCTTTTTCTCCCCCCCAGATGGTGCCAGAGGAGCAGGAGCAACCCATTTACACTCCCTCTCCTCCCCTGTCCTTTTGTTGCCCTTTTTTCTGCCTTCTCTTCTCCCTCTAACTTCTTCCCTCCACAGCAGCCACGCCCCTGTATAGAGAGCTGGACACCAACTTAACAACCCCCTCCCCCAAGTCAACAAATGGCAAGTAAACTGAACTTTAAAACACAACCACTAATTTTGGTTTCCTTATTAAGTGTAACATTTCCCCAATGCTAACATGGTAATTGTGCTGCATGGGTCCTCAATGATTCCTCTTATGACCTGTTGTAAGGTTACTAAGCCCTTTATTTATCAATGTATGTCATTTTATTTATGTGTTGGTCTTTCATTATTATTCTACCGTAGCACTGTTTAAGGCTTATGAATTCTCCTACCCCCTCAGAATTTAGCACTTAGCCGCCCCACATAGACCCTTAACACATGTAAAGATACATATACGTGTACATGTATATTCATTTTACTAGCACTTGTGTTGTTTGCTTGCATGGCACTTTACAACATCTTTATCTATGAATTTTTATGTGAGATGGTGTCCTACTAACACATGTTGATACTAGATTGGTTTTACCATGCTTTTAACTAAAAATTTTTTTTGACTAACCTTTTTAAATATGAATCTCATGGCCCCACCGTCTACTTATTCACAGATTCATCACCCCTGTACCATAGCTGTCACTTCCCTATACAGATATAGTTTATCCCTTAACTAAGCCCCACTCATCTGTGTCCTTTCCCTCCTTACTGATTCACCCAGTTATATTTAACTTATTGTCTATATCAATTTATTTATTCATCTTATCTATCTTATTTTACTCTATTTATTGAGACCTGATTATCTTTCCTCTATTTACTCATCACCTATTTTAACTTATTACTTATATCAATTTATTTATTCATCTTATTTATTCCATTTTATCTTATTCATTCTATTTTTTTGGCATTACACTAGAGCTACTAAGGTCACCAATCCAGAGGAATCCCACAACCTTATTTACCTCACCCCAACCCCTAACCCTAACCCTAACCCCCACCCTAACCCTAACCCTAACACTGACCCCTAACCCTAACCCTAACCCCAACCCTAATCCTAACCCTGCCCCCCACCCTAACCCTAACCCTAACCTCCACCCCAACCCTAGCCTTAACCCCCGACCCCGAGGATCCATGCAGCACACAACCCAGCCTGCCACCCAGGAGGCCTGACTGCTCTATACACGCTCCTGGTCCTCTGCACACCTACTCCTCTTTCCAGCTCTTTACTCCATTATCCCCATTTTTCATTTACTCCCAACATAAAAAAGCCTGCTGAGTCCACTTAGTGCACCGCCATTTTGTTATATTTCTACAAAATTCAGAGAGGGTGTTTCGGGGGGCGGGCGCTCTTCCTCCAGCGCCACCATTCCAGTGTACAATTCTCTGGTCACCCACTCCTTATATAATCGGAATCTTCTTACAATAGTACAGTCCAGCCGATAGGCCAGCGCTCCAAAGGTCCACATATGACCCTAGAAACCCCAACCCTAACCCAACCCCCACCCTAACCCCCACCCTAACCTCCACCCTAACCCTAACCCTAACCCTAACCCCAACCCCCACCCTAACTCTAACCCTAACCTTCACCCCAACCCTAACCTGAACCCCCGACCCCGAGGATCCATGCAGCATACAACCCAGCTCGCCACCCAGGAGGCCTGACTGCTCTATACACGCTCCTGGTCCTCTCCACACCTGCCCCTCTCTTCAGCTCTTCAATTCATTATCCCCACTCTTCATTTACTCCCATAATAAAAAGTCTGTCAGATCTACTTATTGCACCACCATCTTGTCATATTTCTGCCTAACTCGGAAAAGGTGCTTGCCCCAGCGGGGAGTCGAACCTGGCTCCCCCAGTCGAGGGGCGGGTGCTCTTCCTCCAGCGCCACCAGTCTAATACACAATTTTCTGATCACCTATTCCTTACATAATCAAAACTCTTCTACTATAGTACAGTCCAGCCGATAGGCCAGCGCTCCAAAGTCCATATATGACCCTAGAAACCCCAACCCTAACCCAACCCTAACCCCCTAACCCCAACCCTAACCTAAGAAGGAGAGGGAATCTCTTATTAGGCCAGTGCCCCAAAGTCCATATATGACCCCAGAAACCCCAACCCTAACCCTAATTTAAGAAGGAGAGGGAATCTCTTACAATCCAAGGTGCGCACCACACTCAAAAGCATGTGCATATCTGTCAATG
>JAPZEA010000024.1:6132237-6142812 GCA_029783685.1 Heniochus monoceros | reverse complement strand
GGAATTATTAATGGCTCGGTGTATCTCCATTGACCCAGGTGTGTTGTCTAAATACAATATGGATGTGCAGGGCTGCCTGTGTACTCCAGTGCTGGGAGAACAGCAGGAGACCACGTCCACACAGAGCACAGTGACAGCACACATACTAACAGACAGCGGTGTGCCCACGTCTCTCCACACATAAACGTATCTGTGGAGGAGGTATGGTCAGCGTCTGCAGCTGCAGACGTTTTCAGCCCGGGATTAAATTCTATCATGCGGCCTGCCAACCCTGATCAGTAACAGGTAGCCTTTTATTTACACCTTGCGGTCATACTCGGTGTTCTTTTTCTTAGTACAGCTTCTTCAGTCCTCTGTCGTCTGAACCTGAACCTGCGTTAAGGTAGCGTCTTCCATCCCATTAGCCAACAGTGGCCTGTCACATGACAATACCTGGAATTCCATCAAAATTATAAACAAGAAGCCTGATTATAGCTACAATATTGTTGTTGAAATACATCAACATCTGAACATTTGGTGATGCTCTTTAAAAAAGCGACTTGTTTGCCACGAGGGGGAAAAAGGACGGCAGCGCAATCGATTGCAGATGGCAGTCAAGCCAACGAGTGTGACTCACTCACACGGTCCCTTATGACCAGTGCATGCAAAAGTAAAGAACATGCAGGAAGATTGACAGCCAGATTGTGGGAACAGAGGTCAGTTCAGAAACATAAAGTCCTGCCTCGAAACACACAGCCAGCATCAAACTCGCAGAGATGTGCAGATTTTATGTCTGCACTCAGCAGACGCATATCGCTCGTCATGCTAATGCTAACCACCCACTTCCCCTTATCTATTTTAAGTAGTTTTTGCTTCCGCTGGAAAAATATCAAGTCATCAAAGAAGTGACAGATTTTTTTCTGTTGGATGTCAGAGAAGGTCATTGTGCACGAGAAGCAACAATGAAGAGAACTTGAAATATCTTTCAGAAAAATGTGGAAATGAATACTGCAATGGAACAGCTGACTGTACAGCGTTTTCTGAAATTCAGCACAATGTTGGAAACGTGACCCCAACCCCATGAGTCCAACATCAGAAACTCCCTCTTCTCATTTGAATGAGGTCTATTGTGCAAGTTGTCTTCTAGTAATCCTTGGAGATCAACATTTACTTCTCTTGTTTATAATCTTATTTATCTGGCATATAAGTGGCAGATATAATTGAACAATTAAACTGGTACTTGCCAACTGTGACATATGTCACTTTGGGAGTCATTCAGTCAATGCAGTCATGAGGATGTGTTGGTATTACAATATGAGGAAACATAATTAAAATATTACATGAATAAAAAGCAAAATATCATGTATGTATCATGATTTTTACCAGGAAAAACCTGCCACATACTGTATCTGGAGCGCAGAGCAACAAACGTAAAAGCTGTCGTGAAAAGCTGAAAACACTGAAACACATCAGGGGGACTGAAACCGCACACATCTGTAAATGTGCTGAAAATATGTAATTCTATACTTCGCTCCAAAGACTGAAATGAGCACACGTTCCCCTCTGAAATTAATCGTTTCAATAAGAGGTTATCAATCTTTTCTGACCAAGTCAAGACCAAAAAGTGCATTCGATGAGGATTAAAAGTGCTAAAATTAATGATAAAATCAATGATTTACAGTAATCTGTAGTCCAGTTTTTCCAGCTGTTTCCAACAGTTTTAATGATGTGATTTACCCCTGTTAAATACACTAATAAATACAAGAATAAATCAAGAAATTAATAAAAAGTTGCTTATTCCTGGTCAACTCTTTGAGGCTATATATCAGTTTTTGTAAAAATTAAAGAAAAAGGAGTCAGATACAAGACAAGTGCAGCCATCAGTTACTGAAAATGGTCTGTTATCTCCAATGAATCTGAATTCTTAAATCTGATATTGACATAAATTGTGTTAGTTATGTCATAACAACAAATGTCCGAGGAACACCTGAACAAGAACAAACAGTTCTGTTGGTCTAAAAGATAAATGACCTGACAGGCAGCCAGACGGACGGACGGACTCGTGTCCAGTCGGCGGGAGGCTCAGCTGGAAATCTAAGGAGCTGTTAAGTGTCTCATTACCGTGTGTCAGATGTGTCACTCAGTGGGACACTGAACTGCAGCAAGAACCCCAAGTTTACTCTCTCAATCATTAGCATCCATCAATATTACAGGAGGCCCGGCCGATCAAATGCTGTAACCTCAGAGTACCTCATGAGGTGGTGGAAGAAGGCTTTCACTCACTATCTTGTGCAATTATTCTCTCTTTCTTATCAAATTGAGCTATTTTAGACTTGAATGCAGAAAATATCAAGAGCAGCATCTTGAAACTGAGATCCAGACCTTAACTGTCAAAAAGTTTTATAAGGGAAATTAACATAAAGGCTATGAAAAGATAAAGTATAGCTCATAATTTGGACTTTCAACATATTTAGTGTATCATATATATTAAAAGCTCTTCCATTCCATGACATCTGAAGTAAAAGAGTAATCACCCTTGCTGTAATTTGCATTTCTATCAATTATATCTAATTGCATAATGAGCTGCTTTAATTTGAGTTTATTTTTTGGTTTGATCGTTCCTAAAGAGCTCCTGGTGTCCTCATGTACTTGTGATTTATAAATATAACCCTGGTATTTTGTGTGTCATTTACATCAATAACTCGCCAATACGTGACCTTTCACACTTTAGGTTTAATGAGAGCCATGCTGTCAATGTTTATTGTTGATCGATGGCAAGAAAAGCTGCTGACGGTGTGGGTAATCACTGCTGAAATCTTCATATAGAGAGACAAGTCTTATGTAATGGCACATCAGACATGTGACAGTGTTCATTAGCGTGGATGGTGGTAATGCGGGCAGCAGGGAGGACTTGTTAGGAAGGACGGAGTGAGACGCGCTGTGGGATGACAGGCTGGCGTTCACACACGAGTCAATTCTTCTACCTGTATATAAAACAAGTGTATCCTCAGAGGAGTGGGGGAGGGGGTGTGGAATTAATCAGCAACTGTCTGACGATCAATCAATCATGTAGCTGATGTTTTAAAGCAAAATTGAGGAAGATTTTCGCCTCTCTTTGTCTTATGTGGGAATTAACTGTATAAAACAGGACATTTAAAGATGTAACCTTTTCTGACATTTTAAAATAATCTCCATATTAAGTAATAAAGAAAATTTAAAACAATTGCAGCCTTAAATTATAATAATTATATTTTGGGTAACTGGCGACTTGTCCAGGGTGTACCCCGCCTCTCGCCCAATGCCAGCTGGGATAGGCTCCAGCCCCCCGTGACCCTTACGGAATAAGCGGGTTCAGAAAATGAATGAATGAATAATATTCTGCTTTCTGCCTCTGTCCCATTTGTCGATAAAAAATGCAACAAAAATCTACATTTCATCAGCTTTATTTAAGCAATATCTTGTTTCGTTTGTGTGGTTGCTTCACAATAAAAGCCACAGTAAAAAACCTCAATTCAAGTGTCCTTACATGTCTTATGTTTTTCAAAGGATTACAAGGATGGAGTTGACATTTAGCTCCAGCAAATATGTGAGCAGGAGCTCCCATTTTATCAATCCCAGCAGCTCTGACACCCTTTATTATGTGCTATTGAAATTAATTGTGCACATGTGCACGCATTAAATCATAATTCCTGTTTTTTACAACTTGGGTCTTATTTTTGTAGCTATGGCCATCATTTCTATCAGCAGTGATAATATGTGACTGTACACACCGAAGTCGTTCCAGAGATCTGGGAACACGGCGACATTGTTACAACAAAGTCTGAAGGGACGAGAAACATGGGCAGCCAAATGATAAGACTGGTTGCAAACAGGCCCGTGTTTTTAGCAGAATTATCTAATTGTGCATCATTGTACAGGAAAATTGCATCCGAGCAATTAACTTGTAACAATGTTATCTCAACTAATAAAACTAAACTAAATGTCCAAAACTACAAAAGTAAAACACAAAGTAAGTTGTAATTATCTGGAGTTGTGCTACTTTTAATATCAATCATTAGTACAGTGATTTTCACAGTATAGCAAACCTTGAAAATTATAAATGCACTATGCAATGTGTCTGTTTTTTGCTTATGGATTTATTGACTTATTTATTTATGTCCTTTTCCTCTTTTCACTGTTATCATTTTCCACTCTTGCAAGGTCATCAGGTGGAATAATGTGTAAGACACTGTTTTGTATTGTATATGCGGGCGCTGTGGACTTTTACAGGGACTTTCCATGCGTGCATGCACAAAGAGTTCCATTTAGGTGTTTTCTTGTCAACAGACACTATAAATACGTAGCTGTACAGCATCTGTGTGTGAGTACACGTGTAGGTCCTTATGAGTGCTTTGGTGCATGCACGTCTGTAGGCATATATGTCTGTGTGTAGACTCTGTGAGACACAGTACATGTATATTATATTTATTTGTAGGTTTTTTTTTGGGTCTGCACTGAGGGTGTGTGAGAGGGTTTTGGAGATTGGGTGGGGGAATGAGTGGAGAAACAATGTGCAGTTGTGGTTGCAGCATGTTGTTATACAATCCTGCGGCATGCTTATGTGTAATATTCAAGTGAACCGTTATGCATCCACCTGTGCATATATACTGATACAAAAAACAATACAGAAATAATTCCACAGAAAATACATAATACAAATACTCATTTTTTGGACATTGCCTGTGCAAAAGTTGTAGTTACACTGTGCATCAGGTGTGACCTTACAGATCACATGTTGTGCCCTGAAGATATAGATGGGAGGAGAGAGGGTGATGGTCTAAAGAGGGCCATCAGTGTGTGGATATTTATATTTAATATTTATTTTTAATCATCATCACTGCAGTTACAATCAACAGTTTCTTCTTTCTATCTGCTATGTTATTTTCTGTAGGTGTCTGAATATGAGCATGACTGCCAAGGATGCCCAGAGTTCAGTATTCTGTACATTTGCTCTTTTGACAGAGAAAGTAAAATATAACTGATGTCTTCCTTTTCTCGTATTTTGCAAAATAAAGAGAAAAAGATGGGAAAAAAAATAAAGATGAAGGCAGTGAAAATCCAGAGAATGATCTGTGTGTTTGCTGTGCACATTAACGGTGGGTTTAGAAACTGTTGAATGGGAAGGCAGACAGGGACATTATGTCTCTTTGTGTCTGTGGTAGTTTTTGTGTCCCTTTAATGTAGTTTTTTTTACATTAAAGTAAAAAAATGATTGTGCAAACAACAAATTATGATGAAATTGGTTGTAATGCATAATAATGCTAGTATAACAACCAAAAAAGCTATATAAGCCAGATATTTTGTGATATGTTTACTACAAACTAAACTACCAAAAACTCTGTATTTAACTGTTGTGTTTAATTCAAACATATTTAGGACATTATTCTAGGATTTTTTAACACAGAAAAATTACATTTGCACCACCTTTTTTCTAGTTTTTCTTGTTCACGTAGTCTCAGTGGTATTCCTTTCAGGCTGCACACAGCGCCAGCAACCTTCACCTATAAACTGGGGCAGTCTCTATGTAACCTGAGAGGCAAAATCCAGGTCACAAAAAGTCTGAAAAGCACTTGCTTCACTGCTGCTGCTGCCGCTCATTAAGATTATTATTCTGAGGCACAGTGTTTACTGGATGCGACTCAAACGGGTAAATCGATATATTTTATCAGCTCAGATCTTGAGAGGACAGTGAGAGGACAGTGTTCACAGAGACTTGTGGCTGGCAGCGTTCATGACACCGCACTTTCTTTTCCCACACACTCGCAAAGCACATCCACAAGCTCCACAGCTCCACAAGCTGCTGCTACGATTTCAACACACCACACTCAATACTCACATATGTCAAACAGACGTATCAGTGTGACACACACTGTCAATCATGGCCACAACAACGCAATATTGAAAATTCACAGATCACACAAAAGTCTGTTCAGAATTTCATTAATTCAGCTGCGTATTTAGAGATCACCCAGACTTACATGACAGCTCGGAGCCTTCGCTCTCAGGCTTTACTGGAGGCTCTTTGATGCTGATGTATTTTGATTGTGAATTAGTTTTCCTCCCCCTTCGACAGTGTCCACCAGCTAAACAAGACCCAGCTGTACAAGCCTGTGATTACATCTCATCTCCCCACTGTTTGCCCCAAATACCCCCCACAGCAGACTTGTTACTCCCTTCATCAGCAAATGTGAGCGGGGCTGCATGCAGTCAAACAGTGGTGTCTCAGATCATGTTTTCTGAACATGCATAGGTGTGTGCGTGATATCAGTAGCGCTTGTGTGTGGGTGCCAAAAACCATATTTACGGATGAAACGGTGTGCGGAGAGGGTGGTGCGGTCAAAGCATGGGTGTGTGTTGAAAGAGATAAAGAAAGACACACAGGAGAGAAGGTGATGTCAGAGCGGCTCACTGTATATACACACAGGCCATAAGAGTGCATGAAAAAAAGCAAAGAGGAAAAAGAGAGCTCCAACTTTCACCCTGAACGAGCTCACACATTCTCCGGATAGTTGGGTGGCTCATATGAAAGGCACTCGCGTGGCGGGGCAGCACGCTGATTCAGCTGCAGGTTATTGTCCCTCAAAGACGCTTTCTTACAGTGAAAATATTATGATACATCTGCACTTATTTAGCTCGCAGCCATGCACACACACACACACACACACACACACACACACAGACGCAAACCTGTGCAGACATGGAATACACACACACATCAAAAACACACCTCTGAAAAGTCAAAGAGCGGAGCCTTCGAGAGCTGTCAGACGTAGCAATAAAAACTCTATCTGCACGTCATCAGTGGCCCATCAGCCCACAGGGGACGCCTGTTGATCAATATGGCGGTTAATCCGAAACGGACAAACCCGTGGCGATTTCCTTCCTTCCTCTCAGCTCGGCTTTTTCTCCTCACACACACACACGCGCGTTAAAGCCTTTTGTTATCCCAAAACAAAATGACAAATGTTTCTCACTAAGTGTCCAACACGACTTTCAGTGTTGCTGGCGGCTACGTATGGTAGAAATAAGGAAAGACTGTCAGTGGGCTAGGAATTCTTTTAAGTGCATTGGGTACACACACACACACACACACACACGCACACACAAACACACACACACATCCTTGAATTGTTAGACATGTAAGGACCGTCTGCTGACATATATTGTCTCTTTGGCCCCTAAATTTGACATGACAACATGCCAGCACTGACCTTAACCCTTTATTTTATCCTTTATTTTAACCTAAATTTGTTTGCATTTCCTATAAATAGCTCCTCCACTGATGTGGTCTCGCCAAAATTCACCGTAATTGAGCACTTTCTAGTTTATGGGGATGCTTGGACCCCACGGAAGAATAAAAAAAAAAATCTTGTATAAATCTTGTATAAACCACTAACACAGAGCCCTCTGGGAGCAGTGAGAGCTCAGTACGCAGGAAAAAAAGAGAGTCTTTGCAACATCCTAGCAACATCGTAATACAATGACACACTTCATTGCATCTACTGGAACTGTATATGGTACGAGACCTCAGGATAACCCCGCGTGACCCTCTGGGCCTTCGGACTGAGGCGCCATCAAAACAAGGCCTCACCAGTCGCTTCTCTCCTCTCTCTCTTCTATTGTTATTTGTTCAGTATGTAGTACAAATTTCCCAGTGTTGCAGGCATATAGGGATCAGTGCGGCGAACTGTGCCCAACCTCAGCTTACCTTATGGAGCTCGTTACGATGCCACAGAGTTCAAGCCTGACAGATCCAATAACCCCTCCACCGTCGTTCAGGGGAGAAATTGCTCCGAGCGATCTGTGCCGAAAAACGCCCCGCGCCTCACCCCGCGTTTAAAGTTATGATCCTTATCGTAATTAATTCAATAAAGCGGTAATGTGCTGCAAACCCGGCACCCCCCTGCCTTGACCAGTGAGCAGTGGGATATAGGCTTTCAGGTCCGGACTCTCTCACAGACGTCAGTGTCGAAGGTAATAGGGAGCAGACAGGAGTTAGACAGCGATATGTCTGCACCGGTGCGAGTAAAGAGGCCTAATCGAATTTGTTTTAGACTTTAAAAAGATACTTTCAGGGGTTTGTGTTAATAACCTAATAATAATAAGAAATGGAAAACTGATCCAAGGTCAACAGTGGAAGGAGGCCATTTTTAATTTGGAAAACTGAAGCGGGCTCCAGGTAATTGGCTACCATCCTGTGAACGCACTAACTGGCTTCCAGGGTTGCCACAACATCACATGGCTGATGAGACATGAGGTAAATTACTGCGACAACTGTTACAGAGACCAAGAGGCCGACATTAACAGAAATACACACGCAAAATGTAGAATTAATCAGGGGCAACATGTGAATGAAGAATTGAAAGAATTAAAAATAGGAAAAAATAATCAACAGAACATTTTAGCTCAAGTTTCAGAGATCCTGTATAATTGTTGGGACTAAACAAATCAAACGTTTCCTTCGTATGTTTTGGTTTAGTTGTGTCAAAAATTTAAACTCCTGTTAAGAGTGACCATCTCCTTCACTGCCCGGGCCGAGACACATTACCTGGAATAATATCAATATTATCAGAGAAAACAGAGAGCATGTCATCACAACATTTTAAAGTAATTGGGAACGTGACCTGGCTTTAGATGAAAAATAAAAGCCAGTCGTGTGTATTGTTTTACTCAAGCCTTAATTATTTCAACAGACTTCTGGAGATTGAAAGACTGATTAGATGAGAGCTGTTACACGCTGCAAGTCAGCGTGTGTGTGTGTGTGTGTGTGTGTGTGTGTATCGGTTGGTTGAGTATATGCTCATATCTGTGTAAGCATTTATGCATGAGATGCTCTCGAGCAAGGCATTTAGCCCTTAACTGCTGCAGTGCAAAGCTGCCATCAAAAGATCCACTATGGAGGAATGCTTTTATGAACGGGTGCTACTCATAAAACCTTTCCTGCCGTTGACTTCATTATGTTCTGCTGATCAGCAGCTGGTGGCAGGAATGTGCCGGGAAGCATAGCGATGCACCAACGAGAGACTTTCCTCCACAGAAAAACAGCAGCATCTTTTCAGCAAGCACCTCAACAACATGTTTACTTTCAAGCGACAAAGACCTCTAGTGATGATGTTGTTAAAGAACGAGGAATGGATGGGTCAACAAAATATCTGACTTTAATGTGGGAAACTGCCGTTTCATTTGAACCCAAACCACCATGTTTCCCTAAATATAAATAAGCCGTTTTTGTGCCCAAAGCTCACAAAACTTTAAGTTATCACATCATAGAATGGATTTATTCCTCAACAGTGATTTGTTATAGTTTTGGAAGGCACGGACAGAGATGTCGTCCTGCCGATAGGGAGGTCAAGTCAGGAGCTGCTTTTCTGTGTCTTTGCATTTGGGGATGGACATACAGTGTGTTTTGCCATATAATTTGGATTACTGGCCAACAAAGACTGTGAAAAAGAAATCTGCTAGCAAGTAAACATGGATGTAAAAAAATGTTTTTAAAGTCGTCCTTGCAAATATTTTGTGAGGAAGGAAATGCATTCAGCATGTTTGTTACAAACAATGTGTTTTGTTGAGTTGTATTTGGTTGCAAGAGTGCTCCACGGGCAGCTTTAAGGTTCGTGCCTTTAGTGGCTCGCTAGCTCTCTCAGTCACTGGCCCTGCTCTCTCTTGTTCGCTCGTGCTCTGTACTCATAGGCATGCATTAAAAAAACATTTAAAAATGTCCAGAAATGTATTTGGCTGGTGGCAACCAGAACTTGCTCACTGAGTGAACTGAAGCTGTAAACAGCTGAGTGTTTGACCAACGTTCAGCACCACAAAACCTGCGCCGATAGTTCTTGGGCCTTTGGAAAACCTACGCTCAGATCAGGTCCGTTTTGGCACCAGGAACCCGGGCCGAGGACCTAAATTTAGGTCTTGGTTGCTCTGGTTGAAACACAGGTAAGTTCCTAAGGCTGTTTGTTTATGCTGGGCAGCTTCAAGGTGTGAGTGTGTATAAGAGAAAACACGCTCAGTATTCATGCTTCACTCGTGGTAAATACAAGGAAAAGAAAGATTTTAAAAAAAGTGTTGAAACAACAGTGTAGCTGGACCACCTCAGAAAACAGGAAAGCCACGCTAAGCTGAGGGATCCAATGCCTGAAGGCAATGAGTGCTAAGTCGTATCTCCTGTTACATTTTCAGAGGGAGAAATGGGGTAAGTAGAGCTTACTGGCACAGAGAGGAAAACTTGGTGTGGACGCATTTACCTAAAATTTGAATATTATGAAATCCTCCCTCATACGTTATGCTTCTATTCATTTCCTCGTAATCCACTCTCTGGAGCTGAAAGCAGTGTTTGTAGACTGTGGTCAATGCAAACTGAGGCTAGCTCCATGGAATCGATCAAATGCTGGTCCCAAGTCAGATATATCAGATATTTGGGGAAAATATCTGTTATAATATGGGGGTAGAAGAGAGGTTTTTGAAGGTTTGTGAAGGTTTTTGTGTGTGTGTGTGTGTGTGTGTGTGTGTGTGTGTGTGTGTGTGTCACCTCGTGGCTGTTGAACTGCAGCAGGATGA
>JAPZEA010000024.1:5854153-5867128 GCA_029783685.1 Heniochus monoceros | reverse complement strand
GGAACAGGGTGGATTGAGAGAAAATAGAGGAGGAAGTGGGATGCAAAAGAGAGGGAAAAGAGGAAAGAGATCAGTGCTATACAGCAGAATCCCTTCTCTGGAGAGGAGAGAGGAAGAAGATGGAGGGAGGAAAGGAGAGGTTGGCTGTGACGGCGAGAGTAAGTGCTGTGAGAGGATCAGGGAGAGGAGTGGATGTAAAACTGTTGTGGGGATAAACGAAACAAAAAGGACGCAGCTGGTGATGTTCAATATTTCTGTCAATGTCAAACAAACCCTTGAAAATACCGACAGCAACAATTACTTGTTGTCCCTGACAAGTATTTCTGCATTGCCAAAGCCTGATTTATTTTATTCCTCCATTGTTATTCCAAAAACTTTTAAAAGCACATCAGTGAGGCATACTGGTTGACATATTCCTTCATTACCATGAATAGACACTCTAGTTTATTTTGACTCAGTCCCTCATAAAGCATTCTGCTTTAGCAAATATTCCACAGCTCACCAAATGTGGATTAATCCACAGCTGAAAGTAGTCCCAAACCATTGCGCTATTTACCCCTGGTTGTTTATTTTGCGACAAACTGCAGTGCCCAGCTGTGTAAGGTAACTACTGTGAGATTTTAACAATACTATTAACTTTGAAACTATATATTTAAGTTTTAAGAGATGGACTAACACGGTGTTGGTTTGGGCTTCTGTTCACAGTAAGAATTATACAGAATAATGCAGAATTTGTCTTCTAAACAAAGACCAGAAGGGCTAAGCCGCATTCGGTCAGCGCTGTGCTAAAATTGGATAGTAATTATAAAGGGACGATAGAGGGAATTCACAACGGAGATGCAAAGATGGTCTGCTTGTGTGTGTGTTTGCACGCATTTGATAGAGAGGCAAATAGAGAGAGCGAGATGGAGGGTAAAGTAGTCATTTACTAGCTGGCCACTCTTGCCAGCAGTCACAGCATGCACAGCCTGCTGACACGGATAAGTTGATGTAGTAATTGGAGGAGCGGGGAGAGGAACCTCCATCATGCAGAAAGGTGTGAGTGTGTAAGTGTGCATGCATACGTGTGAAAAAAAACCGAGAGGGCAGCACAACAGATGAGGCAGCAAACGGTGAGACAATGATGCCCATTGAAAGGGAATGGGAAGGAATTCTAAACACGCTGAGGGGGAGACAGAGGATCGGCAGGACGGCGAACAATGCCGTCCTCGTATGAATTACACCTAATCCTCCCACTCACACACTCGTATTCAAGTATACCACATTATCAACATTCAGCTCCCTCTGCACCTCTCTCCCCACAACACAAAAACCTCGAGAAGCATCCGGGCTGTAACATAAGTCGTGATAGCTCATCCCAGCTTCCTTTCAACTCACAGCCAATCAGGGCCAGCAGTGTCTCTTTTCAATGCTCTTTAAACTCCGCAAGTGTTCTCAGTCAGGGTGCGTCCTCCCTGCCCGGGCCTGGATGTGCACATAGCATTGTCATCCGTCGGTAGTAGAAGACTCATCAAATATTAACAGACACATTAGGAGCTCCCTTCATGCGCTCTGCTCATGCGAGAAGACGCTGGCTTGGTAAATGGGTCGCGGTTCCCAACCAGGCAGGAGACTCTCCGTCACTGAATGTGCCCTGGATGCTGATTGCACTGCAGAGACGAGTGGGTTATTTGTTTCTGTTAAGGTGCCATGTGCAGCATTCCATTACAAAATCGTTGCCACATTGATATTGATATATTAGTATATATAAGGCTATATCTTACAAAGCTGGCAGGCTTATACCAAGCTCATTTCAGTGGGCAATCTGGTTTCATAGCACAAAAGAAGAGTTGGGTGGACAATATAAAAAACAGCTTGACTTTGGCAGCATTGACTCATGACTTTTACCTTGACCCAAACCTTAAAGAAGAAGAATCATGGCTGTAACCAGCAGAATATTCAGAGGAAAACCAGACATTCAGACCTGTGTTCATATTTAAGAACACTTTTTTTACGTGCATTTGAATTAACAATTGAAACTTAATGGCAGGATTTGTTTTACTTGTAGGTACCCAGTGTCTATCTGTGAAAGAATAAGAAAATTTGATGTATTTCATGGGAAATATGTTCATGTTTGTACAGCCTGTTTTATTAACGTTGTAGTCCTGTAAACTCATGATGGACAGTTTAAGAGAAAGGATCAAAATTTATGCTGCAGAAACAGAGATATCATCTGTTTTATTCCATACATTCCCCTTCCTTGTCAAAACCTGGCAACTATATTACCCACAATGCAATTCGACTGCCAACAGTTGTGAAAGATTTGTGTGTGTAATGCTAAGAGCGGCTAATGTAGCATGAGGGGCAGACTGCAGAGGTCTGGTAAGCTCACCTCTTTCTATCTTCACACCCCCAGATTTTTTTTTTTTTTCTCCATTTTCACACTTGTAGTCTTTAACTGACACCGACTCGAGTGACATCACTTGGGGCAGTTTACCAGATTTCACAGAGGGAGCCACAGAAGGTACAAGGCTTACGTACGCTGGTCCACTGGGGGATTTTCAACGGGCAACTTTAAAAAATAATGCTCACTTTTACTTTACTTTTATCTTCCTGGCATGGGCTGAGCTCCAAAAACACTATAATACACTTCCCATAATGCAACTCCATATTGTTGTTTGTTCAAGCATCCATCCCTGACACCCATGGAGGAGGTATCTGTTAACTTCAGAAGAGTACCACCAGGGAGGTGGGGGGGTGGAGTACCAGTACCGTCACTGCATCAGGAAGCGACATGGGTTTAATGGAAACGTGGTCTTAATTCTAGGAAACATTAGCACTAATCAAACCACTTGTGAGAGATAGAGGCTACCTGTCATCCCAACCATGATCTCATTTGTTACACTGATTATATTAAGGCATCACAGTTAATTTGACAATGATATATAATGATGCTTTAAAATTAAAATTAAATACCCATTACTCCTTTAAGCAAACACACACACACACACGCACGCACACACACACACGGTGTATAGGCAGATAAACAGCAGCACACCAGCATTCTGTGTTATCTAATAAGTCATAAATGCCATAAAGACACACGAGGCTATGCAGTAGATGCTCAGTTGTGTGGGACTGCTGTTACTCACTCTCCTCAAGGCAGTTTAAAGTGTATACTTAACTTTCATACTTCCCGTGGTTTGTACTGAACTAAACTGAAGTCATATAAGTCAGTAAAAAGAGGAGAAGTACTTTTTCAGTCATCAGACTGAAGTACAGCTCCATTAAGACTAAATGTGAAAGTTGAGAGTAGCGATCACTATGGAAACATATCTGTTGCATATCGCTTACGACTACAATAAAATAAAGCTCATTTAGCTGTAAAGGCTCACACAGCCGTTTTATGACTCCATAAAGTCAGTCTGCAAATCTCTGATGACTGACTAACTCCAGACTATTTCTCAGTTACAGGTTTGGGTTTGTGTTATTTATTAAGGAGTAAAATGTTTCACAAAAACATTGTACTTTATGCATTTTAGAACAACCTCCTGCACCACTGCACTTAATTCTGCAGTACATCAACTTCTGTGAAGAAGTGACGGCCTTATTCCAGACTGACAGAAAGCAGGCTTTAAACTCAACACTACATCAAATGACACATTAAAGCTTCATATAGAAAATCACCAAACCGATAGGCCTGGTTGACAGGTGAGTAAATTGCATATGAGTAGATTAGGTGGATCAGACAGGCATTGATTTCAGTAATGATCAAATGCATTCATCATGAGGCACTATAGGGGAACCGAATCTACTCTACAGCACATTTTAATGAGTCTGCTTTAAAAAGCTATTTGGGTTGAATTTGACATCGAGCGACGCTTTTCTCCACACAAGGTAACATCCGGAACACGGAGAAGCTGAGCTACGACCGGCAGCAGCAGTACGAGATCCAGGTGACGGCCTGGTACTGCGGCCAGAAGAGAGCCCTGCACAGTGTCCCCGTCCGCATCGACGTCAAGCCCGTCTGCAAACCTGGCTGGCAAGGTGGGCCTTCATGTTCTAACTATGTGTGCACACAGGTTTGCCTGGGCGGTGTTTATACAGCCAGAAAGGCAATTATTTGTGTGTGATTATCAAGTTTGTACAATATGTGTGTCAGCGTGCAAACCTGGCTTTATTGCACAGAGTGTGCACAGTGATGGAGCTGTGTGTGTTCTTTTTATGCTCACAGAAACACAGATGTTATTACTTGCACGTCGTTACTTCACTGTGTGTGTTTCCGCTGAGTGTGTGGTATTGCTGCAGTCTGCATACTTCATTTTTCTCCATTGTCATACTGTCTGGGTTTCTCTTCTTTCTCTCTACCTGCCTTTCTGTATTCCTCTATCTCTCTCGCTCCGTCTTTCTCCTGTCTTTTCCTTTCCTGACCCCCTTTCTCTCTCCTTCACTCCCCGAGGAATTGGCCTGTCAAGTTTAGCTGGTGTGATCAACAGCACTTTACTCAGAGCACCATGACATAGCCAACGCAGCTCTTAGCACATCAGAAAGCAGTCATGGCAGCCTTAACAAGGCCCACAGTTAGGCAAAGACAAGTGTCTGCGGCGAGCGCGGCGACAACAACAGCACAGAAACAGCGCTAGAGATAACTGCAGACGCAATTTACACTTGTCAGAGAGGGCAGCGGCACGTGATGATGGACGAACACACGCGACGTGCAGCTTCACATGTAACCATGTGCAATCTGCGTTGTTCTGTCATTAACAAGGTGATTCATGTGCCGGATTTCTTTGGAGTCCCGCCATTTATCGTCCCGGAGGACGTGGTGTTAGCGGCCTGGTGATAAACAGCGGTAAATGAGGACCCTGGCAGCAGCTCAGTGGCAGCCACTGAACCCTGCAAAAACTGTCAAGTTGTTTGGCTCACATTCAATCTTCCAATCTGTGTTTTCTCACAACAGGCGGCAACACATGCCAGTGCTGTTAAGACAAATTTACATGTTTCTGATCTGAGTCTGAAATTTTCCAGCGCAAGGTCAGGATCTTAAAACAAGACGGAAAAACAAGCATATCAATTCATTTTGCATCAAGAGAATAAATGATTCAGGGAATATCTTCCAGCATCAGTACTGTGGAGTCTAAATAATTTCTTAAGATGGGTACTTTTTGCAGTGCACGATCTACTCTACCAGACTGGGGACTGATTTTAAGATTGAGAGGAGTTAAGATCACCGAAATCCAATAATGAAAAATATAATGAAAGAAAAAAGGGTAAAAGTTTTTCCCTTTGTTGTCAATTTCAAAATGAGCATATGTAAGTACTACAGAGCCACAGTGGCAGCACTTGGCAGCGTGCTGTGTTTTTCTGTGCTTAATACCAAGGGGCAAAGTTACAAACAAGAATGATGGCAAGTGCAATCACAGATTTCATGATGTACAATAAAAGCACTCAGAAACTACAGGCACACAAGAGAGCAGGCTGCACATAAAAGAAATGTGAAAGTCATATACACACACAGTTATGCACATCCAGCATTTTCTCACATCAAAACCGCTCAAACCTCACAGATGTCCATATGCTTCAGCTACTGAGGAGTATTCGATGTGCGTAGCTCAATGTCTGCCCACAACACGCGTGCATTCACACACAAACAGGCAGTACACGCTGACATTAACTCCCTGTCTAGGCTCTCAGCGATAATCCTGTCTTTGAAGCCTGTTTGCAGTATTTTTTTCGGCGTGCATTTTTAAAATTAGGATTTTCAGCACTCAATTATGGTGAAGAGATACACACAAATACACACAAGCACAGAGACGCTCTCCCTTGATGAAAGGGCAGTGGTCCCTATGAGCGTTGTTTGGCAGCGGGGATGAAGGGACGGATGGAGAGGGAGAAGTAAATGCCATGGCCACAGATCAGGGGATGTTTAATAGGGCTAGGGGTTGTTGTATTAAAGGCAGGCTACTGTGGGAATGTCAAAGACCCACACACACACACACACACACACACACACACACACACACACACACAAAAGATGTGCTTCCTTCCGGTAAAAAACAGTAATCTGTCTGTTCAAATTAGCTATGGTCTCTGGCTCTGGACAGGAGGGCTCAGCTGTGTGTCTCTCGTGACCAATCACATGTCTTCGCTTGGCTTGTGGAAATTCCTTTTACTGATGGGTAGCGCTCAGCTTGTTCGCCCCCACACACACACACTGACTTTGACGTCTGGGAGCTTTACATAGACTTACATTCATTTCCCGCAGACTTACCCTAACCCTAACGTTACCCACTACCTGCCTAACCCCAACACTTCCCCTAACCTTAACCGCTGACCCAAACATGAGCCGTTTTCCTACTGCGGACACACGGCTTCTGCACAGCTATTCTCAGTTTTTTTTTCCTGCTCGTCCAAAATAATTAAAAGCTTTTCAAACTATTACAGTCCATCTTCTATCTTGTCTCTTCATTTCCCTCTTTCCCCGCTGTCCGCGCACACATGAACACACACAAGCAAGAGAAACTAATAATGGAATGAGCAGACAGAAGGGAAGATTGAGAGAGATGCGATCGTTCGATGGGATGTTATCAGATTTATCTGGTGTAATAGAGTTTGTTTCTAACACCACAATAGACAGTTTCACAGAAAGTTTTAAATGGTCAATCTTACAGCCCAAAGCCGTTCAGGATCAGGAAACAGCGTTGCATTATTGGATTTGTATATGTTGTATCTGTTGAAGCTTAAAGAGGAACATTCTCACAGTGTAAGGACTCAATTCAACAACATTTAGATTAGAGTTTACAGATCATCAACCGAAATTTTCTGTATTGCCAGTTGCTTTTGTGTCTGGGGACAGCCACACTGTTCTCAAATTCTGATTCTCATTGTGCTAATGGGAATGTCTGCCATTGGTATCTTCTAAGTCTGGAAGGAGTTCAGAGCCACGCTAGCAGCTCTTTGACACAGTACTTAGGCACAGTGGTGCTTTGAGCTAAGCGCTAACATCAGCATGCTAAAATGCTCATGATGAGAGTTTTAAGATGCTGCTCATCAGCACTAGTAATGTTTACCATGTTCGCCATCTTGGTTTATTGCATGATATTCAGTCAAAATGTACAACAACATGTAACAAAGACACCCTTTAATAACATTTCCCCTTATAACCCAACGAGGGAAGGTTCTGAAACTCAGAAATGTCAGTGCTTTATTGCTGCGGCACTTGTATTGATCAGGAGCCCTGTGAACCATCCGTTTGTGCTACATGACCATAAAAAATGTACTTAACGTCCCATTAAACCTCATTGCGCCCTCCTTACCTATAAAATGAACCAGATCCATTTCTGTCATGGATGTCCTCTACAACAGGTGGTGTAGTCACATAGTCTCTCTCTCTCTCTTGCTCTCTCTCTCTGTCTCTCTGTCTCTCTCTCTCTCACACACACACACACACACACAAATAAACAGTAAGCACCAACCCGTCTACACAGCCATGCACAGCTTAGCTTTAAGTTTTAGATGTTTGCGATTCACTCTCAGTCTCTTTCTAATGAGACCCATGGGAAACATCACTGTTACATGACTAGTTTTTTTGTAAAGAAAAGAGCTTACTTACCTTTGACAGCAGCTGTGTTTTATGGTGTCTAATGATGAATTATTGAACAGTTCAGTGAATATATAATACGTGTAACAAGAGAATGTTACAGAATTGTACTAATGCAGCTGTTGTACAGCATAAAAATGCTCCATAGCATACTTGTTGATGTTTCTATTTCTCTACAAAATTGAAATGAAGGTAAATTCATTGACATACTGAATCTCCTGGAGGAAAATCTGTAGAGTAATGAAAGCTGAATAAAAAATTGATATTTTTGGAACATGCAGTGTAGAAGATGTGGCTGGTTATTAAAAATGCATGCACCACACGACAATGCTGCTGGTTTGGAAGGAGGGTTTTTGAAACAAAGGTTTGACCAATGTTTGTGGTAAATCAATCTCAATTGTAAGCATTTCTATGCTCCTCAAAATGAATATAGTCAGTGGATTCTCCACTTTGGAAGGTAAAGCTTTTATTGAATAGAAAAAGGACCCAGCACCAGCTGGTCAGGGCACAGTGGCAACCTTATAAATAAAACTAGAAAGGAAACCAGACCGTCACTCACACGAACTCAACAGTGACATCCATAATAATGACACCATGAATTTTTAAAAAGGAGATTCTATCTCAAAGTCAGAGTCAGGAGGATTTCTTTGCAAGCTTAAGAGATGGTTGCCCGTGAAAATGCTGAATGCACAGCAAGGAACCTCGTAGTCTCAGTCTCAATAAAGACTGATACGTAACAACTTTGAAATGAGGATAAAGATGCAGAGTCTGGTGGAGATGGATGATGTTACTCTCACACAGTTAAGAGCTGTTGTCTTTAGTTTTATCCGAACGTCCAGGCAAAGAACAGAATGTTACACTTGTAGAGAATGACCAATCATCATAGGTGGAAGCACTAATTAACACACAAATCAAAGGGACAAACTAAACCAGGACAAAGAAATACAAAAAAGAACAACTTCACTGTGACAAAATTCTTAAACGTTATTTGGTCGTGAGAGTAACAAGTGGTGTTCGTGGTAAGGATGGTGACAAGTTAAAGGTACCCTGTAAAACACAGTTATATTTGCTGTCAGTGTTCCGTCACAGGAATGTGTTTCGCGGACGAATGCTTCACAGGAGCTGGATGTTGGACTTAAAGAAGCCCATTCATTTGAATGAAAATTGCTTGTTGAGCACAGAAGCAGTTTTCTAGCTTGGTGGTAAAAAAAAACAAAAAAAAAAAACCAACACGGTACCTTAACAGCACTTGTTCTCTTCAGTAGAAGCAACAATGTTCAGGAAAAGCAGAGCACAAAGGGAAGAACATGGGAAGAAGCCAATGTACCGACTGCACAAACGTTAGCTGTACCTAACTAACGACGTGTTTGTATGACAACCTGAGACCTCAGAACTCACTCCTCTTTCTGCTCTTTTCCTCCTGTGCCTCTCTCTCTTCCTCTCATCTCCCATACAAACTAAGTTTTCACTGAAAATGAAACATTTTCAGCTTGTGTGGATGTTTTTGCCTCAATCTGTTACACACCGTCACGCTGCCTGTGAAATCCCCCCCCCCCCCCCACATTCAGCCTTAACCTAGCTTCACTAACAAGTTTGGAAGAATGAGTCAACTGGCTAATGTGCAGTTTGCATTAGCACGGCATTAGCCACCATAAACTACTGGTCAATCGGAATAAATAAGATTCTAACAGCTTGAAGAATCTGAGAGTTAAATCATCAAGCTTTATAGGTTCAAACAAAAGCAGAGCAAACACAGAAGCAACAAACTAACAATGCTTGGTTAGATCAAAATATGATCAAATTGTATTTTGCTAAAAGGGTGTCAGAGACTCATACTGACAGAAAATGTGCGTTAGCAGTAAAGTTGGTGGAAAGTTGAGAGCCAACCTCAGGTAGAGTGTCTGAGATCAACACAGGCTCTCAGGCAGTGTCTCCCTTTGAGGTGGGGAGCTGCATTTTCTGCTCGACTCTCCAGTACGCTATTCAACTGTGCGTGTGTGTGTGTGTGTGTGGCAGCCAATGGTCCCGATCTCTGATAAGAGTAGGAAGAGGATGAATTAAAGGCAGGAAGAAGGAAAATAAATGGCTCGGTACTTCCCTTTCCCATTTCCTCTAACCTCCTACTCCTTTCTCGCTTCCTCTCTAATCTCAGATTGAGGCTGTCTGGCTGCTGCTTTAGCACTTTTCATCCCCTCTCTGGTATTAGCCTGTTTTCCCTTGTTACTTTCATTGCTTCCCTTTTGCCTTATGCCTGTGTGTCCTGCATTTTTCTTACTTTGTTCTCTTTCTTTCTTCTCTCCTTTGTCGGCGTGATTATTTCTTACTTCCCCCATTTCCCCTTTCCTTGTCTTTCCTCTCATCTTGCACCTGGCTTATCAGTTCACCCTCATGTTCATGTTTCTTTCATTCTCTCCGCTTGCCTTTCTTCTCTGATCCACTACTAGTTTGAAGTAGGATCCAGCGGTCTCCAGTGCAGATCAGTCACTGATTCACAGTCACTTGATTCTCCTCCTCTTGCTACACCTTTCACTGTTATTGCATTATACCATAACAAGTACACACAGACACTAATTGTAATTGGGATAGACTCTTATGAACTCTCCATGCCCTCAACCCTGGCTTCAGGCAGGAGGGATGGATGAATGGTGACGGGGGTAAAAAGATAGAGAGGGGTCTGACACCCTGGGTTGTTGTATCAGAGGAGAGCAAAATGAAAAAGAAATGTGAGTGGTTCTGTGTGTGTTTTTACTGTGTGTGTCCAGGCACATTTGCAAGGTAGAGGTGTTGGAGAGGGAGGGAGAAAGATAACGTTCACACACACCTTCTAACAAATAAAAGATGCATCTTGTTGACACACAAAACCCATACATATGCAAACATGGAATGGACAGCGTAGACACTCATACACAGTGCACGCTAACACACACACACACCCATGTTAGTGATTACACTCCCTCAGTCCTTGTCTCGCCTGTAGAGATTAGAGCTTCCTTTATAGTGCCACTTAAGTGTCAAGGCAACATTGAGCAATCATGATTGCAAACACTAAGAGAGAGAAAGGGAGTGAGAGATAAAACAGCAGGGAGTGGTTGAATGGGAGAGAAAAAAAAGGCGTACAAGATAAAAGTTTTTATGTCCAAGGGAAAGGTTTAGGGACTTTAAGCGTCAGGGTTTGTCAGGCTGGTGCTGCATTCATGTAGACATATATGAGCTTTGGATAGTGACTACAGAGCAACATGCTGGAAAAGCTCCCTGTGGGGACAGCAGACTCTGCAGCAGACATGCTGCAGGGATTACAGTTTATATCCCAACTAGCCTTGGATTCCCCCAGGACCCCCATGATTAGATAGGGGATGTGGGACATCTTGAGCAGTCTGCTTAAGGCCCTTTCAGACACAACACGACAACGGTTCCACTGCGCTCCGAAACACATTATTTCCAATGGCTTGCGCCGCACCACGACAGCTTTTCCCAGCTTGGAGGAAAGCACCTGCGCAGAGGCAGCATGGCTCGCTAGGTTCAACTAGGTTGAACTTTGGGCCCTGCGCGCTGTGACGAACCGCTGAACCCAGCAGCGAGCGCAGCTAAAATCGCATTGTGTCTGAAATGGCCTTTCGTCTGCTGCCAGCATGAGCAGGATGAAAATAAAGGGTGGGGAAAAAAAGAAGGTGGAGAACCTCAGACAGCCCTGTTTGGCTCCTTTTTACTGATTCAGTGTCTCCACTCTAAGCACCCAGGATTATATTGTCATTTCCACTCAATCCTCCAAGATGGCAAAAGCATTAGAGTTACACTAGACATGAAATTGAGGTCTTTTATAGGAGGCTTCCCACAGAATCCCGCAGAATCAGAAATAGTGTAATTTCATTAGAAATTATCCCATTAGAGACTTTATAACACTATTAGAACAGAAATATGTTCCTGTCACCTCAGTCGCTGCACAGGGCAGACCAGTGATTTCCTGCTCCATTGACAGATCTCAAAATTATGCAACATTTGAAATGTAGAGATGACAAACAATAATTCTGAGGTTTTAAAACTAAAAAGATATTTTTTTGATAACTTATATAGGCTACCCTATTGGCTTGGATATAGAGTAAGCAGACCCACACATCCAACCCCTTTTGCAACACCTGTTATTGGAATTTCTTTTCATTGATATCAAACGCTTGAAATGGTGGAAATTGAAGAAAGAATACCATTGTGTGGAGTTCAGGGGGGAGTCAAGACAGGCGCTGGGTGGTAGAGTAGAGTGGCCAGATGGCTGGCCAACTACTGCAGAAGTGGTGAGAAAGACAGCATGGAAGGTTCTCGGTGTGTCATCTGTAGAGGATGAAAGACAAGGAGACGTGATGGTGGAATGAAGAAGTGCAGGAAAGTACACGGAGGAGGAGGTTGGCGAAGAAGAAGTGGTATAGTCAGAGAGATGAAGAAAGTAGACAAGAGTAAGGAAGTGCATCATAAAGCAAAAAGATAGATGGTGAAGGCTACAGTAAAGGCATATGGCAAGTTGTATGAGGTTGGATAATAAGGAGGGAAAAATGACTTGTACTGATTGGCTAGACAGAGGGACCGAGCTGGGAAGGATGTGCAGCAGGTTAGAGTGATGAAGTATAGAGATGGAAATGGACAAGCACGGAGAGTATGTTGAGAGGGTGGAGTGATTACTTTGAGGGGCTGATGAATGAAGAAAATGAGAGAGAGAAAAGGTTGCATGACGTGGGGATAATGAATCAGGAAGTGCGGCAGATTAGCAAGAATACATTGATAGCAGCCATGAAGAGGACGAAGAGTGGAAACGCGATTGGTCCAGACGAGATTCCTGTGCAGTGGAGTTTTTAACTAGATTTTCAACACAGTATTGGAGATTGAGAGGATGAGGAGTGGAGAAGAAATGCAATGGTACCAGTTTTCAATAACAAGGGTGATGTGCTGAGCTGTAATAACTACAGAGGTATAAAATTCATCGCCACAGCATGAAGTTATTGGAATTGTATGGGGGTAGTGTGACAGTGGTGAGGCGTGTGGTAGGAGTGAGGGATTCAAGGTGGAGGAGGGAGTACATCAAGGATTGGCTCTGAGCCCCTTCTTGTTCTCAGTGGGACAAACAGGTTGATGGACAAGATCAGGCAAGAGTCTCCATGGACTGTGATGTTCACGGATGACATTGTGATCTACAGTGAGTGTAGGGAGCAGGTTGAGGAGAACCTGGAGGGGTGGAGGTATGCACTGGAGAGAAGAGGAATAAAAGGCAGTAGGAGCAAAATGCAATACGTGTGTGAATGAGAGGGAGGACAGCAGAGTGGTGAGTATGCAAGGTTTGATGTGGCAACGGTGGATGAGTTAAAATACTTGGAGTCAGAGTGCAGAGAGCAGAGGAGAGGTGAAGAAGCATG
>JAPZEA010000024.1:5040975-5051187 GCA_029783685.1 Heniochus monoceros | reverse complement strand
CCCCCTTCACCCTCTCTAATATCAGAAGCAGAGGACACCCCTCTCGACACTACTTCCACACTTGCACCCAGCGCTCCTGTTGCGGATATGATGGATGCACCCCCACCTCCTAGGGAACCCACCCCAACCCCCCAGTCAGCGCCTGAGGTACCTGCCTACCCAGCACCCCTCCCTGACCCTGTCCCCACATCTGCTGCACAAGACAAAAAAGACAAAAAAGCCCCAGTGGAGGCAGCGGAGGAGGTGGTGAAACAGGAGGAAGCTAAAGCAGAAGAGGCAGCTGCCTCTTCGGACACTCCCCTCGCACCTCCCTCCAGCACTAATGGTGTTGCAGATGAGGAGCAAGAAAGGCCATCAGTCATGTTGCCACCCACTCACCTGGAGGCTCCTCTGGAGTCTCCCATCGCACAGCCCGAGGAGCTCCGCCTTCCCAATGGCCTGCCGCTGCCGGCCCCTCAAGACCCTGAGGTGCCTACAGTTAATACGGCTGAGCGTGACGACAGCCCCATCGCTGAGCCTGACATCAGCCAGCAGCCTATCGTACAGTCCTCCACAGCCATCATTCAGGCAACGCCTACGCCGGTTGTCAAAGCCACACCTGCAGCTGTTGACCAGCCCGCACCTGCAACCGCTGTCCCGGAGATTCCTGCTGATCCAGTCATCCAGGCAGCGCCCGCCCAGCCTGATGTCCAAGACATGGTTCCTCCGGTCGCCCACGATGTCAAGGAAGATACCCCAGTGCCCCAGTCCGCCGCCAAGGAAGAGAAGCCATCTCCTGCAGAGACGGTTTCCATAGCTGACAGCGCCCCAGAAACAGTGCCCACTCCTCCCCCTCCCACAGCAGAGGAGAGGGAGGACACTCCTCCTCCCCAGACGGTCACCCCTGCCCTTGTAGAAACTACTATGCAAGGTCAGTTAATAACAACATGCAATTCTAATCTCTGTCCCCCCATCATTATTAGAAACTCTTCTTTCAGATATGTTTTTGCTGATCTGAGGCTCATTGTGTTTGTCTTCCTGTAGCTGCTGTGTCTGTGCCAAAGAAAAAGAGGAAGATGAAGGATCTGAACAAAAAGGAGGCGGTGGGAGACCTCCTGGATGCCTTTAAAGAGGTGTGTGTGTGTGTGTGTGTGTGTGTGTGTGTGTGCGTGCGTGTGCGTGCGCGTGTGCGCAGTAATGCTTTTATTCATTCACTTCCATGCTTTTGCAGCCTATTTTAATGAGCTTACGTTTACTCCAAACCCATTGACACTGATGAAGACAGAGCTTTAAGCCTTCAAACTCTGTGTGTAATTCAAATCAACCCCTAAACGTCACAGCCCAGGGAGTAAAGAGGCTTCACTGTCTGAATTTTAATGTGGCCTCCTTGCGTGGTTTTATTTTACATATAAATCTTGACCATTCTAAGACTCTCCCTTCTTTGAACCAGGAGCAGGTAGTGGCCCCACCGGAGCCCGAGCCAGCCCCTACCCAAGCACCAGAGACCCAGCCCCTTGCTACTTCCCCTCCTGCCACAGAGGAGGCGGACCTGACCTGGGAGGACAAAGAGGACAAGCTGGACGCTGAGAACATTCAGCCAGATCCTCCTGAGCCAACCGACGCTGACAAGAAATACCAGTACAAAGAGGGTGGGTCTCTGAACCTTGATACCTTTCAGTGCCTTATGCTAACGATTCAGTGTGAACAATGATCTTATCTCACTGAGAGTCACAAGTTAGCAATTTGTCAGCTGGTTACGTTTATGTTTGCTCTGCTGAAAATGAGGGAGTGGTCTTCTGGTTATGTGATGCCAATGCATAATAGTTGAACACTAAGCCGCAAGAAGCTGTGATTTTTAAATTTTAAATGAATTGTTGGTCATGACACTTTCTATCACACCTTCTTGCAGCTTTTTTCTGTTAAAATGAAAAACAGTAGTAAATGAAACATCTGCTTTCAGAATAAATAGTTTCAGCAACTTTGTTTAAGATTGTCACTCATTAAATACTGCTTCTTAAATGTATGGACAGATGTCCTTTGTGTTACACAAAGCACAGATCACACATACCTCTTCATTCATTTATTCATTCATTCATTCATTTGACAGCCTTTCTGCCACCTTGTGGACATTATGTGGCATTATGATATCTACAGTTACACTGACCTGGGATCATTTACTCTCCTTTACTCTGCAGTACAGCTCGGCCGTGCATTGCATCTATGATACTGCGGCCCATTTTCATTCTTGAATGTGTTCGATTAAAGAACATTATGTTCATTTTCTCTTTTGGCTTCTCTTTCAGAACAATGGAAGCCAATCAACACCGAGGAAAAGAAGAAGTATGACAGAGAGTTTCTCCTGGGCTTCCAGTTCATCTCGGCCAGCATGAACAAGCCTGAGGGTCTGCCAGCTATCAGTGATGTTGTCCTAGACAAGGTACAACCTCTCACAGTAAAGACATGGCCACATATGTTGCCTTGTTGTTTGTAAAGCACTTTGAAATAGCCTCAGTGTAGTTTAAAAGGTGCTTTATAAATACACTTACCTTTGCTTGTCATAGACAATCTGTCCTTCTGTGTAATCCTATAAGTCAGTGCACATTGTTTTTGCTGGTGTTTGATCACCCCAGAAGCCCTGATGAGATGTAATTAATGTAACTGACAAAATATGACAGCATTGCATCTCAGGTAATATCTGAATAAAGTTTCAGTTGACGTCCATTTCTGTCTTTTCAGGCTAACAAGACCCCTCTGCGTCAACTGGACCCCAGCCGTCTACCAGGAATGAACTGTGGCCCTGACTTCACACCATCCTTCGCCAACCTCGGCAGGCCTGGCATGGGAGGAGGAAGCAGGGGACCAGTAAGTTAAAATGTTCTTAATGTGATCTGAGAGCTCTGCACTTGAAGTTCATAGCCCATGAATGAAATGGCGTCTTTGTCCCTTCCTCCTCTCTCTCCTCCCAGCCTCCAGGTATGGGCATTGGAGTTGGTGGTCCACGTCGCTCTCAGCAGATGCAGAGGAAAGAACCAAGGAAAATCATCACCAGCATGTCACTCAGTGACGACGTGCAGCTGAACAAGGCAGAGAAGGCTTGGAAACCATCAGCGAAGAAAACTGCTCGCAGCCGCGGAGCAGAAGAGGATGATGAGAACGACCCAGAGCAGATTAAGACCCAGGAGCTCTTTAAACGGGTTCGCAGCATCCTCAACAAACTGACTCCTCAAAAGTTTCAACAGCTAATGAAACAAGTGACGGAACTGACTATTGACACTGAGGAGAGATTGAAAGGAGTCATAGATCTTACCTTCGAAAAGGCCATCTCTGAGCCAGACTTTTCGGTGGCCTATGCCAACATGTGCCGCTGCCTTATGGGGGTAAGTGGTGCCACACATAACATGGAAACATGTTGAATAAGCTTGGATGTTAGTGTTCATTTGTGCAGTTGTGCACAGTGCTCAATGGTGTGTTGAAATGATGTGTTAAATGATAACCTAAGTACTTTTCATTTCCCATGTCAAGGGTGTATTAAATGGCATAAGCCTGCATGATGATGTTCTAAAACCTCAGACCATTTTTGTGGTGACTATACATTTTTCTGCAGACTAAGCTAAATTCACATAAGACTAGCATTTCTTTACATAATTTATCTAAGCATTGCACCCATTTGTGGAAAAAGACTTTTTGAAGATAAGACACCATTTATCAGTCCTGCCGGGAAAATGTTCCTGAGATACAATTAGTCATAGTCCTCATTCTTGAAACCTTTTCGTGCTTAAAGTAAAGCCTGAAATGCTTCCATGAAAGCATAACATAAATTCTATATTAGTGTAGCTTTTCCAAGTATTTTTTCAAGTGCAGCAATTTTTTTCATTCTGCCACATACTCTCATTCTGCTTTTGAAAGTGCTCAGAATGATTTTCAGACTCTCTGTTTGAGCTCATCGTCATCATTGTGTGGCACCAGTGGTTCTTGACTGGTTGACAGATGATTTGTTTCTGTAGTAAAAAAAACTCCAGCAGTTTAAAGTAGGCTAACTAAACACTTAAATGGCTGACTAAACATCTCCAAAACTCCAAAACATTTCAGCTACAAACAACCCATAATTCAACCCTCTCTTGATGCAGCAGGCTCCATCTGTAACAAAAGGACCAGGACTTTCTCCAAGGGAAGATAATAGAACCACATTAATGTTGCTGATTGAACTGATCAGTAACTAACTGTTATATCACTGTGAGGCTGATTGATTATCAGCACTGCATCTTGGGCCCTTTTATCAGTCCAATCGCCCTGTGCTGATAAAAGTTGGGTATTTGATAAAGAAACTGTATCATAACTAAGACGGTACTGGCAGATACTCAGCAATTGATTATAAATCTGTTGTCAGCATCATGGACTGTAGGAAATGACCCAACAGACCTTTTAACAATCAGCTTCCAGGTAAAAGAACAGAACAGACACAGTAGGGTTGAGCGTGTGTGACAGTATATACTGTGCGACAGTGGAAATGTGTCCACCGGTAGAGATTTGGCCATTACGTTTTTACCACAACCTATCCCTTAGTGCCTGTGCTATATATGCGGGGTAGGTTATGACCCAAATCAGGTCTGGATTCTCATGTGATCTCATGAATCCAGCTGCCTCGCAAGGTAATGTGATTTGGGCAGCAGGACTGCTTACCACGTTCTCGCATGACATGGTGGCAGTAATGGCTGGTTTGCCAACTGCTGCTGAAGAAGGGGGTGACAAGAATATGTGGAGGAGGAGAGTGAAATTGTAAATACAGAGCAGGAGGAATCCCAACCAACTCAAGATGAGAGAGACGAACTTGTTACTGTAAGGGGAGCCAGTTGTTTTTGTTTATATGGAAGTTCCAAAGAAAATAATCAAATGGGATGAGTTACGGTACGGTATGGTGATTTTCAATCATTTCTTATTTGAATTTATGGAACAGTTACTATGCCATGATATATATCGTTACTGTGATATGGAGATTTTGGCCACATCGCTCACCCCTAACTCACAGTAACTAACTCTTAACACACAAGCACAGTGTTTGATAGAGGTCCTCAAGCTATGATATTGACCAAAAAGTCATTTAAATTGCGGGGAAAAGGTTACGCCACACTTGAAAATAATGGAAGCATTATTTAATTGTAATTCAGATCTGTAATTCAGAGTACTTCACAAATATGTCAAAAAAATTGAAAACAGCAACTTGACAAAGGGCAAAAAACAGGAATAATATGACACCCTTACATGGTTTTGGTTTTTGTCTGGTCCAGTGATGCAGTGATGTGATAACTGTGGCAGTCCTGGTTTACAAATGTCTCTTGAATGACCTTAAAGTAGCGCCATGTGTCTGGGCTACTGATCTAAGTGATGGGATTGAGAAACTGGGGAGTGACTTAAACTACATATCCCCACACACTGTGTTTTCCTGCTCTTTTTTAATATACATTTTCTTCACTCTGTTCAGCTTAAAGTCCCAACCACAGATAAGCCGGAAGTCACTGTGATTTTCCGCAAGCTGCTGCTAAACCGATGCCAGAAGGAGTTTGAAAAGGACAAAGATGACGACGAGATCTTCGAGAAGAAGCAGAAAGAGCTGTAGGCTGCCTCAGAGGTATAATACTGCCTCTTAGAAATTGAGTTGCCATCCCTCCTCAACAATGTTGTTTTTTCATCACTCATTATATGTGATGTCTGGCAGGAGGAGGAGAAGCAGCGGCTCATTGAAGAGCTACAAGATGCTAAAGACAAGGCCAGGAGGCGCTCACTGGGCAACATCAAGTTCATTGGCGAGCTGTTCAAGCTTAAAATGCTCACAGAGGTCATCATGCATGACTGCATTGTAAAGCTGCTGAAAAACCACGATGAGGAGTCCCTTGAGTGCCTGTGTAGACTGTTGTCCACCATCGGCAAGGACCTAGACTTTGAGAAGGCCAAGGTACAACACACGCACGTGGTTAGATAGTGTAGTGATGAGGAAATAGCATGCATAAGTGCTCACATCACATGCATATGGATGCTTATTAATGTGTAGTTTAGATCAAGCTTTAATTTGAGCTTTAATGTAGGCGATAGACTAACCAAACTGTTGTGGTCATCCTCAGCCTCGTATGGACCAGTACTTCAATCAGATGGAGAAAATCATAAAGGAGAGGAAGACCACCTCCAGGATCCGCTTCATGTTGCAGGATGTGCTGGACCTTCGACGGGTAAAGTATATAGCTTGAAGAATTGTAGCCGTTTCTAGCAACTCAAGGGAAGTGGTTGCAAGCAGAGCCAAACACACCACATGAAATGATTGACCGTGGTCCAAAGCTACCACCACTGCCGAGCCTTGTTGTCAAAATATCTCTGATCAGACATCCTATTTAAGAACTGTCAAAACATTTTCTGACTCCATATGAAAGGTAGACAGCAGTGAATGCTGCGTTTGTATGCCAGACTACTAACAGCAAAATGTATGACTGATCATGAGTTCATCAAAGTTAACAGGGCATTGCGTCATATTACTTACTAATACTTTGAATGCAGAGATGAAATGTCGCGTTTTGCTGATCATCAAACATCCTCCTGTTTGCTGAAGGATCAGTGTTCTCTGGTTTAATCATTTCCAATCATTTGGAAACATAGATTCCTCTCAATTCTGACGTTTTTCGCTTGTTTTGGCGTTTCAGTGCAATCAGAGAACTTTTCTTAACAAACCTAAAAGTGTGATTTTCTCTTGTCATGCGCCTTATTGTTGGATGTAGTCTGTGACTGTGGTTAGTGTTATACTCAGCCCATTGAGATGCCCGGCCCTTTAGCCCTGCCCTGTGTGAGTTTCATACATGGGCTAAGGAAGAAATGTCTTCCTCAGGTTTTTAATGCAGCGCAGCTCCCAAACACAGAGCTACTATTTGTCATATGCTGCTCAACACAAACTCCACCATCTCGTCTAGTAGCACATTAATTCATTTCTACTTTTGGCTGAATGAACATGTCTTCAACTAGTTCATTAAAAAGAGCATCGAGTATTTTCATTAGTTCATGTCTCATGTTCATTTCCAGTGCAGTGTTATAAAGCCAGTTCATTCGAGTGTTGTTGCTTATTTCACTGAAGGAATGCTGCAGTCCTGTAGTTAGGCTCCCAGTCCCGCCCACACAGTGTTACAAAACCTGCTGTCTTCAGTGTTTTTACAAGCCAAAATCAGCTGCTCCAAGTCAGCACATTGGCCTAATTTAACTGTGAAACACTCACTTTGTTTTTTCCTTTCAAGGCAAAGGCTGAAGAGTTAAGAGTCACTAAGATGTTGAGATTTCGTTCCCTTTCAGTTCTCGTCTGTACCATGAGCACTATAGTCAATAGGCATTAATGCTCCCAGATGCCTTTGATTGTATTTCATTTCAACATCCAAAACTCCCATGAGGGCAAATCATGTCATTGAATTATTTTGTTATCGATCTTCTCCGCCCTGGCCTCACAATCTCTCCCTCCAACCCATCCTAGAACAACTGGGTTCCCCGACGAGGCGACCAAGGCCCCAAGACCATCGACCAGATCCACAAAGATGCTGAACTGGAGGAGCACAGGGAGCAGATGAAGGTGCAGCAAGCCCTCGTCTCCAAGAAGGAGTCAGGCGGTGGTTCTGGAGGCAGGATGGGTGGGGGAGGTCCCGGGGGTCGTGGGGGCCCTCACACCCCAGGCCGTGGCGCTCCTCCCCAGGACGAGGGCTGGAATACAGTGCCCATCTCCAAGAACCGTCCTATTGACACCTCTCGCCTTAGCAAAATCACCAAGGTAGGAGAGAAAGGCAACTTTTCACCTGGTGTTAATATACATTGTAGTTTATCAGTTTGATGCTATAAATACTCTTAATACGCTTAATTGATAATAGAATAGTTGGTGATTAATTGAATGCTTGACAACTAATTGATTAATCATTGCAGCTCTGGTGTGTTTTTAACAATCAGTCTCTTCTTTCAGACTCCTGTTCTTGACTTCAACAATCAGTTGCTTGCACCAGGAGGTAAAGGCACATGGGGAAGCTGGGGCAAGGGCAGCAGCGGTGGCACCAGCGCCAAACCTGCAGATTCTGGTAAGTTTTCCAGACTGATGTGGTTATACATCAAATGAGTATCTAGTCGAGTACCTCAAAGCTGAAACTCATTACGTGCTGTGTGTGTATTTTCCTCCCCAGGCTCAGAGGCAGGCGGCCGTCCAGCCACTAGCACTCTGAACAGGTTCTCGGCCTTACAGCAGCCTTCGTCCTCTTCAGGCTCTTCACTGGACTCAGACAGACGAGTTCCTCAGAGGTGAGGAACAGGACACAAATCTCAAAGCCAGCTCAGTGAATTCAGACAGAATCCTTCACCAACAAATGTACTGTGGGACCCTGCAGAGTCTCAGTCTGTTAACTTTCCCTGACTCTGCTTTACTCCTGTCTTTCTACAGAAACAGCTCGAGTCGAGAGCGCGGTGACAACTATGACCGCTCTAATCGCGGCAGCGACCGATTTGAGAGGCGGGACGACCGACGGGACGACCGACGGGACGACCGACGGGACGACCGACGGGACGACCGACGGGACGACCGACGGGACGACCGTGATCGAAACCGGCTGCAGGTCACCAAGCGCAGCTTCAGCCGGGAAAACAAGGAACGGAGCCGGGAGAGGGAGCAGCGTGGATCGGCTGATCCTGTCCGCAGAGTGGCAAGCATGACGGACGAAAGAGACAGAGGCAGCAGAGAGAGAGCCAGGAGCAAAGAGAACGGTAGGTGGCATGACATACAACGGCAGTGAAGTTTTAAATTACATATTGAAAACTTCAATCAAAAAGAGAATAAAGTTGTCTGAGAACTCCTAGTAAGCAGAATGTAATTTTACAGAATTCTATGTAAAAGAAAGGGAATACTGGCACAAAAATCAGGTTATCTGCACCCAAGAAACATTTCCATCAGTCATCTAGGAACTCCAAATTACACACTATGCTTCAAAAAATCACAAGTTGGACAACAAGAAACCCTTTTTAGCTAAAGTTAGAATAAATTCAGTTAGTTAGAATAGAATTTTAATTTCTTTTTTGTTTTGTGTGAACAGCGAAGCGGGAGACAGCTGCCACTCCCCCACCTGCCCCGACCTCCACCAAGCCTGCCTTGACTGAGGAAGAGCTGAACAAGAAGTCCACAGCCATCATCGAGGAGTACCTCCATATCAACGACATGAAGGTACACACTCATGTGCATATGAAAGTGAAAAGAAGCCATGTTTCCCTCACAGAGGAATACAGAGCTGTTTCTTCTGGTTCCATTTTCCCCTTGTAAAACATTGCATTTCCTGTTGCTGCTTCACAATAAAAGTCCCACTGTAGTTTGTCAGTTGAACAGGAAATGTTTGGTTTGCATTAGCTGTAACAAATAAAGCTCTGATTCGATTGTAGGAGGCCTGTAGCTGAACAGAGAGAGACTTCTATCAATAAGCTAAAATAACTGCGGGTTTTGCAGCCAGCGTAGGTTCTCCTACACGCTTGAAGAGGGAGCGCTGATGCGAGGGATATTCAGTTGGTTGCAGTCCGCAACCTCACCTCTAGATGCCACTAAATCCTACACACTGGACATTTAACACTCATTAACACAATCTGTATGTCCTTCTCTGTCCCAACAGGAGGCTCTGCAGTGTGTGCAGGAGATGAACAGCACTCAGCTGCTGTTTGTGTTTGTACGAAATGGGTTGGAGTCAACGCTGGAGCGCAGCACCATCGCCAGGGAGCACATGGGCCTGCTGCTGCACCAGCTCATGAAGACCGGCATCCTCCCAACACAGCAGTACTATAAAGGGTCAGTATGAAACCCAAGCGAGGTGGTGCAGTGGGAGAAGGAATGCAGTTGTGCATACGTTGTGTGTAAAGCCTGTCTTTGAGTTTCACAGAAAACACATGAATAACTGTAGAAAGAGTACATCTAATAAGTAAATACTGTGTATAAATCCAATTGCGGGTATAGATGGATCAAAGTGCTCTGTGAGATGTATTATAGCTGAGTGAAATAAAGCATATAACAGCAGGATCTAAAATGAACAGGAGCCTGCAGGGGGAATGATGGCTTTGACTAGTAAATTATTCACTGAAAAGTAATATTTTTCAGGCAGTTGCTAAAATTGAAAAATCTTGAAACGACTCAGCTCTGCCACCTCCATGCTGCCAGAGCATAGCTCCTGCTCAGTCACTCTGCCGTTCAAGCCTGTC
>JAPZEA010000024.1:5000350-5016219 GCA_029783685.1 Heniochus monoceros | reverse complement strand
GATAAGTCAAAGTCAAGTTACAAATAACTTGAGACAAGTTGGGGACAAGTAACGAGTAAATGGATACAAATCAAACAAAGTCTCAAGTAATTTGAGACAAGTCTAAAGTCCAGGTCCAAGTCGATTCATTTGACATGAGTCCAAGTGAGTTTAATATAAAGTCTAAAGTCTCAAGTCAATCCCAAGTCTACAAGGACAAGTCAATGTCAAGTCAGAAGTCCTTAACAAATTGCTAGTCACCTGCAAGTCTTTTCGAGCTCCGAATGCTGTCCATGAAAATGACAGACAGTGTTTTTTACGTAACTAAGGCAGTGTTCTTTTAATACAGGACTAAAAGGACTAACAATTCAATGTTTTTGAAAGGCCTTGCTGTCGTTTTCTTATTTATTTCTTCTTAATTTTTACCCAGGTCATGAATGTTCTTTCAAATCTCAGGTCCAGTCTCTCAAAGCAGTCAAGTTCCGGTGTAAAGTCTCAGGGCTGCAGCTCTGTTATGTTTGCTAGCTCCTGGATGAAGTGGCTGAATCGCATTATTTTCTTAACAAATGTTTTACTTCAGAGTCAAAGAAATCTTTGTCTCCCTGAGTCAACCTAATTAAACAGAGAGAAAAGAGAAATTAATCAGTGGTATCACATTTAATTAAACTGTGATATTTTCCACATCCAAGATCCTTTTTTTTTTTACCACTGAAGGAAAGAATCAGTCGTCCTCTCTGTCACTTAACATACCAAGCAGCACCAGAAACCTTTCCTCTTCTCATGACCCCTCCCTCTCGGCGTGGGTAGGTGGACGTATCGACCAGGCTCACCATGATGGCCGGGGGTCCATGGCCCTCCATGAGACGGTCGCTTTTGACTACGCCATCGCCAAGGGCCTTGAACTCACCGAGGAGCATGAAACTCTCACTATAGTGATGGCTGACCACTCGCACCCCATGACCTTCAATGGATACCCATTTCGAGGGCAGAGCATTCTGGGTAATTATGAAGTCACTTCTTGTATTCAATTATTTGCTCTAGCAGTTGTTGCCGTATCACATACCTCCATCCTTTGCTCTATCCATCCATACGTTTATATCCCATAACAATAGACACAGCATTGCGTGTGTGTGTGTGTGTGTGTTTGTGTGTGTGATACCTCTCAGCGCGCTGCCTGCTTCCTCGCAGCTTCGGCGTGCCTCTGCCACCAGCAGCTTGACATTTCCTCTGCTTTCTCTCCCCTGCAATTACAGCCCTGGTAAACACATATAGCTGGCAGCCTTTCTCTCCCTCGCCTTTCTATTTCAGTCCCCTGCTTCCTCCTGCTCTCTTCTCCCTCTGCCTCTCTCTGACCAGCGACACTGACGCCTCGCTCTCTCTTACATTATTCTCTGTTAAGTTGTCCTCGCCCTGTCAGTCTTCCTCGCCTGTTAAGCTCCGTTCGGAGCGTCTCTTTATCGACCTTACTTGCTCCTCACCTCTGTCCCTTCGGCTCTCTGTCTCCTCCCCGTCACTGTGCCCTCTCTTTTACCTGGAGGCTGCAAACCTGCCACATGCATGGAGGGACAGAGAGCGTTATGCAGGGTTAAACTGATTTATTGCTTTGCCTGTTTTGTGTTAGATGCCAGTGTTGTTCACCTTTTATATGTATTCATGCGACAGGCCTTTTTCACAGAGGACGTTTTGACATGTCACAGGAGGAAATGTACAGGTGTAAATCATCAAATGAGCAGTGGCTGAATTCCATTTAGCTGCTTCAGTTTGAAATCATGAGGCTGTAGCTATGGAAATAATTAGGAGTGTGTGTTTTTTAAATGATGTAAATATAGCAGCGAACAGTAAAGTAGTTCTGGGGTCCAGTTTAGGATCCATATGACAATCAAAAGCGACATTAAAGAAAACTTTTGGTTTCCTGTCTGTACCCTGAAAGGCTTTAATGGGGACTGGGTAATTAAAAAAGTACTTGCAGTGTAATTTATTTCTAGGTCTCTCCTAAGCGTCAGCTTTGTTACCAGTAGGTACCCAGTGAGTATTTAATTTGGACTGATATGTGCAAAATAGTTGCACTGTAATTTATTAACTTTATTAGCTACATTACCAGGATTTTTTTTTTCCTTGTGTGGTTTTCAATAAAGAATTCAGTTGTCTCGTGAAAGTCTAAATGCTGTTTCAGAGGTGTTACTACCCTGCCCACAATAAACTCCTGGAGAAAGCGATGATGTTTTTGGCATCAAGACATTAACTTTTAAAGATTCTGCCCGCAAACATATCTGTATCAGCCTTCAAAGTCTGCATTGATTGAGCACTTGTGTTATGTCCTGCTGTTACCACCTTTCTACTCTCCCTTTCCTGTTGTATCCTTATTTTACCCTCCTCCTCCTCCTCCTCCTCCTCCTCCTCCTCCCAGCGGTGCAGCAGTGATTAATGTGCTTGTGAAACTCTGAGCTCTTCATCAGCGGGGAGACTCGCCAGGCTAATGGCTCATCTGGAGAGAAACACTGAGATACTCAACAAGCTGTAGACCTCCCGCAGCACCCTGGGGATCCAGAGACCCCTTCTTATGTGTGTGTGTGTGTGTGTGTGTGTGTGTGTGTGTGTGTGTGTGTGTGTGTGTGTTAAGCACCTTAAGGCAGAGAGAAGAAACAGTAAAAACAAAAAAAGATAAATCAAAGATAATGTTTCATGGCCTTTCTGTATTTTCCAGGTAAATCTCCCCTGTGGGCTAAAGACATGCTGCCTTACACCACTCTGATGTACGGCAACGGACCCGGACACAAAAGCACCAACGGCAAGCGGCCAGACATCCGCAATGTCAACACAAGTGAGACACGCCACACACACAGAATACTACAGACCTCAGTTTACCACATTCCCTGAGCAGTCACAGCACTCCTCAACAGTCAGTAATATTACTGACTGTTACTTTTCTTTGTCTTGCATGCGTTGGAACACAAAAACACTGGAAACAGTTTCAAACTGTTTCAGAACAACTGACATGACCTTTACATTTTATCCTGCTTTAGATCAATGTCCAATGTATAATAAACTATAACCTTTCTTATAATACAATCAGTTGTACTTTCCCCTTGTTTGACAATTTTTTCTGATTTACTCTGCAATATCTGTTTTATAACCCAAGAAAGAAAACGACAGTTCAGTTAAGGTCAGTATTATGACAAAAGGAAATTTTAGATATTCTATACATTACTGTTCAAGTCACAAATCTAAGTAGTATGTATTAAAAAGTAATCCTTTTTTAACTTTCCCCACATGGATGATTAAAGTTTCTACTCATCTTCTCAGCATTAGGAAGAAATACTCAGTCACACTTCAGTTGAAGCTGCATTAGCTGACTTGTTTTGGCAGTCCAATAAGTTGTAAATGCAACACTGACATAATGCGACCTTATCAAGTAGTTGTGTGAATGTGTTGGCAAACAGCTGGCAATTTGTTCTCTATTCTCACGTCCAGCAGACGTGGAGCAGCAGTAATATTCATTTAGAGTCGAGTTTCTGTTCATCTGCTTAATCTAAATCCAATGTTTACCTCTGTTTTGTTCTCCACCAACTCCTGAGGAAAATCCCTGGCTCTTTAGCTGCTAAATGCTCCACTGTGTTCACAAGCTAATCGCTAACTTGCTCTTTATGACTGAGGGGAACAACAGAATTGAAAAATAATAATGAAAATAAAAATAATGATGACGTGGGTTTATCCAAATCCCATTCATCCAAATGAATGCGATGTCATGTTGTTGTCTCTTTTCCAGAAACTAACGACTACATCCAGCTGTCGGCCGTCCCCGTAGACTCGACCACGCACAGCGGAGAGGATGTGGCAGTGCTCGCCCGCGGACCCATGGCCCACCTCTTCCAGGGCGTCCAGGAGCAGAACTACATCGCCCACGCCATGGCCTACGCCGCCTGCGTGGGCACCAACCTGAGGCACTGCCAGCAGCAAACCAAGGAACCTGTGGCTCGCACCACCTTCACCCTCGACAAGAACGGAGCCGGGGCAGCTTCTGGCTCAGCGGCTTTGCTCAGTAGCCTCCTCAGCGTGCTGCTGGCACGCACACTGCTGATGTAAGATCCCTCTTCCTCACTGGGCCCCACTGACCACTTCCAACATCAGGGAGGTCAGAGGTCAGGGTCATGGAGGAGTGGACAGGGACTCAGTGACTTGCTCAGGGATACTTCAGCAGGGCGGATGTGTGCCACCAGAGTTGTGCTGCCTCTTGTGAAGATGGAGAGAATTAGATTATTAGAAGCCCCAAACAAAAATATGGAGATTTCCTGCTTTTATAAAATCAGAGAAGAGTAATTGTTTAAACTTGGCTATGAAATGTGTCGATGGAAGAAAACTGACTGACAATGTATCAATAAGAACGCACTGAATGTGAATTCATCATGTTTTTACTTTTACTTTTACCTTATTAAATTCATGTGTCTTAGCAATAAAGCAACCCTTGAACAGAGAGTTGTGAATCACTTAATCAGTATGAACTCATATATACATACAATGTATATGACATGTATTGACATGTATGGCTTCATACGATACATAAATACCTTGAATCTCGTTTCAGGTCTGTGTAAAAAACATGCATCTCCAAATTGTACATTTTTTTATGATAGCTGGTTCATTTTGGTGAAGAGGTAGAAAAACTTTCTTAAACCAAAAGGACTACTTAATCCTTCAATTTATCTGAAATTTTTAAAATTGCCAAATTTGGATATTTCCTTTGGACAACTGTGAGCTTCAGCAACAAACTGACTGGTTTCCATTTCCTGCATTAGGCTTCACAGCTTTAAACATGCATGTTACAGGACACAGCTGCCGTGGAGTCTCTTCCTCTTAACACATTTAAAAGGAATAATTTGGCATTTTGGGAACTGCACTAATGAGTTTTCTTGCTGAGACTTTGATGAGAAGATATATTCCACCTTCATATCTGAGCCCTTTAAGTATGGAGCAAGAAGCAGGAGTTTCTGCTGCAACTTTATATTACATAAACTTTACATTTGTTTTGTGGACAGATTTAAAAAACAGTCATCTCTAGAGGTGCTGGCAGGTGGACTTTCTTAGAATTTATTTTGGTGTTCATTCTAGGGTTCTTCCATCCATTAATTTCCTGCAGCTTCACTTTGAAAGAGCTTGCCAGCATACATTACTTCCACATATATACTTTCAAACACAGCATATTGCGCGTCAGACCATCTTTGTAGGATTAAATACCTTTTTATATTTGATATATGACAGCGCAGGATGCTGAGATTGTCTCAGCCAATGAGATTTCAGTTCATTAAGATCAGAATTTTCTAACCTGTGATGCAAGATGAGTGTAAAAATGCTTCTCGATTCCTTTGATCCTCTCTTCCAATATCCGCAAAGCTAATTGAGGTTCGAGGCGACCGGGTTTGATGACATTACTACAGCGGTTCATTAATAATGCAAAATATTTAAAGATCACCTATTTTTATCTTTGGGTGACAGAGTGTGGTAATTATTTTGGACATCTGTTGGGGTTTGGAGTTCATTAGACCTGATTTTGACTTTCCTTGTACTCATTCAGACTGGCCGGAAGCCATCATTTTTGTTTCAGATGATGGGCCCGTTCTCATCTATTACACACACTCAGTCAAGAGTCATTTATAGATCATATGGTGGAGTGAAGCTCAGCAGCTTGAGATGAGATGCAAGCAGAGTGTAATCTCTTTTGTCTGGTACTGAAGTTGTACTTAAAGGCAGGAGGGAGGCAGAGATCATGAGCAGTGACTCTGTTTGAGAGTCTCTTTCATCATTTGATCTCATTACTACATTTGGACATGCACTATCCCCAATACATGAGCAGAGGAGTATTTTCATTCGACGTATATACAGTAGGCCTGCATCATTAGCAGGGGTGGCAAGTAATTATATACATTAAGTACAATCTTGATGTACTTGTAATTTACTTGATTGCTCTACTTCATATATGCTACATTTTTATACCCTCATTGTTTTTCAAGGAAGTAGGAGTACAAGCAAGCTGTTTTGAAAGTCTGTATGGATGATGCATATTTTATAAGTAACTTGACTGTGGAATGAGAACAACGGTGGGTGTGGACACGAAAGATACTTCCAAATGAGATACTTTATTTGGAGAGATGTGCTGAGTGTCACAAAAAAAAGTGGAAAACTTGTGTTCACGTTCACAAACTTAACAGATAAAATTTCTATGACTATTTCATGACTATTTCACAAACTGCCATGAGACAAATATACTGAACCATCCATATGTTTGGTTGTGCCATATTCCCAATAGCCAGTGCAGTGGATGTTTTCAGTCAGTCTACCAGTAGGGTGGCAACAAGGACACTTTTTACAGGCAGTTTGACAAAAAACTCACCTCAACATAAAGTCTTCTTGCTAGCTTTTCCCACACATTTCACTCACATCTCACTGCCTTCATCAGCGGGTGGAGTTTGTCACCAGCAGGTGGAGTTTACTCACCCACTTCACTCTGTGAGGACTGTGCTGATGGAGGCTGTATGGTGAGATTGAAAGCTACAGAAAAAAAAGCAATAAGTGGAACTTGAGAAATTGCTTGGTCAATCTATTATTTCCAAAGTCAGATGTGAACTCTCACACTCAGTTTTTATGGCCATTTTTCAAGCATGAAGAGGAGAAAAAAAAACAGATTTTGGGTGGATAAATAACTGCAGAAATAAGGAGTATGTGAAAAAATGACACGCACTTACACCATGACAGGTCGTTTTTCAAGAATAAATAATGAAGTCTTATCTTGCTTTATCTTCTATTTTATTTCAATGTATGTGTCAAACTGGTCTATTGGCTATATCCTCATGCAGTCATTTATTTATTATTGTGCATATATTTATAATTGTATATAACTAATAATTCACACTTGACTGAGCATATTTGGAAATGAGGGCTTGTGTTTCCATAGTGGCTCAACCATTACCACCCGTATTAACATGCAAAACTTAACATTTTGGCCATTTCTGTGTGCTGAGTGTAGGTAAAATTATTTCCTAATATATGCCAGTTGTCAACTATGCTTTGTTTTTAAAATGGAACGTCATTCTTGCTTGATTTTTTTCGCGTCTTTATTTTATGCACCTTTTTTCTTGCACTCCGGAGAGCAGGAGACGTGAAGGTTTCAGTAATGTAGCATTAACACGCTATGCCCTGACCGAGGCTCTGATAATGGCATGCGGTCTCAGCTTTGCAGTCACTGTACTGCGCAGTCCCGTGGCTCCCACAGCTGCCTGTACCACAGCCTTCCTTTCGGTGGCGCTAGAGCACCAGACAAAGTATAATGTGGCACAGAGGGGGCTGATCGGGCTACATAAGCTGTGGCTTTGCCGCAACTTTGATGTGTTATGAAATGGGAGCTGAGTGCGCACTGCAGGAAAAGAGGAGGTACACAAGATTGCAGTCTTCTGTGCTTTAAACTGTAAAATTACAGACCTTAAATGAGCAGAAATAACACTGTGACGAATTCCTGTCCTCCCACGTGTTGAACGTGTGATGTATTGCTACTGCGCATTTCCCCCAGTTTATTTTCAAGTTATGTGATCTGGACTCTCGTTCGCTTTCAGAGCGTTTGCTGAGGATAAAGTTGGTCATTGTGGGCCATTAAATGTTCCCATGGTGGCACTGAAGGATGCATCGCAGTGGGAGAGCACCTGTGGCACCAGCGGCTCTTCTCTCTCTGCCTCTGGCTCTATCGCGCGGATTTACGCACACAGATCGTGCGCTGGGGCCTTTCTTAACCACTAAATATCGTTAGGTTGTATTGCTGTAAAGATCTAACTGGTTTAACGAGGGGAAACACCTCGGTCTTGTGAATGCAGTGAACAAGGGCTGAAATGCAATTTCCTGCGCATGACGGCCACCATCAACCAGCAAACGTCCGCCATGCGTAATAACATTTCTGGGGACCATTTGTGGATATATTAGGACTGACGACACATTACAGTCAGTGGAATACACTTGTGTTTGTCTTCCAGAGGCGCGCACAGGGAACACAAGACCTGAAAGCACACGTTTGCTGATTACAGGCAGTATGAAGTGCATTGTCTGCGGGTAAATGTGGTCTTATAGTCTTGCAGCACCAAGTCAGAGGTCGCTGCGTCTTCCCATTCTGCGGATGAATTGAAAATGCCGATCAGAGGAGCCAGCATCTGTCCTCCGGTAGCAGATAATAGACGTAGTGGAGGAGCTCCGCGGGTCTCTGTTTAGAGTCCTGGTGGGCGTTAAGAGAGACGGAGGGAGAATGGAGATACTTCAGCGGCGACCTGCATGGAGACAAGAGTAGGTCGCTTACAAATAAGCCACAATTAGGCCTCACAATAGACCTTCATTTCTCCTATTAACGCTCTCTGCCGGTGCGTTGCGCTGCGGTGGGTTACATTGATTCAACGTGTATGAACAGAGAATGTCAAAGCTTATTTTTAGAAACGGTGCCTATATTTGGGTGCGTGGACTTAGAGGTCGTAATGAGCCTGCAGCTAGGCCACTACACAGTGCGTGTGTGTGTGCATGTGTGTGTCGGGCTGGGGGGTGACATCTGGAAACGTGTCAGGCTGCGTGTGAAAAATATCACTTTCTTCACATGTGCTTCTGCTGCCATAATTGGATGGTCCTATTGCATCACTGCACAAGCAGCATAAAGCCTACAGGCATTTATCCGTCCAACGCGACCTTTTCTCCCTCGGACTGTAAGATTGTTCCCGACAGGAAAAAAAAAAAGAATTAATATCTCACCTTCTGCACAAGTGGACGTTGTTGCTCTGTTTTTTATTATGTCTCAGCATCATAACCTGCTCCAGGCTTTCATCAACCCTGCATTCTTCCCTCTCAGACCTGTTGAAATATGCAGCATGTTCCTCATTTGTCATTATGTCAGCTGATATACAGATGAGGAGAAACGCAATCCTTGGTTGACAACTTGCTCCTGTTATGTGTGCACCGTTAACTCCTCCCTTCTCCCTATGTGGCATGTAAGGTGACACCAGCCAATCACGTCTCATTCCGCTTCTACCTAGCAGAGGGAAACAGTACAAGAAGGCGGAAACTCGTTGGGGCTGTATATAAGCAGTTAAGCGTGGGACTTTTGTATCAGTGTCACCCCGCAAGGATCCACCGCCTGAACGGGCGCATACAGAGCGCGCAGGGACAGCGGATCCGTGCTGGTGTGCGGCGTGGACTTGACCGGCAGTGACCGAGAGGGGAAACCCCAGCCTCTGCAGCCACCAGGCCCGGAGAGAAACCCATGCTGCCGCCGCCGCTTCACAGAGCGCTGTCCGTCCGCTGTGGTGCTGAACCGCAGGACACGACCCTTCAACCGGTGACGTGGAGCTGAGACTCAGCCAAGACACTCAAGGCTCAAGCTACTACGAAAAAAAAAAAAGTCCCACTCACATTAATTATATATGGATTTGAAGCAAATCAAAAAGCAAGAAGAGACAGAAAACGCGGAGCAGAAGTGATGGCTGGACCTCCCCCCGCCCTCGGCGTCACTCCGGCGGTCTGAGCACAGCAGCGCGTAACGGAACCAGCGGAGCCTCCGTAGATGAGGAGAGTGACACAGGCTTTCGATCAGTGAGGTACGCTCGGCGTCTCTTACACAAGGAAATTAGGGAAAGAAAATTGCTAGATTGCTCTCCTAAGAGGCTCTACATGCAGCAGCGAAAATGGGCTGTATCAGCTCCAAAGCGCCAGTTGGTAAGAGTTGTTTTAATCTGCTCTCATAAACGCACGCCGGAGGGAGCCTGAATTTTTCGCATTTGTTTTGCTGCAGCCTTTCGCGGGCGCAGAGGCTATGAGTGAATTTGGGTGCTTGTAGTGCACAGCATGCTGTGCCGGAGATGTGAGACATATGATAGCGCTGCTGAGTCATATGCATATAAATAAGGAGCCTTCCATATAACACGCGCTTAAGGTGACTGGAATTTGCGCAATTTCAGTCTGTTTAAGGTTAAATAGTGTGTGTGTGTGTGTGTGTGTGTGTGTGTGTGTGTGTGCGTGCGTGCGCGCGCGCGCGCTGGGGTGCATTTTAGTTGGGGTGGTGGGGAAGAGCTTGAGGGACTGGTATCTGCAGCCTAAACATCGCGATGCTACGAGAGTTGCAAGAAGCTTTTTTGGCGAGCACGCCAGTCAGAGGCAGCGGAGGCAGAGGTGCTCTTGACACCATTGAGGGACACGCTGTTTAACGGCTTTAACATTTGTGACCAGAAGGCTCATCCAGACGCGATGGTTCTGACCGCGCTGACCCAGTTTGGTTGCAAGGTAGGACACCTTTTTGCTCGCATCCTTTCGCGCGCGACCGAACAACATCTTCAGGCTTGTGGCTCGTTATTTCTGAGAATTCTCGGACGAATCTCGTCTTGGTATAAAAGTGAAATACGCGGCTTAGTTCGCAGGAGCAGATGTCCACATTTAAACGGACTCCACCGGTGCTTGTGGGCGCACACATGCAGCAATAGATCATCGCTTGTTGCCAAGAAACTAGCTCCCTGTTGACACCGCATCTATGTGCTCTCACGGTTGTTTACACCTGTGCTGTTCGCGTCTCCAGCCGCTCGGCTGGCGGCTGAGCGTCGCCTAGGGCCCCGTCCTCTATGTGCTACCCCGACCTCTGACGCGTGTCTCCCCCAGATATCCCCCCACCCTGCCATTTATATGACTGGGTCTCCTCTGTAGCCTCCATAAATCAAACCTGCCCCACATCCTTCCGTCCATCACCATCTCTCCCACACAAACAGACGCGGTCGTTGATGTAACATGCTGCCTTTCAAAGTGTGATTTATCCCTCATATCCATGCTTACAGAGCCTCCCTCCGCCTCTAATTGGTTATGTAATCTGTCGCTACAGTCACTTGATGATTATGGCGCCTTGTCCCCGTCTCCTTGCCGCGGAGTGCGTGAGGACATGCCCTAGTCCCATAAATCCCACATGAAGCTCCCGTGCGTGCACGTCTCCGCACCTTTATCGAGAGCGTAATATACAGTAGGTCAACAGCAGCCACCTGTTTGACTCTCATTTAGCCCGAGTATGTGTGACATCACACTGCCGCTGGTCTTGACCTAATTGTGTTGATTCGCTCATAAGTCTGAGAGAACCGGAAAGACACGAGAGAGGGAGACAGACAGAGAGAGAGAGAGAGAGAGAGAGAGAGAGAGAGAGAGAGAGAGACGCACGGCCGAGGTCTCCCTATCTGCAGTTTCCACGACAACGGCAACTACAGAGAGAGAAGGAGTGTTTGTGTGTGTGAGTGAGAGAGACCCAAGTAAAAGAAATAAATAAATCCAATAAAAAAACAACACGAAGACTGCAATTCATCATTTGCTTTGAGGGAAGAGGACACACTTGTGGTGCTGCGGCTGCGTTTTAGAGAGATCACAGTCAGGGGAGGGAGATTAATTAAGATAAAAAGACGTCGCACAAATGAACAAATTAGCCACAGATGGAGGATGACCGCGGGGCCTCGCGAGAGAGCCGCCACAAGTTTCAGCCTCGTCCTCAAAGCGAAAAGGCCGAGCTCTCAGTTTGATCAAGCCCGTTTCGGTTGGACGTGTGTCGTGTTTCAGAACGCGGCTCGGTCCCATCAGTTTAGCCCAGTTCATGTGCGGATTCCCATTTCATTCTGATCTGTAGCGGACAGCCACGTCATCCTTGGTCTCGCTCAGGGTCATTGCTGCAAAACTATGCTTGCAGTGACTTCCCGGATTGCAGACGTGAATGCAAAAACATTTCTACTGAGGCGTGCGCCATGCAAAATTCTATTAGGCTCCCGTGTGTCGCAGTAAACGTGCAGCAAACCCGTCGACTGACAGGAGGAGGCTGCGGAGATCCATGCGAAATGTGAGCATTTTCTGTTGAGCAATTAGCTGCTGACGTGCCACCACAACATACCCCCCCCCCCGGGTTCAGACAAACAGCAGACATGTGCCGGGCTCAGATGACCGCCACACTCTGGACACCAGTCTGGTACAAAACAGGCGCGCATCTTTCACTCCTCTCAACAATACTTTCATTGACCAAGGTGGCCTAGATTCAACGATACAATGCACCCCGGGCATCTGATCTCATCACACCCAATTAAACGGCACATATTGAATTCTGCTGGTGGGCAACTTGAGCTCGACGCGCTAAACGGCAGGTCTTTGACCCGGGGGTGAGTGATTGGTCTTGATATTGGACTCAATATCTGAGATGGGTGCGGGCGACTAATCGAGCTCTTTTCACAGACAGTAACTAGAAACGCCTCCCTGCAGTGGAGGGCTGGAAAGAGGAGCCCGGTACTGACATTTAGAGGCCCACCTCTTAATCTCGTTTTGCAAATCTGATTTGGACAGTGGCGAGCACGCGCAGGACGTGCACGTGTGTGTGCATATGTGTATGTGTGTGTGTGTGTGCAGGGCTGGGGGAACTTCAGTACGTGGCGGACGGGAGCTGTCCAGGTGCTGAAATGTTCTGCTGCTGCTGCGCGCTGCACTGAAGCTGCGCGGGGCCTCATCCACAGGAGCGGGTTTCTAAGCACCTTTGGTCCATCATGGTCCACGAGTCTGTCAGGTCATGATGAGGGCAGCTGTTAGAAAGGTTAAACTCATGTAGTCAACCGAAGAGTCCTCTATCTGCAGGCCGCTATGTGACGTCTGCAGCAGGAGGTTGCTCGGTGACATTTGCGCTCCATGTAGCGCTGCTGGTCGCGCGGCGCGCCTCTGCTTTACTGCGCTGATGACGTGCCCCTCCACGTCGGAGAATGTGCATTAAATGATAGGGAGGTAATAATTGCATAATGCCATCACAGGCATGTCCTTATTCTGTGCCTTTTAACCGCTTCTCTCCCTCCGACAAAGCAGAACCACCTTCATAAAATATCAAACAGGCTTGGGCTGCTGCCAGGGCCTTACCTGCATGACATGGCATGGCTTTAAAGTGCATGGAAGCAGCCCCCCGTGTTATCTCACTACAAGTAGTCTCTGCAGAGTATGCTGCTATAAAGGGTTCTGTGAATGCTGAGCGCAACACTCAGACTTGTGCCATACATAATAAAAAGAAGGGTGCTCCAGAACTGCTATACTGTAGATTCTAAACACTCTCTGAAAGTGCATGGCACAAGCCTAAAGATACCTCTCAAGTTCTATAGCACAAGAGCCATCTAAAATTAACTCTTCAAACAATAACCCATTGAAATATTTTTCAGTTCTTTACTCATATTTAACACTTGTTTTTTTTCAAATCGGACGCCTTTTTCTGTCTTTTTCCTTCACAGTTACCTTCCAGTATATCGTTTAGCAAGGCAGGAATTGGCTGGTAGGCGTACCTTCCCGTTTTGGGAGGGGTTACCTATTCTTAGATTTTTGCAAGTGTTTGAATGTGGTTTTCTTTGGGGGAAACTGCAGTGAGATACGGCAACATTACATTCCCTGATACGGTCATCGCCCCTCAGTGGATGGCCTGGGGTCCCCGTGGAGGCATGGGCTGGCATGGTGACTGCAACTTTGACCATAAAGCAACACGTTAGGATTAGCTAATCCATAAAACTCATAGCTCATCATTCTTGCTCCAGTAATCGAAACAAATATTATCAACAATAACCTTCTATTGCCAGAAAAAAGGAGGAGTTGCCGTTATAATATTATTAAATTAATATATTTCATTGGCTTATTTCTTTCTTTTGGAGCGAGAATATGGTGCGGAGCTACTATGAGTTTTACACTGTTCATCTGCCATAATCTTCACGTGGCTCTCTTCCTCCTGACAGTGGCGGTTGAAGGTTCGTTGCGCGTGGACTGGAGCGCGGCAAGCTCCCTGTCTGACCTCGCGCTTTTGGGCAGCACGCGGACCTGCTTGGCGCGCAGACTGATTCTGACTGCACCTTTGGGCGCACTGGACTTCAGCGAGGTGCCCATAACAACCTCTTTTTTTCTTTTCTTTTTTAAATCATTTCTGCTTGCTCTGGGCTTTTAATATATCGTCACTGACTCTCCTCCTCGAGAGACTTAGTTATGGGCCACTTTTATTTAGCATTAAAACACAGGCTAGTGGATATTTCTAAATAATGGATAATGGAAATTCGAATTAAGGAAATGGCGCATTACATTTAGTAATGCAAAAACGTGAGCAAAGGCTTCTACAAGGTCACATCACTTCCAAGAACCAAGCACTCTATAGACATCAGTATTTATTGATGCACAAGTTATGGGATGTTCTGTGTGTATCACTTTGCATGATGTGAGCCAAGCTACACGCAACCTAGTGTATTATAATCTAGTCAGGCACCGACCAGATAAGCCTAATCAAAGATGGCAGTCTCTCAGTAAGTCGCCACATGAAGCAGAAAATTATTTTCTCAACCCTTCCTGGTTTAATAATTACCTTATAAATCACACCATCCAGATGTTTAATGTGTGGTTCAACCCTGAGTCCTTTCTCCGTTTTGCTTTTCATTTATATTAACCAGTTGGCTTCTAATCATTTGCAAGTCATTCAGCGTAATTAGCCATTGGTTTTTAATTTGGGCTTTCGAATGGAATCTCAGCGACACAGAGAGTGCTGCTTCTTGTCTTTGGACAAAACACAACACAGAATCTCTGCTTAAGAGATTGCCACTCAAGAGCTAGACTGATTGCACCGTTGGACCATGTATGCATGGCTGGATCACCTGAAGTGTGAGATGCTACATTTGTAGTGGCTCCCTTGAATGTTTACTTGGGTTCAAAAACCTAGAGAAAACACTTTTCCACTTTGACGTAATTGCGGGGTTTCATATTACAAACATAGGTCAGGATAGCCTGCTCACAAGCCTGGCAGCATGTAAGAAAAGTGTACCTGCTGTGGACTGAAACTGTGGACCTTAAGGCAAAGTGGCTACTTTTGGCTGTGGAACTAAAGTTAGTGGGATGCTTATAATTGGCTCAGAGATGATGATGATGATGATGGTGATGGTGATGGTAATGAGGATGATGAATCCACCTTGCCTCATTTATCCATCAGTGCGCACCATCTGGGTGTGAATCTGATGTGTCGCAGTGAGCCAGCCAGGCGACGATTAGCAGCGCCTAAGTGATCCATTATGAAATGCAGCCTCTCGCTCTTTATGGGCCGGCCTGTTATTGAACACTGGTCACTGTGCGAGACAGGTTGGCTGCTTTGCTGATCTTATCACATCTCTTTCACAGATTCAGGAAACAATTCAGATTTTTGTTGAAGTTGGAGCAACAATTGATAACAAAATAAATATCTGGTAAATTTGACATTATCACACCTGTTGGTAATAGAACTCAAATATATATTCTTTTTTTTTCTTTTTTTTTTAGAATGGATATCTGGCATTTCTCTGCTTCATATTGGATGCTACCAAGGAGATTAGATTTTGGGTATGATGATGCAAACGGCTCATCTCTGACGCCCGTGCACATCTCTGGGCAGCAGCGTCTACAGTTAGCGAAAGCAGGATGGCACGTGAAAGAGTCGTTTGGCTGCTGTGGCTGTCGGTTGGGGTTGTGAGTGTGTGACATCATCAGTGAATCAGGCGCGTGGGCATATCACGATGGAATTGTTCCATGGTGACCACTTGCCATAGAAATGTTCCCATTGTGGAAAATTTGAGCGATAGAGCGAGAGAGAAGGAAGAGGAAGTGGGAGAGAGGCACGCGCAGTCGGGAAGACAGGCGGCATGTGGAAGGAGGAGAGGGATGTTCAGGTTATTTTCCACCAGGGAAGCAGTCTGTTCCACTGAAACCATTCACAGCTTTTCTCTGCATGTAATTTTTCATAATCCCTTCACTCTCTCTCTTGTATGTGTGTGTGTGTGTGTGTGTGTGTGTGTGCTCAAAGGAATTATAGTAATTAACAGAAATGGGGTGATACTGGTCAG
>JAPZEA010000024.1:4733480-4744071 GCA_029783685.1 Heniochus monoceros | reverse complement strand
AGGGAACAAAGTGAAGCTATATTATTAGTGAAAGAGAGAGGTGTCAATGTTATTTCACTGAGAGAAAAAAAAGGCTTCCCATAGAATTTTACGTTTTTGTTATTGATTAAAAAGTAAAGGCTGATTTGTTTATTGCATTTACCATGAAAGTTGCAAAACCTTTAAGTGGGACATATTTAGACCTAAAGATATTATTCTGAAGTGACTTTTTACCTTTTCATTCTGGTTTCATTGTTTTAGTAGTCTACTGTTAGAGGCAAACAAAATGTTATATTATCGTTATTTTGGTGGTGGCACCAAATGCGCCCTTATTTATTGGTGTTGCTGTTTTGATTGTTTGTCACATGGCTTCCACATAGATTTATGGTATTTATGCTCTGATTTTCACACTCTGCAGCAGTGATAAAACCCTAAGGAATCTGCTCGGCCTGCTGGGTGCCACACTTCAGTCAGTTGACACAGATAAGGCAGAAACTACATCAGTGCTCCTGTGGAGAGAAAGTGTGAATCACCAGTTCATGTACATTAAGGAATGTGTGTGTGTGTGTGTGTGTGTGTGTGTGTCTGCTGCTGTGATTGGCTGCACCATCTATATTTTCAAGTGTGTTTGGAGCTGAGACCTAAGTGACTTAACAGAAACAAATGAAAATAGTTGGAATACCTCAAGGCAACCCGTTTCAGTTTGTCCTGGCCCTCTGCAAACCTCTGTCCTCTTTCACATCCCAAACTGCTTCTTTTAGCTTGCTTAAGAGCTTACCTGGACGACTCCACTTAAAATCCAATTTATTATGACTTAGTTACATTTCTAGCCCCCCCACAGACACATGGATACAGGTGCCAGAAGCTATTAAAGCTCTAATCTTTTAAAACTCACTTGTGGCCAGTGTGGAGCTTCACAACATTAACAGAAAGTGAAATTTATTTGGGCCTATTTGGATCTGGGAAATGTTCCCATCAAACAAAGCCGAGCTGTTGAGCAACAGTCCAGTTCCTCATAGTGGTCCCTTGGGGGCCCGAACAAACGGTCTGCGGTTCAAGTTTACATTACTGTAGTGGCGCTCATGGGTAATTTATTTCAGAGTTCAGCAAAGGTCAGGCTTATTATATGGCTGAGATGTTTGGAATGAAGGAGTGATTGACTGGATTTATTTTTTTTTATATAATAATAATGATGATAATAATATGTAGGCCTAATTATTATGGAAATGTTGTCAAGCTTCCTGTACATGTTGCCCTGTGGAAATGCATCTATAGGATGTTACATATAGCCTAATCTAGAGAACATGCTCAAAATAGCGCCTTTACAATTAGAATAAATGTTGCTGTTTGTGCCCATTTAAGTCTCCAGACCCTACTTTGAGAACCACCAGACAGCAGCAGTTATGTACTTCAGTTCTTCATTTAAATTTCTCCATGGCCTACTTAGTCCAAGGATAAGCTACAAATCCCACCCAAGAGACTCCAAACCCCGCGTCTTTATACTGAGGCGTCGCGTAACAAAGTGCCAAATCTACTCGGTTTTGTGCCGAAAGTCCAGGCCAAGGTGCGAGCGCAAGGTGTTATTTTTATGCATGTGTCACATTATGTGGCCTGTAGGAGCCACTTCCATCCGAGTGTGGAGATTCATGCCGCCCTCCCCAGCAGCAATGGGAGTGATGATGGCCTGTTTACACTTCATCATCGGGCGATAAGCGGCACTTTTCTTCTGCGCTGCACACGGTGATTCATTAAGCAGACCGGATGGTAAATTGTCTATTGGAGCGAACCAAACCCAGTACACATACAGCCCCTCTGGGAAAATGACGACAGCCTTTTTGTGTATTAGAGGTGTCCAACCAATGTTTAGAAACCGACTCTCCGGGAGGGCTCCAAACCCTGTTTCATTATGGGAGAGTGCATGAACAATAAATTATGATACAAGATCCTTCCTGTACATGAGGCCGTTATTCGATCGCCAACAACTCACGCAACGCTCCCCTCAGATGGCCTAAGTCATCCACTCTGCTCCAAGCATCGTTATCTTGGTGAAATCTGACTGGAATGGCAGAGGGAACGATAAAAGGTGCATGTCCACGCCGAATTCAAGAGTCTTCCTTGAGGATTTGAGAAAAATGCTCAAGAGCAAAAAACATGTAATTGACAGATTTCCTAACGGAGTTCGGACTCTTCCTGCACTCCGTGAAGCCTCAGATGAACCCCCAGTTTTAAAGATACAATTGACATATTATTGGACCTAATTACTAAACTATTTTCTATTGTTATAGTATTGAATAGAATGTAACCTGCTGGACATAGTGAGGCTGAGGTTTGTAATTAATGTAGGCTGACCGTCGATAACTCATTTTTGAAGCATACGAGTGTAATTTGGCTCCAGATCCCTGGACTCCACTGAGCTACAGCGCTTCCATTTATAGGGCCATAGCATGGCAATAATCTTTTACCAATTACATATGCTTTTTCTTTATGAAAACGACAAACAACATTCATCTTGAATTGATCCATACCAAATCTCGCTGGGGGCTGTGGGAGGAGAGAGGGACTGGAGAAAAAGAAGAGTGAGAATCAGTCGTGAAAGCATTTCTAATATGCCACGAAACACTACAGCCCCCAAAATCGATTAACCGTGGCTCTGAGCAAAAGTACGAGTCCGACCAAGACTCAATTAGAAGCAGACGCACTGTTCCTTCATATCTCGCCCCAGAGTCCTGGAACCTTTCTTTCTGGGGAGCGCAATAACCCGATATGAGACACTGCTGGCATGCGTGGAAGAAACATGCGGCAACAGACTTTTACAGACCCAAATGTGACATCATTAAAAGCGCATTATCGAAATTCTCTCTCATGCATGCAGAGGGAGTGTGTGTGCGCGCGTGTGTGTGCGCGCGCGCGTGTGTGTGTGTGTGTGTTTGGTGGGGGGGCGTTGTCGGCTGTAAATCATCCATTATGGCATAATGGTGCAGCTGGATGGATACACACATGGATACTTCACACTCCATCACCGCGCTGTGTATTTGCTCTTGTTTGTCAGACGCCCCAGCTTGCAGGTCATAAACGCGGGTTGTTTAGCAGTATCACCCCCACCCCTCCTCCACCTCCACCCCTCCTTAATCTGTCTGTCTGACTGCGCGGCACACACTCACAGGGGACCGCATCCTGTTTGCTGGTCGGACTGGGAGGTGTGAATAGCCAGTGGGCTATGGAGCTATGATGGCCTGGCAGATGTGCCTCTCTCTCTCTCTCTCTCTCTTACACACACACACCACCACCACCACCGCCGCCACCACCTGTTCCTGATCACATGCAAGCTTGCTGCGCTACAAGCATGACAATAAGACTTAACTAGCCGCGTAATTTGTTCAAAAATCAAAAAGGAATAAAAATGAGAGTAGGCTGTGCATGCGTTTTCTGCACCTTTAGGACAGTAATTCACGTTTAGTAAATCCTGGAGCTTTAGAGAACCTCTCTGATAGAATTTATGGCACCAAAAAGTCTGTGCCTCAAAGAATAAATTAGAACATGTGACTTCCCCGTTCTCCCGTATTAATTTGCTGGAAAGACCCAATTATTTCTGACTAATGTTTAGATAAGCCGTGATACACGCTCTGCTCGTAATTATGCATTTCCCCTTGCGTTCCTAACTCCTGCGCGCATTTCAGGTTATTCTATCAAAGGCAGACATCTGAGGGAGGTAGCTCATTAGGAAATGTCGGAAAATTCGATCTTTGACGCCAAAAATAATCAGATCCAGAGATCTGAAGTAAACTGCACCTGATTATTGTCCCCACGACAGGAGCCGTAGTCTTCATCTAACAGTATCAGTGCATATCAGTTAGAGGCAGGATGTAGCTCAGGGCGAGCAGTAAAAGCTGACAGAGCAACAGAACAAGAGGTGCATGATGCTTTTACAGCCACTGTTATGCTGATGCTGATAATGATGGTAATAAGAGGCGGCCCGCTCAGTTGTAAAGCTAATTTTGTGCTGCTGCCGGCAACGGAAAAGGGCGAATGGGCTTTTCCTCACTCCATATGCAAATGGAAGAAGTCTTGCAGAGTTGATGTTTATTCATACAAACGCAATCCATTTGCAGACACAGTCGAAACTTCAGAGAGAAAAGCGGACCCTTTTCTCTTCTCACCATCACTATTTCCGAATTGGGATCCATGATGGAGAGTGTGTGACAATAATTACTGGAGGCAATTAGCGGGCAGAAGCCATCTCCAAATGTACTGGCTATGGTTGTAGTGGGGGTTTGTGTGGGTGCTTGGTTTGTTTTGACACCTCGGGGAGAGGAGCTGTGTGCTCCTGGGCTGAAGTCTCCATCATTTGTCACCAATAAATAGAAAAAGATGGAGGGAAAGTGGAGCAACGTGTGACAGACTGACAAGACAGGGCATCAGATACAAGAAACTGGTTTGCAGACTGAATACACTGGAAGAAGTATTCAGATCTTTTACTTAAGTAAAAGAAAAATGAAAAACAGTGTAAAAAAAAAAAAGTATTTACATTTTTTTCCCACTTGAGTAAAAGTATATTGGCAATAAAATGGCCCCACATGAGTGTTATAATAATAAAAGTCTTACTCATTTATGATTACGGTTGCGTTAATCATCTTATTAATGCTGCAGCTTGTGGAGATGAATTTGAGTTATTTTATATATTATTGGCTAGCTGAATCTTTATTAGTGCATCATATTTCATATACTGACAGTGGTGGAGGAAGTATTCAGACTCTTTACTTCAATAAGAGTAGTAATACTCCTCCAAAAACAAAAGTCCTTTACTCAAAGATCATTTCCCTCTGAAATGTAGGAAAGAAGAAGTAAGCACAGTGCAGCACTAAAATGTGCAATATTTCCCTTTGACATGTAGTGGGGTGGAAGAATAGATTACAACAAGGCAATTCAGAGTTCTTTAAGACATAAAAAGGCAAAAGACAGTACATAAAGGAAACAACTGGCAGTATACAGACACACAGAAGAGTGACAAAAAATTAATATAAATATCAAATATGAATCAATGTGTTGAAGAAGCATAAAACAGAAATACCCAAAGTTGTATTTGGGTTAAATACTTGTACTTAGTTACATTCCACCACTGCACCTTGCTGAACAGTTCATGGACAGAAAGCCAGACTACATACAGTAGACGCCGCCAAATGCGCACACATGGCACCATGCGTTTCAAGTCTTATCCATCCTTCCTGGCAAACTCCCCCTCTCTCTCCTCCCGGCCCTTTGAAATCTGCATCACGCCTCTCTCATTTCTGTTTACAAGAGTCAAATTGCTTCCACACACTTTATTGGTAATAGATCTGCACAGAGAGCTGCGCCAAAAGCGGTCACGGCACACGCATTTTTTACTCGCGCGGTAAATACCTCGACCGTTAAACATCAACACACAGTCATCCTGATGAGTGGTCTGAGAGGCGACAGTCTAACAAGCCTCTCTTTGACTCATCGGTTATTACTGAGTCTGACCCGCTGCTTAACTGATGCCGTGCATGCATGAAATGAATGATGCTCAATGGAAAATTGGCCAAACTCCACTGCTACTCGTCCTCAGAAGTGCCCCTGCAGTGCTACTACAGACTGATGCTTGCTTTAATTGCAAGGGCTTTTCAAATTCTTACAATGAGATTTACAGTTTGGGTGCCTGCCTACGGAGACGGCAGCTTCCAAAAAGGCAAATACAATCACTGAAAAACAGACAGGAAAGAGGAAGGTGGGGCAGGAGGGAATTCTTCCATAGGGCCTGCACTGCTTAATCATAAGTCAAGTGGTCACAGAGAATATGAACATCGGCCATGCCAAGTATAAATAGTCCTTGGCACCAGTGGTTCTTCAAATGGGGCTTGGAGCCGTAGGGATCAGGGAGAAAATGAGGAAAAGTTTATACTTTCACTATTTGCTTTGCCAAAATCGCTCAAATTGAATCTTTGCCTAACATGCAAAACCAGGGGTGTGGAGCTAAAAGCCAATGAAGAAGAGACTCAAGAGAAGGTCTCAGTTACAGAGAAAATACAAACAGAGGTATGAATATATACATTTGTATTCTGCTTCCAATCAATGAAATGGCACGTGCTTGAGTGAAAAACTTTGCATCTCTCTCACTGTGCTGTAATCTCACCACTTTGAGTGTAAAGTAGCTGCTTCTGCAGCTCAGTCCTGCCTTAAAACACGCTCTCAGATGGTGTGGCCTGAGCCATTTGATCCTTTCAGAGCGTCTTGGCATGAAAGCCGTTGGGACTCCCTCTCTCAGCTCATTACTTTTTGACCAGGTCATCACCTGCTGTCTTTTATTCATGCATACTGTTTTCTCTTTCTCCCTCTCTGTTCTCCCGCTCTCTGTCACCCCTTTTGAAGTCCTTGGGAGTCCCTGTGGTTTTCAAAGGGTCAGAAAAGGGCAAGCTACTGTCCTATCGAAGGCAGGCCGTGGGATAAACGTATGTTAGCACCTGTCCTCACTGCTCCGTGTCAACACCGCTGGTGTGACTGCACTCACACCTCGTCATCTACCCCCCTGTCGCTTGTACATTGTTCCCTCTCACTCACACACACCGAAATGTGACTGAGCAAACACACGTACTCGGGGTAGTGCTTGTGCCCACATACACACATAGAGGAACATGCGCACTGCTACTGTAGGACCCCTACTGTCCAACAACCGTCACACAGAGACAAATCCAGGAGTCCCGCTGCTAAGAGCCCTCCCTTTCCTCACACTTCACATTACAGAGCACTCTTTCTGGTCCCTTCCCAAACCAGTGGGGGTTGTTTGGTTGAGAGGGAGGGCTGTGTCCTGGGGTGAGAGTCAATTGCAGGTCCGGGGTCACGCAGAGAGTGGAAAGAGATAGCCAAAAGTCCTTCAAGATGAAAAATTAGCCTTTCAAATGACAGCCAGAGATCAAACCCCTCAGAGGAGCAGTGGGTGTGTTTCTGATGCTCCCATTGAAGCTCTTCTTATTCAGCCTGAGTTTCCTGTCCTGTTTGCCCAGAGGAAAACATCCCAGGAATCCCCACATCTGGAAGGGAAGCCAAGGTGGAGCACGACGATCCAAAACTGGACACCAGGCCCGAGTCTGAGTCTGACACAGCCAGCTCCTCAAACTTCTGTATCACTTTCCTCACGGACAGGAAGGGAATCTCCCTGCGCCACCGGCCTCCGCCAGCCCCACAAGGCCCCCTGTAGACTGAGTCCTTACTGAGGAACACATGAGGAGGAGGGGGGAGGCCGCAGCACAGCCTCAGCCGGCCCTGGCCCAGGCCCAGAGCCGGGAGCACTCCGCCAGGGTTGAAGCAGGTAGGCAGCGTGGCGAGGTGCTCCTGGGTCAGGGGGTTGTGGAAGCTCAGGGCGCCCCCGCCGATGTTAAGGAAGACCCCGACTTTTTTGATCTGAGGTGGGACAGTGCAGAGCGGCTCCCGGCTCCCATCATACACTGCACAAAAAGACAAGCCCTGCCTTTCGAGCCACCAGCCACCAGAAGCATCCAATGAGCTTACGCCTGAGAGAGTGAAAGTGACATTTCATATTCACTGTGCACATTTATGGATTTGGAAACTGAAAAGAAAAACAATTTTAGGAGATTTTTGACCTTTAATTCTCAACTCTTCAGAAATTCTGCAAGAATAATATATCGTCTTTCACAGCCAACAAGTTCAACAACGACAAATCATGGTTTTCAACCATGCTAGTGGTGGGGCTGTAGCGATGGCCATGTAATTAGGTTGGTTGGTTGGCTGCTTTGGTCCAGATGGATGGAGTGCCATTCCATTTTGTACAAACATTCATGGAGGACATGGAATTTTCCTCTGGCTCTACCATGAGGTGCATATTTGGTTTTCAAATGTCTTGAATTTGGTCCAGACATCAGGATGAAGTGTAATAATTTGTCCAATACTTTGGTTTATGACCAAATATCTGCAAAACCAACAACTTTCCCTTAAAATGTACTTTATATTTAGTGCTTACTAGAAAATGTTAGCAGGCTAACACTCTAAACTAAGATGGTAACCATCAGCATGTTGACACCGTGAGCATGTTAGCATCCTGACATTAGCATTTAGCTCAAAACACCCGAGTACTTTGAGTCCCCAAGTACAGCCTCGCAGAGCCACTAGCCTGGCCGTAGACTTTTAGTCTTGCTCTATTGTTTTCCTCCTAAATGTTTATCCAGTGATTAGAGAGCTGAGCTAAGAATGAGTGCCTCATTTCTTTTTCACCGCATGCAGGTAACAGCAGGCATATAAAACCATTGTTGTGTTTTCCGGTTTGTTGTGACTTTACATGAATTAACGCAGTCAGAGGAACTTTCTCTGTGCTAGCTGCTACAGTAGCATGGTGGTGCAGTAACATGGTGGTGCAGTACCAGGCTTTCAGGGTCACTGCACTTCTCTTTGATTGTGAAGGGTTTTGATTACAGTAACTCTGATAATAAAGATGTGTCTGAAGCAGCTGATGATGTGGATTATAATTTTGTGCGATAAAATAATTCAGATTATTCAGAAGCAGAATTAGAGCATGAATATAACGATGCTAATGTGCACAGGCACAGTAACACTGTCAATCTGCTGATGCGCAGTATCTTTCTAAAATATGATCTGGGTCAAGATTTCTAAATTAGAAATTATTACATTCATTTCAAACCACTGGAATGTACAGATATCAGATTTTAAAAAAAGATTTGTATTGGTAAAAGATGCCTTTTCCGTGGTTAACATTTTCTTTTTAAAGCTGTAAAGCGGCAGTTCTTCGTATTTGAAACAAATGAAAATCTGTTTCCAGTCCTTACCTACTAATGGATATAAAGTAAAACGCAAGTTGAAGATATCAGGACAACTTGTTCCAGTAATTTCAGAAAATATTGAGACTGGAAATCACTTTTCCAATGTTGCTTAACCCATCATCAAAGGTCTGTCAGTAGTCTGGCCGCTTGGTGGCACTCTGAACGCTGGGTCTGATGACGTGTGCATGTGTGTTTACAAGTGAATGCGGGCTTAAACAAGCACAGTCTTGCTGACTAATGGTAAGGGTTTCTGGAAACAATAAGCACAGTGGCATCGAACCAACCTACACAAACTCAAGAGGGTTCTTACCGATCCTGTAGACAGAGCTGTTACAGACATCCACCTCCCAGTAATACTGTCCCCGAGCAATGACAACATCAGCGCAGACCTGGGGGAGGGCCAGTGTGAGCCCGGGGTCAGAGGTCATTGATCTCCTGACCCTGCTGTCTGGAGGTGGGTCAGGAGGGCTCTCTCCATGGTAGGTGATGGTGAGGGAGGAGTTGGAAAGATGGAGGGATGGAGGGACGGTTGAAGGGTCCAGAGCAAAACACAGTCCTAAAGTAGACCAAAAGTGAACAGAGAAAGCAAATGGAGAATTTCCTGTTTTTTTTTATATTAGTAATCCTTTAAAACAAAAGTACTGTTCATGTTCTGCACATATAAACCTATCATAAATGTATTTTATTTATGCATTAAAATCATCAGGTTTGAGTCCTTACCAAAGACGGACTGTGCCATCTCCTCCTCTCGCAGGTCTACAACGCCATCCACTGGTGCTGTTGAGGAACTGCCAGCATTGGAGCCTGAGTGAAATACACAGAGTGTACCGAAGTGTGTAGGTTCAGTGAGGATCATATAAAAACTGGCTGGACCTGTGAATACATCTCATTACTCACCATGTAAGCAGCTCTGTGCTGTCATGTCACCTGCATCCAGGCAGTATGTGTCCCCCTAAATACAGTGACAACAGTGGGATGGGATTATGAGTAGACGAATTAAGTTGTAAATCCAAACCAGGAACACAGGAACATAGAATGAAGTTCATTTCAGCTGTGACACAGATGTGACACAGCTGGCTTGGCTCTGTCCACGTGTACCGGACAGCCACCGACCATCACCTCAAAAGCTCATCAATTAACACATTATATATAGATATTTGATGCTGTTTGTTGATATTTGCCAGCATATAGCATAAATAAACCAACTGTGTCCAGTGTTTTTAAACTAAATGCATTTAAATGTGACCAACAAAAATTAATTAGTTAAAGATGCTATATTTCTCCATCACAACGGTCAGTGGATAAAATCTGAGGGGGAACTCATGATCTGATGCCCATTACAGATGTGTAATATACATTTATACATTACACACATGCAACAGTACAAATCAGTTGTCTTTTTGGGCTTTATATTTGGTAATACTTTACTTTAACCCCCAATCTAGCATTTAAAGCAGTATATAAGTGCTTAATGCATGGCTTATTATACACTGTAATATAGTTGTACAGTAAGCACATATAAGGACATTTTAGTACAAGTATTTATTGATATACAGAGTTTGTCAAAACAATTAGAGCTTCTGTAGATATAATCCATATAGTATTACAACTGTTAGATAATGTTCAATTTAATGCTAATAATGCTAATAATGCTAATTTAATGATGTTTAATGATAAAATCTTTCAATCTTGAATGTTGTAATTTCTCTGTCCTCAGTTTGGATCTGTCACCTGTACATGTTGAGGGTGATCCTCAGATGCTCCCTCCTTGGTGCTTCTGTCCCCGCTGGGACTCAGTGTGTGATGTT
>JAPZEA010000024.1:4433040-4450447 GCA_029783685.1 Heniochus monoceros | reverse complement strand
TTTACGGTTGAGTCTGAGCTGCTCTCTTCAGCTTCCTTAAGCAGCCAGTTCCAGCAAGACAAGCTTCCTGAGCACTACCTGCCCAGCACCAAACAGCTAACAGAGAGAAACTAGCTGGTGAACAAGTTGAATCAACAAAGTGATTCTTAATGTCCACATTTGCAGCACAGGTTTGATTCCTGCTATATTTCTGGTTCCTCAAACTGGTTGTCAATGCCCAAGACTTTTCCAGCAAAGAACACTGAAGTACAGTGTGGAGGGCAGCTTGACTCATTTTGTCTCAAGGTCTGACCTGCTTCCATAGCTGTCCTGTTTCCCAGACCGATTCATCATTGCAATGATGGCGTTTGACATTTTTTTGATTTAGTGTGCTAAAACACATTGGATCTAATTAGGTAAGTCCTAAAATGACAAGGCATTTGTTTTAAATGTAATCTTTTAATTAGCCTGATGTCTTTCATTCTAATAGCAAAGCTGTGCAAAGTATGAAGAGGAAGCCACCACTGTGGTATTATGTTGTTTTAATGGGCATTTTTTAAATTAAGTTCAGAAAGGTAAATAAAGATTATTATTATATTATCATTATCATTATTAAATGGACCGTGTGTGGGTGTATTTTTGGAAATATAACACACCTGTTGAAATCTAAAATCAAATACAGGTTAATTATCATTATTAGTTTCATTTGTGGCCTGAGATGTGTTTCAGTAGCAACCGTCTGCCCATATTGTAATATACTGCAATCTCTTTCATGCTAAAGGAAAGAGATGAGAATCTGTGAGGGAAAAGGTCTCTACTGACGGCAGAGGAAATTCAATATCCTGTAACAGAGGGTACACTTTGTTTCGCTCTCTTGTGGACTCGTCCTGCAGCAGTCGTCAGGCAGCGTGTGTTCATGTGTTTCGGGGGAGGGGCTTTCGAGGGATGCCTGAAGGGAGGGGATGGGATATTTTGGTTGGATGCCTTCATAATGTAGCTTATTCTTGCAGGTTTCTCCAACGTTACCAACTCCAGCTTTAATTATGCATACAGTCTTGACACACTTTCATCACTTTCATCACAAGGAAAATGTTCATACCTGTCAGTCACAGCGTCTCCAGCCACATTTCTGTTTCCACTGGCTCCTTCGTTGCTCTTTTCCTTCCACCCACCAGGTGCCCTCAGACTTTTCCTCCTTTCCCCACCATCTGACCGCCCAACCAATGCTCACACTTGTTGCCTCTTCCCTCACCAGCTCTGCAACTGCCAGAACTTCCCCGCCCACCTCTGACTTACATCTCATTCCCCAATCATCTGCTCTCAGCCACCAATCTGCATGTTTTGTCGTTGTGTTGTTTCACGCCAGTGCATTCAAACCTGTCGCCTGTTTCCTGAAACTGAGTCACCTGTACCTGCCTGCCGGCCTCGTGGTCCCATAAGAATCTGATTTTTGTGAATAAATCATTGATCTGGACCAGCTCCGCCTTCATCGCCTGCATTTGCATCCTACTGCTGTTGTCCTGCTCAAACCACTCATGATGCTCAAGTTAATGCCATTGTTTCAGTTGACATAAGCACGATGGCTGTGTGATAAACAGTTACACCAGTCAATTTGCGTTGGAAAAAACAACTTTACTAAGAGCCTTGGGGACAAATTTTGAAGAAAAAGTTACTGGTCTTCAGACATAGACATGAACAGGCTCATGAGACACCTAAACTGGTTGTCAAAAAGTCCAGTCACACCACCAGTCACCACGATGTGAATGTTACAGCCTCACTGTAGGAGTTAGTGAATGTAATTTACTGATTGTGAGTGGTGACATGTTTTCCCCTCGGGGGCATCCTGTAGCCCCACATGCCCCATCACACTCTGACTCAGTCACAAAGGCTTCTCAGAGCAAACCTCACAGGAGAAACACAGATGTTTTCTTTATTTGCTTGTTATCCAGCAGCAGTTTGCGTCTTCTGAGGTTGTTTTGGGGGGGATTACACATGCTCAACTTTTAAAAAACACAGATTTTTGAGAGAAAACAAATTTTCTTGACGTATGTTCATTTCACATTAGCGAGCATTGTTTTTTTTGCTTTTGTTTTTTTGTTTTTTTACATTAAAAGCTTCTACTGAGGTTTTCGAATGAAGCTTCGAATGTGTCATCATATTTTTTGACATGATGTTTCCAGTGGATGGTGCCATGACTGTAACTGCTTTTGTGCCCCTTTAGCATCATTTTTCAATATGCAGGGTAGTCCAACTTCTATAGACAGTAGTATAAAGAGCGAGAAAAGTCCAGGTATGGAGGAGACTGGGGTAAGAGGCGTCAAGCACACCACTTCAACCCTGGAGACTGGGGTTCATGTTCCATGTGAAACCACCAGTGAACATTGATTTCTTTTTTAAGTGAAGTAATGTAACGTACGTAACTTAATGTATGTAACTAACGTACGTATTTTAAGCCATGGTTTGGCTTTGGATCTTTTGACTAAACCGAATGACAGTTTCGGTGCCTAAAATGAACTAGAGTTCAACACGCATGTTCAACATTGTTCTCAGCAAGCTTTATTTTGAAAGTCTAACGAATGTTGCATACATTTATTACTGCTAACTTGACCACAGAGCCCTGAAGCGTAGAGGCACTGACCTAACATCCGTATGCGACGAGCTGGGAATGAGAACGTGTCGACACATGACACGGAGCTGTGTTATGTCGCTGATTCTGTGCATCTCGCAGGCGAAAACTTACAGAATTCCTTTAACGTAGCAGATGAGAGTGTGACGTCATCAACAGCAAATCAGCCATTTTTGGAGGATATCAACTGTCACCATGTCTGTTCTCATCACAGCAAAAGTAGAAGTGCCTTGTAGCAGATTTATGGCACCATTTCCAGCTGAGGATATAGAGGAACATGAGGTACACGTTTTTTTACATATTATGAGAACAATTAATGAAGCTGAACACGTAAAAACATGAAAATAATGATCTCACATAATAACAACCAATACTCATTAAAGTTAAACCCTCGTCTGTATCCTCCAAACCAGCTCGGGTGTGTTCCAGAAAGCAGGTCTGACGATGGAGAGGATGAGCCAGAGGAGGGTGATTTCTCCAGGCGGGGGGTCAGTCGGCTAAGCAGCACCTGGAAGGCAAACTCCCTGTCACACAGACCCAGCGGCGGTCCCTGGGGTGAGGGAGGGGACCCAGACCAGATCAGCACCTGCCCCCACTGTCATCTGGCCCTGCCCCTCCTCACACTACGCTGGCATGAGGTAACATTCCTGCATCACACCAGATTTGTATGAGCACTGTTGAGCAGTTCCTCTGGTAAGACGTTTCCCCTCCTCTCTGTGTGATTTTAGGTGAAGTGCCAAATCCACGTCCTCTTGAGATAAAGAGAGAGCTCCTCAGAAAGGAGGAGCTGCTTCACGGATCTTTGACCACTGTGTCAGTCACGAGTATTCTGGCTGTTATTCAGGTTTTAATTGTATTTTTCATGTTGAAATGTGTCAGTTCAGGTTTACATTTTGTTTTTAGTTTAGTCACCTTTAGTTTCACTTAGTGTGTACGGCACTTGCATGATGTTTGCATGAAGACATTCAGAATATAAGTCTGTATCTGAGCAAACCTGACACTCCTGATAACTTTGTAATGTTCCTTTTGTTAAATAGAAACACAACTGCTTCTGTCTGAACCAGTGAAGAGAATGTTTTGAGTCAGAAATCTCATATTTAGCAGTTTTCACAGGAGTTTCTACAGAAATGGGTCAGATGATGCAGAAGTCTCCATTAACATAAAAGGTTTCCATGCCAACGTCTGAATTTTATTCATTCATTCATTCATTAATGTTGTTGCTCTGTAATTTGAGGTATGTTGTGTTTTCATTGTGAAACGTCGTTTTAAAATAAGTTGAAATCAAAGGTGTCAGGTCAGATATGTCGGCCATGTTCCATATTAGCTCTTTTCCTCCTCAGTCTGGTTAAATGAGTCAAATATTAGCATGCTAACGTTAGCCCTGCTTCAGTTAGCTTTGCAGCAGTTTCACCTGGCTGTTACTGGGTGGAGGTGTTTACTTGTAGCTCATCTCTACGTAACTGTGTGGTGCGTCACCCATTTGAATTCAGTAAAGCTTCACTGAGTGAACACAACAGCTGCTGCAACTGGCTCTCCTCTCACGTGTTGCAGCTTCTGCCACATTACAAATCACTCAGTGAAAGATGGAGACGTTTGATTAATTTGCTTCATTCAGAAATGGAACACCACAGATAAAAATAATGACGTCTGCCACAGCTCAATATTTAAATAAAATATGATCCAGGGGTTTTGTATATTATGTAAGTTTTCATGAGGAGCTCAGACAAACAAAAAGGACTAAAACCAGTGTAACCATTACAGTCAGACAGCACAAAACATGTCACACAGCTCTCACAGCGAAGGCCTCAGAAGAAACAGACCAATGTTTAGACCAATGAAACAGAACTCCTTCACACATGTGTTTTGAAGTGAATTTTATATAACTGCATTTTGAAAGAAATACTTGGTTTACGTTGACCTTTGCTGTTGCTGACTGCTCAGAAGTGATGTATGATGATGGGCTCCCTGTGCTGGGGGCAGATGACCTCGTCGATGTAGAGAGCGTTGGCCTCGATCTCGACGTTTTCCTGCAGCTGCAGCTGGCAGTGAACCAAAGCCCTCTGCTCTTCCTCTGACTGGGCCACCGCCTCACGCAGTCTGAGAGTACAGAGGGAAAAGAGAGCTGTGTCAGCTGTGTGTCCACACAGGCATCATTAAACTTTCACTGCTTCACTTTTGAAAACATCTGTAGCCTCGTTCCTTCACATCAGGGGCGAGTGTGTCCTGGTCTTACTTGGTGATGTGAGCGGTGAGCTGCTGGACCTCATCGAGGAACCGGGACTGTGCCGGATCGTGGCATCGCTCTTTGGCAGGCCTCTGATGGCGCAGAGCCAGCCGGGCCCGAGCCAAACTCAGAGCGTGTTCATTCTCTGCGATGGCCACGTGGAGATCCTCTCTGGTCCTCTGCTGGCTGCCAACCTCAGACAGAATCTAGAGGGGTCACACAAGGGCCGGTCAGTATTTTCCCGTTATAGTAAATCAGCAGGAAAATGATACCGGCCCAAAACAGCTTGAAGGGTTCGTCTGCAAAAGCAGTTGGCTCCGTTTTATTTTTCCTGGATCATGTTTGTTAATCGTGCACTCCAGGGAATATCAATCAAACTGGTGTTGGTTTCTTCATTTTAAGAATGGCTCATGTGCAAATGAACTCTTCATTATTAACAATCAATGGTAACCTGAGCTCAGAGGTGCTACTGGGAATGAAATATATAGGAATGTTCACACTGTTACTCTAAACTAATACAGATGGAAAATACATCTGCCTCCCACTGCCTGACTTCACTCCTTTCATGTCACTCTCGCTCATTGAAAAATATACACCATGTACTCATGTGGCCCACCTTGGCCAGCTGATCCTCCATCTGGCTCTTGGCAGACTTGATCTCCTGGACCTTCAGCTGAAAGGCAGCTGTTGTGGCCTGGACCTGCTTCTGCATGTCAGCGGCCATCTGCTCCAGGAGAGACTCAACCAGGGCCCGCAGGGACCGACAGTTGGTCTTCTGCTGCTCCGCTTTGCCGATGTTGATGTCTGAGGCGTTCTCCCACTGCTCTGGAGTCACTGCCAAGCTGAGAGAGGGAGGCGTTCAAAAACTCACCAGGAACTAACAGAATATCTTCTTTTGTACATTTCCAGACAGCCAGATCTGTCGAGACATCTTAAAGAGTATGACGGACCCCTTCCAGACGTACACTGGCAATGATTTCAAATCATTAAAAAAACGTTAATTTCAAACAAAAGACACCTTTTCATAGACATATCACTGTCTCTACAGAGCCAAAAGGAACACAACAGTTCACCTCGGCAGAACAGTTTTGGTGTTTCTGGACTTCTGCAGGTCGTTGATGGAATGGGTGGTCATTAAGGCACAGGAGCTGTCGATGCACTGAGCCTCAGATTTCTCCTTCAGATCCTGCTCCAGATGGTACTTGGCAGATCGGTTCAGTCTGGAACACAAAACAACACGTTTTGTCTTTGTTTTACTGACGACTGTGTGCAGCGATTTGATTTTCCCTCCAGGTTTCAAGACAACAGACGTTAGACATTCCAAAGTGTGTGCATACTTTTAAGATCCCTTCCATGGAGTCTATATAATCAGACCTCGTCCACCTCCCTTACCGTATCTGCTCAGTGATCTGCTCCACTACACGCTGCAGAGAGGAAGCCACTCCCTCAATAACATCCCTCTCCTTCAGCAGCTCTCTGTCCACCTCATCATGCAGCTTCTCTGAGGGCAAACGTTTCATTCTGCAGGCCACAAAACAAAAGAGCGTCGCTGTCACACGACGCAGATAAAAAGGGCATCATCTCCCAGATCTATGGAGCCATTGGTGAGATGAACCCCAGTCAGTAGATATACTCAGTGGGAACAGGACTCAGGCCCTCAGCTTCTAAACAAAACGTTGAATGTAGTTCTTGAACAAATACATGCCTCAAGTCAGAATGTCTGCTATAGAAAAGGCCTATTGAACAGGACAGGGAGGCAGAGATAATGGATGATGGATGTGACATAAATGCTGTCAACTTATTGAGTGCTTTACAGTTTTGTTTTTATTTATATACAAGCTTCATTATAAGCCAAAGTGCTGTTGAAAGTTTAGACTGTCAAATCAGAAAGACAGAAAGAAACGCAAACTATAATGCTTTTTTCTTCTGACTGTTCAAGATCCTCTCTTCCACATCAGTTTCCGGTCTAACCTCTCCTCCAGACAGAGAATGGTGACTCTCAGAGGCTCTTTGCAGGCCTCCAGGGCTTTCACCACTCTGCTCTGTAACTCAATGAGGTCATCAATCTCCACAATAATCTCCTCCAACTTCAGCTCCAACTCCTTCTTCAGAAACTGGATGTCTCTGCTCCGCTGGTCTGATCAGCAGAAGAAAAGACACACAACAGTCCACCTCTGCAGTCTTTGCAACATCATCCTTTGTGCTACACACGGACCAGCTGATTTCTTATTCTCCTACTTACCCAGTTGCTTGTTGTCATCATTTTGCATGCGTTTGCATGCTTTGTCACCTTCTGAGATGAGCCTCAAGCATTCTGCTCTGAAGAGCTCGGAGTGGTTCCTCGTAACCTCAATATTCACTAGATTGGGTCCACCACCCTGCTGGGGACTGCGCTCTGTGGCAGACATTATTCTCCACCGGTGGTCCATCACTGACAGTATGAGCAGGTAGGGACAACATGTATTAAGAGATGGGAAGAACTGTGGTTGCCTCATGGTGAAAGAGAACTAAAAAACTTCAAAACCAGAGGAAAATGCTTATGAGACTTTGTAGGTTTTACTGGACACCCACTGATCATTTCTGGAAGAAATATCAGAAAGAGGATCACGGATCACACAAAGACGATCATCTTGTTTCAAATGTTTCGCTGAATGGATTAAGTCTCGGACAACACTGAGAAACATGTGGCTGAGTACGGCTGAAACACCAGAGTTATGCTTGTTAGGAGATTAAAGTCTGTTAACTAATGCATTCAAAGAACACTGTACAGTTAGCTGCTGCTAGCTGTCCATCTGAAAAGCCCAGACATTTCCACAAGAGTGATTTAATGCTAAAAGTAGCAGCTAGCATCACAAATATATCACAATCTGTAATTTAATGTCAAACATTTGGTGTCAGTAATGAAGATGATGACAAAGATTCAACACTTTTCATATCTAGAACGTTTTTTTTTTTTTTTGGATCTGAAGTCATGTTTTTGATTTGTTTCCTACATTATTGGAATTAAGAATGAGCTTAAAACCAGGGGCCCCACAGTCCTTAAAGGCCGATTATATTCCTGTGAAGAGTGTTGCTTTGTGCTGAAATTAACGTTAACGCTAACAGCAAAGAACGTTAGTCCCAAACTTAATTTAACGTAGCTAACGTAAGATGTCAACGTAGCTAACGTTAGCTGTTACCGTAGCTAACGTTAGCTGTTAACGTTAACTAACTGGGTTGAAACACATTGTTGTTTCTCAGTGGACAAAAAGATACATTACAGCAAAATAACAAGTGTTGTCTTTGTTCATACCTTTTCTCTGTGAGGTTGGAAACAACCAAAAGTAGCTGTTAGTTAGTTGAGATATCTTCTGCTTCCGGCTCCATTAAACATGTAAACAAACGGTTACTATGGCAACAGACGCGGTCGCTTGCTCTCGAGCTGCCCTCATGTTTGATGATATTAAACTTCAAGTCTTTGCCTGTAAGTTACTGCTGATTCACACTGAGCAGGAGAAGCAGGCAGCCACACTGCTGCACTCATTCTAACTAATACTGATTATTCTCATTACTGAGAACAGAAACAGAAGAGATAACTAACGCTTAATCAATAAACCACACAAAGAATGAAGTGAGACTTATTTAATGCCTTTCCAAAGCTATAAATCTGTTGGTGTTCAGTTACAGTCCATTACAATATTTCATTGCTATTTGAGAAAATAAGTCACTTTTTAGTTCAAACAAAAAACAACAGTGACATAAATTGGCTGATATAATTGATTCCAGCAAGCCAAAAACAGTGACATTGAGTAGAAGAGATCTTTATGTGGGTGAAGATTTAGAACAGCAACATTACATCTGATGAATATTAATGATACATATGGTATCAAAACTGAGCAGCATAGTACAGTACACTAAATGTAAAGCAACAAGCATTTCAAAGGCACTTGCTGAATCCATTTTATACAAACAAAAACAAAATAGTTCTATTCCTTCTCAGTACACACTAATAACAGCACAGCTTCCTATAAATACTGATGCATTAACAATAAACAGTGCAGCTTATCTTTATGTTCTCCATTTCACTGTAATATCACCATCAGTATTAAAAGGGAATGATTAATATTTTTAAAAACTCTGAGGTGCGAGTGGGCTACAGAGATAGCAAGCTGAAAATGAGCCAGAGGAAATCCGCTCAACAAAAAGACAAAGTTTCCATTAAAAAGCTTTGTGTGTTTTCAAGTCTCCAGGAACAACTGAAGCTCATTCAAATACTGTGAGGAGAAAACCAAAACTGCCAAATCTTCTCTTCCTACAGCCGTCAGTTCACTGAACACTAAAGTGAGATATTCTGTGAGCCCGAGGAATATGTTCAATAGCATACAAAACATTTCAAACCATGACTAGATTCAGGTTCCATACTACAGCATCTGCATTTTAGGACAGTACAGATTAAGAGCTCCTGTAGGACCGATAATTATCTGAATATTTCTTAGTTGAGAATGACCTTTTAGCCAATACTACACGTTTTTAAAGATAACAAAGTGGAAGGGTAGAGGGACAGAGTCAGATCAACTTGTGTTATCAGAGGAATAGTTCAATATATTTCATCATTTGCTCTGATTATCCCTTGAACAAGGAGTGCATTTTTATTTTAAAGCTTAATGTCAGACTGAAATGAACATGGAAAATATATCTGAATATGAACTATTAACGAAGGCATTTCCTGTGTAAGCTCCTGCTCCAGCATCACAGTGGATAGGGATACCAATCTCATATGCTCATATTTGCAAAGTAAGCAGTGAACACCGATTTGCTCATTTTCCACTGCAAAATAACTCATTGTTTATGAATAATTTTGTCTGATCATAGTATACCATGTAAACAAAAAATGGCCAATGAGCTTTCTTAGTTTAGCAATTCCCTTTTCATCACTGCAGAAGTCAGGTGAAGTTTGTCTGGGGTGCTTTCACTCCTCCAAACAAGCCAAACTTCATATATTCAGTGTTCCAGCTTTTCTTGCAGCCACACCAAGGCAGCCATGAGAGCAACTTCAGCATTAAAACATGGTAGTTCACGCAAATATTCTGATCCATTAACACGACCATAAACGGAAAGCCTTGACTAATCACACAAAGCAGCAGGCCTGTACAGATCCTACAACATACTTCACCTTCTATTTCATCAGTGCGTCTACGCTGTTACCTCCTATTCCTCATGAGCCAAACACATAACATTCAATCAAAGCGTTTCATCATATTTTATACTGCTACCTCATTCACAATGTAAGTTTGTCATTTTATTATGCTTCTAACAGGGCACAAAGATAGCACTTCTTTGCTCAATGTAAGGCCAATTTAAATTTGAGTTTCCATTCTGTGGAAACTTTTCTTGTGTTTTTAGTCAGCTGAACGCTAACTATTTCTGCTTTGCATGACGGCGGTCACACCCAAACAAATGTGACCCTACAGACCAGTCATAAAAACAACTGTACTGACCACAGAGGTGTAAGTAGCTGACAGCCACACTGGTAGCATTAGAGAGGTCAGTGGAGATGTGCAACAGCATGAACAGACAGCACTTCCTAATCTGCGTCTTCGATGGCAAGTTAGGAAACACAGTAATTAAAAGCCTCGGAGTGGTTCAGGCAATCCAGGCCCGAACAGATGCATTTCTACATCATACCACATCTGTGACTGCTGATAGATCAGTTCCAAAGGTCTTCACTCGCTATGCTTTTGTCAAGTCCATTGATCTTCTCAGGAAACAAGCCTTCCTCAACGGCTACCTTGGACTCGTGGACCTAAAAGAAAGACCAGCAGGTCACACTGCTGCTTAATTGCTTGCCAAGGAACTCTACTTTCAATTCCAGTTGCCAAATAGGACGAAGAGGAAATATGTGTCTGTTAGTATATGCAGTATGTGCTTGTTACTCACCTTGAATGGTTCACTAATTCCAATGATGCTCTGCAGAGTACTGCTGTAGTAGCACAGCACACACTCTCCTCCCCGCACAGGGATTTCCTCTTTACCAACATATACCTGCAAAAGCAGACACACATTTAACCTGTGACTTTTTTCTCCCGATGTCAAAACAGATGTCAAACCCATTGGTGCACAAGTTACTACCTGCATGATTTCTTCATTGAAGGCCACTTCGTCATCTTTGACCCATGTGTAGGTGATGTAGTCCGACACACTGGTGAATCCAACCTGAATTTCAGACACACAATCAAGATTGTCGTACTGAAATGTCACACTTCAATTGCCAGTGGTAAAACGTCGTATGGCCAACCTTATAGAGTCCGATCCAGTCCCATGTACTGGAGGGGAACGGCTGCAGAGGGCTGTAGACAACCATGGCATCGAGGTCTGCGCTCCAGTCGCCCTCTGCCTGCAGACGCACCAGAGGAGTCCCGTGCATCTTCCTCAGCTGGACAGAGGGATAAACTCTACATTAGAAATTCTCTTGACTTTTTAAGGTAAATGAGAGACAAATGAATCTGTAAATGGCAGATCTTTTGCAGATATTTATCAGACAAATTATTCCCAGCATTTCAGGAGTGGTCACTTTCTCTTTGACCTATAAATAAAGTGGCCTTTAAACACTGTCTGAGCATCTGACTGCTTCTGTTTCTTGACTGTAGGTTTAGAAAATCAGATAACAATATGTCAGCATATATTAAACACTCAACAAATAAATGATCTTACATGGATCCCTTAGATGTATTTCTTATTTTTAAATTGTGACCAAAATAACAACAGTATAGAACATTTTGTGAATCACCCCGTCAGTGTCTTCTGGTGGACAAACTATGTCATGAGCACTGTTTCTATCTAAATAACCTCAAACCTAGTTTTGTATTTCTATACAGCAATTTGTTGTTACTTATCAGCCGACCTATTCACTGATACCAATATATCTAAAATGAGCTAATATCAATACCTGGCTGATTTATCTGTGTGTTTATCAAGTGTTTCCAGATCTCAGCAATTAGTACAAATACTCATAACCAATAGAGAGCATGTTTGAAGAAGTTTGAAGTTTTGATATGAAGAGCAATTAACCCCTAAAAGCCTTTAAAGAATAAGGGTGGCTAAATGCTAAAGTTTTGTTATTGCCTAAAAATAATGCGTTAGTCTGTCTTCCAATACTTTCAGTCAGTGGATCTCAGCTTCAAGCCCATTTGTCCCTACTAAACACACGTCTTCACATGCTTTCATTTTTAAAAGGGCTCAGTAATTCCCCTACAAAGACAGGCTCTGTAGATTTTAGCAAACATTACCCAACAAGAGAAATTAGTGCTGTAGTTGGAGTTAGTTGGATTGAATCAAAATAAACATTGTGTGTGTTCATCCAACAATGGAGCTCTGTGGCACAGAGGAAGAAGATATATCAGGCTTTGGATACACACACAGTGGTTGAAAGTAGATACATTAATTTTGTGCAATTGAAAAAAATATTCCATGAGTTGCTGTGGGTCAGTTTATAACCCGTTCAGCTGCTTCCATTGAATCCACAGCTTTGTGGCCGTATCTTTTTCACTCTCTTTAAGTGATGCAGCTGGATAGCCAGCTAACTGAATGTAGCAGGAAGATGACATTCACATTTTTAAACCATCCGACAAAGCACTGATCGGTTGATTTTTTTCTCAAACCAGGGGAAAGAGGACGATGAGCTTCATTGGAGATACGGGTGCTGATTCAGGTCTACCATTTTCCCACAGTTATAAAGGAACTGCTTACAGCTGAAAATGTGTAAAAGTATGAATGGTGGTGTGACAATGCTGAAAACAAGATTGAAAGTTTACAAATCTGACATTGGCTACATATTGTTCAGGTCAGGTGAGCTTTGATTGACCTGTATAATAAAATATTCTGTCATTTCCTGTTAATCCAAAATGCACACTTACTGCCAAAATAGTATACTGTCATCATACTAGTACACACTATACTTTATACTATATTTAATGTGAGTATATTGACAAACACCCTCAAGTCATCTTATTTGCTCTTTCTAGTTTGTTTGGTATGTAAATCAGTCTGTCAGCGGCTTTAATGTGTGTATTTCACAGCATCACACAACTGCACAGCGGAACTACAAGGCATCATTCAAATTCACCCTCTGAGTGTTGTGTTCACTCTCAAAGGCCAATTTCTCCTCCCTTTCTTCATAAATAACTCTCATTTACAATGCTGACTCTGACATATTTCCTCCTCAAAGTCTGACACTTGAGGAATAGTCTGTGAAAATCATAGGCCTTTAAACTCCACTGCAAAATGACCTGACCTTGATAAAGCTTTTGTCTGTGTGTAGGTCCACAGCTGGTCCTCACAGGTATAGTAAAAGGAGTACGCTGTCCTCTAAACTCGTGGTGTTGCATGTTTATTCGATTGCTAGCGGATAAAACCTCTCACCTGCTCAGAGAGAGGCAGATTGAGAAATATCGTCAGCTGGTGTCAAATTTGTTGTGATTAAGCTAAACAAGGCTTTGCATGGCTCTGCAGTGCATCTGCAGAGAAAAATCAATCACAGCCTCCATTCCCTGACACTAATTTTATTTAGTTCAATTTGAAAAAACATGGCTGACTTTGGCCTGGCCCCCGGGACCAGCTGGCAACTCATTTTACCCCAACTATTCACAATGATCTGTTATTTCCATCTCTGCAAAACTGTGCGATACAGGAAGAAAATGGTTGGAGCTGTTTTTAGCTTACACAGTTATTCTGAATAGCTGACTGTCTTATAGGACATACCAGACAGATCAAGCCACTGTCACCTTTTCTTTTTCATAAGAAGGTCAGATTAAACCTACTTCAATCTATCATATTCCACTGATATCGATATTCCCAAATTTTTAAACTACTTAACAATGCATGCATCACTTAACAATGAAATCAGCTGGTTTTAACAAACTAATAGGATGCCACACTGGACAGAAAATGATGTAAATCATAACTCTGTCTTATCAAAATTGGAATTATATAAATTAGAGCTTCATCACTGATAATCATCTTGATCTCAGCTTTCAGATAACACAAGGCTTTTGTCATCAATATAAGCCTCCACACTGCATCATCGACAATATGGAGATGCAACATCTTTTCTTCCCCTGTCAAGCACAGTGGATATTAGTTTCACTTGTAACAGAATAAACAAAAAAAAAAACTGTCATTGGATAAAAGATGGTCATTTAAACGAAGGAAACCTTTAATTAAGGTGTCAGTTTTCACATTTTTAACACTAATGCATTACTGATGGACTATTGCTTGTTCATGTCAAAATAATACAACTCTAGATGCAGAACAAATTGAATGTTTGCACTTTATTTTGTCACTTGTTTTTATCTGATAGTTTAATATGCTTGCACCAGATCCTTGTGAGAATGTGTTGCTGAGACAGAGACATGTCTCAAGCAAAGTTAATTTTCTCCTCATTTGTCTGTCTGTAAATTTGATTGTCAGAATGTTTGAAACATATTTGGCTTGTGAATAATGGGTCCAATATTTACTTTGGTGACTATGGAGCGAAAGAATCGGTCGTAATCTGTGCTCATGGTCACTTCTCCCGTTGGAGAATTAGGCTTCTTAAAAAAAGCACAACTTCAAAACAGGATTCAAAATCACTGCAGAACCAGAGATATCGTCTCTTTAATCCCACGCATTCCTCTTCCTTGTTAAAGCTGGCACCTACATTACCCACAATGCAACTGTGGACCATCTGGTGGAAGATTGTGGTGTGTTAGACCAGTAGTGGCTGATACACCCTGGAGGCTCTAGCCACAAGCAGAGATGAGGAGCAGCTATAGAAGTCTGAAAGGTTGCTCCTTCCTAAAGCCAAAATTGTACTTTCCGCTGCCGGTCATGACATAAATTTCATCATCAGATGGTGTATGCATAGGCTCTATGCTGACATTCACGTACCACAAGCTACAAAATACGTCTGTGCATGTGTGAAACACGTCTTGGAAGCGGACTCCAGGCCTTAACTAAACACCCCATGATTTTTTTTTTTTTTATTTCAAACTTGTAGTCTTCTGACACTGACTCAAGTGACATGACTAGAGGCAATTCGCCAGACTTCACGCAGTTCCCTCTGCAGCCACAAAAGGCTTTAGACAACTTTTTTCACGTTAGCAGCAGTGCTCTGTAATACCTGGAAATACAATTTAATGTGTAAAATCAGTGGGGTTCTCCATTTAAGAGATGTACACTTTCATCTAAAAAGAGAGCGCAGTCAGAAAGTTTGAAGACAATTACAGACCTGATGAGCAAAGAAGGAGCTGCAGCCTTTTTTGTGCACAGTCCCGCAATTTAGGGGACAGAGCACAATTGGACAGTTTAACAAATAAACATATTATCTTCTTTGAATTTGAAGAATTACCTTCAGGACATGACTGCACACAACTTGGAAATTTCGAATAGAGGCAAGCTAACAGTTTGCTCGCCCCTTGCTTCCATTCTTTATGCTAAGCCAGGCTATCTAGATGCTGACTCCAGTTCTGCAATTAACATAAAGAGATGAGATCTGCACAGACGTGCAAGACCTTCAGAAATCTCACAAGCAAGCATGCCCAGTCAGAAATAGACTTGCTTTGCTGTTACACTTCCATAAAACGTAGCAGTAGGGGGCGCCATGATCGCTCACCTGGTAGAGCACGCGCCCCAAGCACTAAGGCTGCGTCTTTACTGCAGCGGCTCGGGTTTGATTCCAACCCGAGCGCCTTGCTGCGCGCCATCCCCACTCTCTTCCCCCTTTCCTGTCTCTCACCAGCTGCACTATCACATAAAAATGAAACAAAACAAAACAAAACAAAAAAAAACACCCATATTATTAGAAACCAACAACTTTATAGAAAGCAGATGAGGCATGTTGGATACAAGTCACCAAAGGAGTACTGCGCTCAACATCTGACATCAGCTTACAATGTAACAGCATGTGAGGTGGATTGTTCCTTTAACGGTGCAGACTAATTACCACTTAAACAGTTACTGTTATGTAAAAAGGATTGGTATTGGACAATGCAGTGGACAGCAGTCTATATTTTGTGGAAGAGAGAGAGAGAGTGGCTTCATTCATTTTACCTCCCTCACTTTCACTTTAATCACACCTTTCACTCCCTCCTCTTTCATATGAAGGCCATCCATAAAAGTCATTTGATACACTCTGGTGATAATGTCCCTCTTGCCATTACAGAGATGGAGCGGGAGATAGGTGCACGTGTGCGCAGGTGTCTTTGTGGAATATGAGGAACTAGTACCCAGGGACCTTGTTAAAGGCCTCATATATCTCTGTACACTGTCTACCCAGAGGGCTCAGGGAGAACAGCTGCTATTGATAAGCTTCATAAAAATGCTCAGACACCTGCTAGGCATATGTTCACACAGTGAGGAGGCTTTGTGCTAGATTAGAATGTTTCTCTCTGTGGAAATTTCTGTTTTGGTATATTCCCCTGTGCCCTCTCTGGGAAACTGGACCGCAGTGTGCTGACACCTCAAGTTTAGTTTGAGCTGCAGACTTTTCCCAGCTTATGCCTGTACACACAGATGCTCACACACAAAACACACACAATGAACAAGACTTAAGGTCTAAATCCCCACTAGCAATCCTTAAAGGCTGCAATGTTTGTCACATACAGTTAACACCAGACTGAGTGTTCCCTCCAGGGGGCTAAAATTTTAATTTTGACCCCACGATTGTACTCCAGAATAGGTTATGTAAAGGTGTATGTTCGGCTTAAGAAGTGGTGGGGGACACAATGATGTCAGTTTTGACTTAATTCTTTATAAAACTCATAACCTACATTTACATCAGTATATACTAGCATGCAACACATTGTGATTAAACGAGTCCTCATGCTTTCCAACAATCCAACCTGATGTCTTTTCAGTCTCACCATCTTTTCGAAAGAATATTAAAGGCCCCCTGCTGAGTTTTAGACCACTAGTAGTGCGATGGAGAAATGTTTTTTATGAGCAGGTCTCAGGTTGTTCCTGATCCGTTTAATGCTACTCCGTTTGACTACAGCTGGTAGCAGCAGTGCACCAAGAAACACAGCAATGTGCCAAGAAAGGACTTCCAGCAAGCAAACACGAATCTTAACAATGCAGGTTAAAAATATTCAGAAAATCAGCTTTGCAAATGTTTTATGAGAAATGAACATCGGTGTAGTGCTGCCGGAGCAACGAATGAAGCTCCTCTTGAAATTCATATTTTTTAAGTGCTTGAAGATCCAGTCATCACTAAAGCGAATGTCATGCAAAACCGAAGGGCATGGTCAAAGTCGTCCTATTGACGTTTAAGGAAATGTGCTGAAAGTTAGAATAGTCAGAGCTGTGACAAACTCTGGCAAGCACTGCTGCTGCGAATCCAGCACACCCGAGTGGGGGTGTGTGAAGATGTTATCACCCTGCCACCTGTTGAGAGAAACGGCCCATTCAGACTGAGTTACCTCGTGGGATCAAGAATGCCTGAAAACGGCCGAGAGCTCCAGAGAGAGCCACACAAGAGAAAGAGTTATCCGCTGCCAAACTACAACGTGGACTGAGCGCATCTGACACTGCCTGAAAATTTTTGTTTGTTTGAAGTATTTCTATTA
>JAPZEA010000024.1:4272773-4286266 GCA_029783685.1 Heniochus monoceros | reverse complement strand
GACATTCGTAATTAAGAATGCCAACATAACATAAATGGAGTAGGCATGTGACAATTATAGCCACAAACAGTACATTCAGCTTAATTGTCAGGAAAATACCACATAACAGCATCTCTAGACTACCTTACATTTAGTTTTGGAGTGCCCTTCAATTCATAATTTTCATTTCTCACATCACAAAAAACTGTCTTATAGTAACAGAAAAGTTAAGTAAATACCAGGAAGCATTAAAAAATAGATATGTTAAAAGAACTTTTCATTCCCAGTTAGTTGCCTATTACCATTACATTAAAGATAAGCAAAAGCAAAGTGATTTCAGTAGTTTTTGTCTGTAATTTTAAACTAATCCCTGTAGTAATGTCCTTTTATTAGCAATTTTTTTCACTGTGAAATAATCCTTTTTGAAAAATATTGTGAAATATCTTTTCACTGCCAGTAACAACAGGGCAGATAGAGCACTAGATCATATATCATTTCACCATATATGCTGTGTATAAGGAGCCCACATTAGCTTTAGTGGGCTGATGCACATACTATTAAAGCTTGTTTGGATAGGATGGATGGATGGACTTCATGCAGTGTAACTAAAAATACCTAACGGCAGCATGAATGGCAATCATTTCTGTAGCTAGGCAACTGCCATGTGCAGCATGAATGAAAAAGGGGTTTTCAGTCATGAATTGCACAGTTAAAGCAGCCAGAATGAAAACATACAGAATGCTAGGCGTATCAATAGTATTGTTATAGAGACAGTAGTTGTGAAATAATGAGTAAAACTTTCCCGAGTCAGTAGTACATAAGACTCTGACTCTCGTAAGACTTTCACAAACATACAAAGTCAATACATTAAACAAATCATTTGTCATGGGTTTGACTTTATTTACTAGTATATTAACACATTACATGCTACAGAAAATAAAAAGGTAATTTAAATTGTCTTGAAAGAATATAGTGTTATAATAAAATGGCACATTTTGATATTAACACAATTTCCACTGCCACTGGCCACCCCTTCCTTTGTATGAAAGGAAATGAATGACTTCATGCAGGGCTACTAAAAAAATACTTACTGGTGGTTTCATTGGCAACGCAATTTCTAAGATAATGATTTATGTAGCTAAGCACCTGCCATGTGCAGTGTGAATGACAAAGAAGCTTGATTTGATCATAAATACACAGATAAAAATGGACTGTTTCAAAAGCTGGCAAGAAACACAATTGTTACTTTCCTAGACCAGATTTTTCCAAGAAGTCAACCAAATATTTTTAAATAGTAAATATCTTAACATGGGTTTGAAAAATGGGCAACTTGAAAATGAAATCAGGCAAAGCTAGAAGGTCAAGAAAACTACTGTGTGGGGGCAATCAAGGGTATTAAAAACCATAAAAAGGAGGACATATATCAATGTTAACTCAGTGTAAAAGCAGTAAGTGCATTCTGTTCAAAATCTAATTTCATCTCCTTTAATCTCATAAACACTGACAGAATATGCTTTCCAGAAGGAGCCCATTTCTCTGAATGCTGTTATAGTGCCACCTAAAGGTGACATGGTGTGCTGGCCAGAAATACTGTATCATGACATCTGAGAGGAAGCCCTCACTGAGAAGAGACAGTGAGTTCTCACAGCTCAAATTCAATGTGGCCCAGGTTCACTCTGGCAAAGGTCTAAGCCACACACCCAGCCTGCTTCAATCCAAACCAGTCAGCGTTATGATACACGAGGGTGATGATTGTCAGGTGTCAACAAATCGATTGATTCAGTCTCAACAGAAAACAACCTCTGGATGGGAAAAAGGAAATCTGAACTGCAACATAATTTGCTATTCTATTTGCCTGATCTCTTGGCAATACAGACATGGCAGAAGGCCAAGACAAAACAGTAACATAACAAGTCCATGTTGGCTTGTGCATCATAATGGACAAGGCTTGAAGTAAAAGAGTGGCAGAGGATTAAGTGAGGAAGCACAAAGGAAACACAGGTTGATAAGAACAAAACGGTGCAAGGTGGCCACAAGATCATTAAAAGGTTAAAAACAAGGGCAGGTACCAAATAATACCACTTTCTATTTTCTTGGACACATTTGACAAGATGTGAACACAGAGCAGTCTGTTTTGCTAAGGTATACTGTGAGCTGAATGCAGAGCACTAATATGAGAAGACGGCACTAAATAACATGGTGGACAGCCTACATTCACTCCGTTCAACTTCATTCATGTACATCAGACGCAGAATGAGAACCCACGTGGCCTTGTGAGGGCTGGGGGCAAACAGATGTGGCCCCTCAGCTTATCCATTTTGCACCAGTGACCCATCGGTCCCTCCCAACATGCAGCAGTAAAAAGTGTACATCGAAACAGTTTCCTCCCGGACAAAATCTGCTATGAAGAAAACTACAAAGATAACAAAAAACAATATTTTAGCATGTAATGATAATCACATAGTACATCATTTCATAACAATATGTTCTTTTTTCTTACAAAAGACTACTTGATGGTACTTGGTCGTAGTAGATGGGTGGATGGGGCTGAGGTGAGCCAAGGTGGGAGGTGTGGAGAGGGTGAACGTAGTGTTGCCTTTATCTCCCCTTCAACAATAGTCTTGTGGCAAGTTTCTCAGGTTCACTGCTGGGGCCTGCTCTACGGCTATAACTACATGAAGTCACTCCTAGCTGCTGGTCTCAACTCAGTTTTGTTTTCTCCATTTGATATTTGGTATGGGGGGTGGGGGTGGGTGCTGGACTGGTCCTTGCTCTGCTCCTTGGGGGGAAACTGTACACCTCCAGTTGACCTGGCACTTTCATTTCTTTCAGTGATAAAATGCTGCAGCTGTATTTGAGCCTCGCTGCTCTCACCACACAGTCTTGGGTTACGCTAAAATAATGCTGCATTCATGTCCAGTAAGAACACTTGTAGATGCATTCTTTTACATTAGAAAATACCTTTAAGCACAACTTAGGTAAGCAGTAAACACTGCCACAGAACATTGTTCAGTCCAGGTTTGGAGATGTGTATATTAGCTGTTATAAACCTCTACAGATCCCTTAAACAATATTTTAGAATACATTTTAATCGGGACACCTGTGTCTTTAATTTTCTGAATGATACCAGTTGAGACAAACAAAGAGCAAATGTAGAAAAAAAATAATGGCGCCATGGCAGATTTGAGTGAGTAACTGTATAACCTGTTTGGCTGACAGTGCAACTTCGATTTTGCAAGATTCATCACTCACTCCATGCATGCACTGGAAGTGTGGAACACACAGAGCAGGACTCAAAGAATAGTTGGGAAATAAGCTTATCTGCTTTCTTGCTGAGATAATGAGAAGGTCGATACGATTCTCATGCTTGTACCCTAAATATGAAGTTACCGCCAGCAGTAACTTTTCTTACCTTAGCATAAAGCCTGGAAGCAAAACAGCTGGCCTGGCTCTGTCCAAATGTAACTTTATCTGCCTACCAGCAGAGAGTTACAGCTAACATAAAGACAACAATTCAGCTATTTACGAGGGGCTATGTGTTGGACTATTTCTTTGCTGGATGCAGTGACTTCCTGGAGTACCTGCTGGTTGCCTGGCAACTGGTCCCGGCCAGCCCATAATCCCCGTAAAAATAAATAGTCTTTTTAAACTTTGTTTTCTGTACAGATTAAACAAACAAAACAAACTGTTTCAAACATCGAGCTTTAAATGTGCTGGAAGGTGGATTTTGTTGCCTTCACACAGAGCTCGGCTAGCCGTTTTCCCCCGTTTCCAGTCTTTACGCTAAGCTAAGGTAAACGGCTGCTGGCAGTAGCTTTATATTTACTGTCTTGACATGAGAGAGTTATTAATCTTCCCATGTAATTGTGAACAAGCATGTTTCCAAAAATGGCAAACTATTTCTTTAAATAAAGTTTGTGCAAATTCAAAAACCGGCACCTTAACAGCTTTAAACAAGACAAAATACATAAAAACTGTGTTGTCATTCCTCCATTTGTTACTGTATTCCCATCTGACATGAATGCAGCATAAGTGATCCTACAGGGCTGTAACCATGGTGACAGATGAGGGCGAGGATGAAAAATGGCACGGCGCTGAGCAGTTATCTACTGGCTCCAACACAGGAAGAGGAAGTGGTTGAACTCTGCGGCGAGGAGTCTCCGGAGGAGCGAGTGTTGATAACGCGTCCACGGCAGGGACGCGATGAGGGGGAGGATCTGAAGGGTGTTGCCACTTCCTAGGGACAGGAGATTGAGTTTACAGCTCCACTGGAGGGTATATGACCCCTTCTTACGTCAGTCAGTCAGAGTGGGTGGAGAAGGGCGGGCATCATTATTCAGAGGGGTAGAAATGGAGGGTGTGTGCATTACAAGGGTCCGACAAGGGCCTGTTTGTTTTGTTCTCAGTGATTCTCTGAAACTGTACTTGGTGCAGGTAAGAGCTGGAGCAGACGTGAGGGAGGGGGAGCGGGTGAGTGTGCGGAACGGGAAGGAAGGGAGGGGTGAGGAAGGGTCTAATACTAGTGTCCAGGTTGCGGCCCGGCTGTCCGCTCTCAGCTGAGCTCGTCCTCTGCGTTGTGCTGGTCCAGCAGTTTGACGTGCGTGAAGGGAAAGTGGCCACGTTTGCCTTTACATTCACCCTCCCATTGGCCGTTCACGTTTATTTTGGTCACCTTCACCATATCGCCCACCTGGGGAGGGAGGGGAGAGGAAAGGCATGAGAGCTCAGCAGTAAGGAGTCATTATGTGACAGACGAAATAACAAAGTTTATTATCGTCAAAATAATAAAAACACAGATAATCCTCATTCCTTTCAAATTCATTGTTGCCAGGAAACACTGAAACAATTTATCAACCAAGAACATTTTCCATCATGTATTTATTGTTTCAGTCACTTATCAAGCAAAAATGTTAAAATATGCTGCTCTTGTCTGTTTTATATCACTGTAATCTGAACATCTTTCAGTTTACGACAGCTGGAGGAGCAATGTGAAGATGGGACGTTGGGTTCTGGGAATGAGGACTAGGGATTTTTCACTATTTACAGACATTTGACATTTAACTGATTTACAGATTAATGAAAAAAATAAATTGCAGGCCTATTGTTGGGTGTAGCATGTATGACTACAGTTGACCTGGACCGGGAGAGGAGTGGCTGTTCCTGTGTCACTGAACCTGAGCAAACAAAAACTAACAGACAGTTTCAAAGTTCAAGTCCATGTGGGTATGACGGCTGAATAATCAGGGGTTAAAGCTGTGTGGACTCATAGCATTAGTCTGATAACCTGTCAGCAGTTACAACAATCATCCCTGTGTTAAATGTGTAACCAGCAACATTTGCGTGACTGCAGACTCAATCAAGTTTTTTTTTCTGTCCCTGATGCAGGAACTTTAATAATGAATATTCTTTTGCCCCACATAATGCAGCTGCAGAGCACACTTAAAATTAGTGAAGCAATTTAGGTATGTCCCACAGATAAATGGCTCTGCTGTTTCCTTCAAAGGTTCCCGAAAGGATTCAGTATAGCGTCCTCAATTGTTCTGTATCGCATCTATGGCCGCACAATTCTTTTCATCATCCACTGCTCTGTCGAGTCTTTTCAAACAATCATTTGTTCTATAAAATGGCAGAAAATTATGAAAAACGTCAAAGGTGACATTTTGAAATTGCTTGTTTTGTTCCACCACTGGATTACATTTGTGTCAAACACTTAGTTTTTTGATAACAGTTGGAAACGTTGTTCCAGGATGACTGTGTTTGGGTAACTTGAAAAACGAGACTGACCAGAATTCGATACTTTGTATTGAAAAATCAAATTTCAGCCTTTTTAAGTCATTGAAGGATGAAGACGAAATTTATTATTATTATTTCCTAGAGAATCATTTTAAAAATTGGTTGTGTCATTGTATATTTTGTATTTAAATTGATCTTGTAAATTTCTACATCCACTCAGACTAAATATGGTTTTCTATAAAGATGATACTGTTGCCTTGTACACTTAGTGTGTACGGTGGCCCGTAAATCCACTGACTGATCAATGGACCTTATACAAGGAAACAGGAAGATAGTCTGAAACGTCTGTTGAGATGAATTAAGCGTGGTGTCTGAGTTTTTGTGCAAAGTTTGTTTTAATCTCGATGTCCGAACAACAAAACGGTCGGGCATCAAAATTAAAAACCTAAAAGGTCCAAAACCTTAACGTAGTCTGCTTTCACATGAGCCAAAGAGCAACAACTCTTCACATCTGAGGACCTGAAACCAGGGAATGTTTTGCACCTTCGCTTGAAAACTGACTTAGAAAAATACGGATGAACTCAAAGGGACTCTTCTGGCATGCTTTGCTGGAGCTTGTGAACATCTTTAATTGAAACTGGTGGCTACTGTTTGTTTGTGTGTCTTGTGGGTAACTCCTTCACAACACTGCTGTGTTAGGAAATAGTTACAGCGCTTAACAGAGCAAAATGATGTGTTATTCACAGGTGTGCCTGGAGTAAAATGACCTGAGGAAAAGCGATGGAGAGCTTCATACTGCAGGTACCAAGGCATTCAAAAAAAGCCTGATTGGCCACCATGTCGATCCTCATGATCGGCTCAAGACATTCCAATGTAGAACATTGTTGATTCTTCAAACAGTGGTACTGAAATGTCTGCAAAGTGAAAAGCATGCAGACCTCATCATCATGATGTAACAAGCCACTTGACACACACTGGTCACAGCTGTTTGTTGATGCACTGGAATTCAAAATACTGTAAAGTATCTCTTTTGACTACCTATATGCAGTACACAGAGGGAGACAATATCACAATATGAGGCGATATACGGCCCTGCCACAAGCTATGGCCTAAAAACACAGCTCACCTCTTTGACAGCATTTCTATAACACTGAAAAATATAAGCGTCATAGAGGCAGTCTTTATGTGAGAGCAGTAACAATAATAAATGAATCTGCAACTATTTTAGTAATTAATCATTTAAGGCAATTTCAAGCAAAAATGCCAAACATAACCTAGTTCCAGATTCTTAAATGTTTGCTGCATTGATCCTGGGCTAATGTACATAGATAGCACAGGCATTTGTGTTATTATGTCGAATGGCTTTATCGTCATCAACTAAACAGTATATGCGTGGATTCTGATCTTCACAAAGATTAGAATTAAAGTGTAAGTCCTAGTTTATAATAGCCTGTAACCACTGCGACCACATTATAATGCTGAAATGTTTTCTGTGTCTAAGAATTTCGTAAACAAGTTACAGCAACAATACATATTAAACACATGAACCAGGGATCCAGTGTTGTGGACCTGAAAGTGTTATTAAGACATAGACACTGGCAGTTTATACAATACAACTAAAGCCACACATGATATTAAGCTAGTTTAATTTACTGAAGATAAAGACTGATCTTCACAATCAGTGGGTTTTCTGAAGACAATGAGACAAGGAAATGTGAGCTAATTATTAACTTTGCAGTGCCACCTTGCTGAGTCACTTCTGGCCAACTGGAGTCTACCACAGGTGGGAGTGGCAGAAACCAACTCAAACCAAGGATTTACCTGTCATATGTAACAGAGAAAACCAACGTTTTTCTAACTGACAAATGAGCCGGAGAAAGAGAAACCAACCAGCAGAGGCAGACGTGCAGTTTGACTCCACAAAAAGCAAAACAGGGGTACCGATGTGAGGAGTCAAAGGATGGATCTGTATTGGTATATTTAGCATTAGCAGGGCAAGGGAGACAAGAGCATACTCTGACTAGCCTGCCTCCTCGTCTCACTCTTGGCTCAGCTTGACTCCCGGCTTCACAGAGACCAGAGGAAATGGTCCTGTTCCCAAACACAAACTATTTCCTTCCCCCAACGACCTGCTCCGTTGGAGCCCCGCTCTCGCTTCCGGACAGTTTAACAGCCTAGCCACCGTGAGCAGGGAGCACCGCTTAATGGCAGCTTTCATACTGGGATACTGTATTTAGACTAAGTGCCCCTCACTCAAATACAAGTCTGGTCCAGAAAGATGAAGCCAGTGAGGTAATAAACATTATGGACAGACTTTATGCAGATCAGTGTGAAATGTCACTGCACTGATCTCTGCACAAGAGATATTAAATGACTCGATTATCTGGAAAACTGTGCAGAAAGCTGGCTGAGCATGTTCTGACCTTGACTCCTCTTCATCCTGCTCAACTAACACTGAAGAAGAAATAATCACAATGGGAAAGAAAGCGAAAGAAAGCGTAAGAACGTGAGCTCAGTCTTGATAAGCTGAAAGGGCTGGTCCTACATCCTCCTTCGCTAACTGTCTCCTCTCTTCCAGCACGTGTTAAGAGGTTGCATGGAGTCAAGAAAAAGCACCACACACACACACGTGTCCATATTTACCTCTAAGGCCAGGGCAGTCTTGTCGTAGGCATTGGGCACCCTCTTCTGTATGGCCCTGGCATAGACAGGTCCGTTCTGGAGATTTGGGAGGGGGGTGGGCTGGGCGTACTGGCTGGGGTCTCCCAGTAGTGGAGCGCCGGACTGTGTTGCAGAGCTGTCAGAGTTCCCTAGCATCCCCATTCCTCCCGGCGGACCCCCAGGCACGCCGGGCGCCGCCACCGAACTGGGAGACGCTGGTCGATACTTCTCAACGTACGGCACAGGGATCATCCCCGCCCGGCCTTCAGAGTTCTGGGCGTTCCACCACTGCTCCTCTGGCTTCTCGAGCACTCTGAGAATATCGCCCTTCCTAAATGGGAGATCCTCCTCGTCGTTGCCGGGGAAATCAAAAAGTGCTCGGACATACTCGTCTTCCAGGCGAGGCGGGGGGCCTCCGCCAGGGCCGACGCTGATGAAGGAGGTGTGTTTGGACTTGTTGATGGGTTCTATTAAGGTGGTGGTGTCCAAGTAGTGGATTTTATAGAACTCTAGCAAAGCAGGGAGAGCATCGAACTCCTGGTCACCAATGCGGAACCTCGGATGGGCCAAACCTGGTGAAAATGAGGGAGAACGGAAATGGAGTCAAGAGAGACAAAATGATATCACGTCTTCTTCAAAACACAACCTTGTTCAAACCTGGCAGATCTGAAGCCTGCCTATTTATGGAACCAAATGGTGGTGATGGTAATGATTTCCATAATGACCAGGAAGGATTCTTGTTTCCTTTTTTTCCTCTTTCATATTTGTTTTGCTCCTTTCAATGAAAGCTCTGTGGAGTTTTACAAAGGTATGAGGAAATATAACTAATATCCTCTTGCAATTCATACACAGACAAAAGCCAACAGAGGCAGGGGAAACGTCTGGTCAAAGTCTATTAAAATCTAGCAATATGACAGACATGAATATTTACAACTCTCTCAGGGGCAGCGGGTAAATTAGGCTCATTTCAACGGTGCACCAGGCCAGAGCTAACACTAATACAGGGTGCTCTCTGAGATCTCTCACCGCACACCACGGTGCATCTTAGTGACAGAAACGTGCTTCAGTCTCCATGATTTACTGAAGCAACGTGTTACGAGTTACCTGTCTGAGCATTCGTGTACAGTCTGAAACCACGGCCAGAGGTATGTTTGCTTTTTAACAAGCTAACATTCAACTGGCACATGTTTTAATGTGTCTAGCCTTTCGTATTCTCCATACAAGAGTGGAAAAGGCACTATTGCGCATCTCCTTTGATGCAAGTCATGCAAGAATGGTCACATCAGCATCTCCATATGCCAAGCCCCCCCAAACCCCTCTGTTATCTTACCTGGACCGGATTGTCGGTTGTTGCTGATGCTGTTAATTATGTAATGCGAGACTTTGGAGTTCTCTGATACCGAGAGCACATAGTCGCCGGGGCTGGTGATGGAGTCCCGGACTAGAAACACGCCGTGCCGCTGCCCCTGCAACAGAGACACAGCCTCCTGCCTGCTCAACCGACCCCAGTACCAGCTGCCACGGTCCTCCGCGTCAAAATTTCCGGCCATGATAACCACTCCAAAGCCGAGGCTTCACCGGGCCTTCCCTTCTCTCCCTCCCGTTATCCACAAGCAAAGCCTTCAACTCATACAAAAACTTTAGCGCCTAGAGCACGTTTAGTAAACAGGCGACATCCGCAGCTAGCTGTTTGGGCATCAATTCGCCGATATAGAACCACAGCCACGAAATAAAAAGGTCAAGAAAACAAACTTGATACAAAACCTCATTGTTGAGCTGCTTCTAAGGCATAAGAACCTCTAGCAAGGATACTACCTGAGATATGAGGGTATCACAAACTGCTGACAAACCAGTGCCAATGGAAATACCAGTGACATTAACCACCTGCAAATGACAAAAACATTAGCAATCAACAAAAATCCAAAGGCAAGCTTATAGAAGGCAATAACAGCAAACAGGCTGAGATGCCAGTATAAACAAAGATAGGGCTGAAAAGCAGGTCTCCTCACCGCAGCTGCTAAAGATACCCCGCCCAGTTCAGTTTTCCCCAAGTGGCCGCAGAACATCATGCTGACGATACTGATCATGAAGACCATCGACTGGGAAATGACCTGGAGATAAGATTGCAAAGAAAATAATACATGTTTGTATTGAAAGAGTTGAAACACAAATCGTCAAAGACACTTCAATCCACACAGTGTAAAAGCGTAAAGCCTGGAGCACGCCTGACGCAGATCTTGTTTAATAGACAGTCAGCATTCAGCTCAAGGTTTTCCATTTGGTTACACGTTAGTTTGACTGGGGTAGAGCTGCTCTGGTGTGTTTGTGCTTCAGGTTAGAGCCCATCTAACTGAAATACACACTTCAGGCTTAAATGATTACTTTGTTACCGTCACTGCTATATACCACAGTTCACGTGTGTTTGCTATTGTGTGACGCACTGAGGCCCTCTTGCACTCATTTGCATATGTAACAAACGTCACTACTATCCTCCCATTTGGACTTCTGATAGAAAAGTCAGAATAGGCAGTTGGTCAGTGTGCTCAGGTGCTTTGCACTGGATTTGACATGTGCACACATGTCTGTTTGGGCCCAGACCTCAGCATGCTCACCATACACAGCTTGCATGACGAAGTTACCCTTACATAATGCTGACAAGGTTGGCTACAATTTTTTTTTCATGTGTGTTTGCTTGAATGAATCTATAGCCTCCTCTTTTCCTGTGGTGTTGAGAATAGTTTCTGTTCCTCATCAGCGAGTGTGTAATATCTGAGTGCTTGATGACAAAAACAGCCAACATTAAAAAGGAAAAAAAACTAACAACCTTTGAGTTTGAAATATTGCAACAGTAACACTTTCATGGGGCATTCAACTGGTAAAAGACTGGCAGCTTCTTATAGCACTCAACAAGGTGACAAACCATAGCATCAGGATCTATTAGTTAACATGCTGTGCATTATATTCCAGAGAGGAAGTTAGATGTTGCTGTTTCAGTATCCAAACGCAGAGCCCACACATACTACCTGCTGTTTCACACCCGTTTAATGTCATGATTCACACCTTCTGTCACACAACTACAGACCTCAACACATTAGTAATGTCGAACCGTGTATTCCACTCCAACACCAACATCTGACACAGCTACCACCCTGACTGTGCTGAGTGACTCTTTTATTACTTTGTAGCGCAGTACAAGTGAAATAAAGACGACTGATGTAGAATTACTGGTATTTAAGAATTCCAGTAGCAGTAGTAGTCCGACATGATTGTAACTGGTTAGTTTCCAGCCCTGTCAGTTAGAAGAGGAAAGGAGCTCCGTTCAGTCTTACCACAGGACCCGCTAGTTTAACCAGCTGTACGACCTCACCCTGGTAGTCCTGCGGGACGCAGCGTCGGACGCGCCTCAGGCAGGAGCCGCAGCCGGAGCCCGGAGCGGAGGGAGCCGCTTCAGCCGCTGTCAAGGCTCCGCTCGGTCCTTTCAGACCATCCATACCCGAAAAAGACAGCCAGGCGTGATTTCTACATGTGCGGTCGAAAATGTCAAGCAAAACTGATCAGTGTTTGTGCCAGAAGAGGGTCACACTTTCTACGAGGTTTCGGAGCGCAATCCACTGACAGCGCTTGGAACTGAAACGGGATGTGATGTGACGGATCTGACGTATGCTATCAGAACATTTTGATCAAAGAGAACGTGATGTGTGCTTTGATAACAGTCTCTAGCAGGGTTGTGACAGTGCGTGGCCTTGGACGGGTGGTGTAACTGATGGAGCAGTCATCCAGTGCAGGGTACAAGCTTCTCCTCCTGGTTTTAAAAGCGTGACGTCGCCGCACTGAAGGGCAACGATAACATCGCGATATTTACGTCCGTTAAGTCTGGAAAAAATGCAGACCACTGTAGATATCAAATGTCAATGGGACAAATCTCTTCCACGGTGTGTTTTTCTACAGCCTGGCAAAATTCCACTGTCATGGCTTATCTGAGTTGCTTTTTATACCGTGCGTCCTCCTCTCAGTCCTCATCACAGTGTTCTCCTCATCAGGTGCTTGTTTTGTTATTCAAAGAAATTGTGAAGATCACAACAGGCAGAGATGAGGCATCTTGCAAAAGCAATGCAGGTTTAATTTCATGTCAGCTGGCATGATTTAGAAATTATTTACTGGTTTGCTGGAACGGCTGACTTTCTGCTTCATATTTTTTGTTATTAAATTCTCACAAGATCACATAGACATAAAACTAGATTTGGAAAATAGTTAAAGTGATAAATGCAACATTTTGAAAAATGTTCCTAGAAACTAATAAATAAAGTCCCTAACCCTAACCCTAATAGGTGGCTAGATGCTTTGGTGAAAAATGTAGAAGAGCAAGAAAGAGCTGAGCCTTTGGAGTGAAGTGTGAAAACTATGGCAGTAAATTTGGGAAACTGCTAACCAAAATGAGTGGTATAAATGGATGTGGTATACTGTAAAAGAAATGACTTCTAATGAATGTATAATGTGGGCACAAGCTCCAATAACATTACCCACAGTTGTTCATACAAGGTTTGAAATACTGTCACACAAGACAAACCACGTAGAGGATGATTCAGGAACCGAGGATGCTTTTACAATACATATTGTTATTGCTGTATTTTGCATAATTTGCAGCAGGTATGTTTCATGAATTCCATATATTGACAATTCCATGTCTCATTCATCATAGTTATTCAGCTTTGAAAGGCTTTCACATTTTGGTATTTCATTTATCAAGTCATTTATTCAGATTATTTTTGAATATACATTTTTTACTTGTTAGATACAGTCATTCAATAAGCTCCACACTTCTCTGCACATTTATCAGTGAGACAGTGTATCAGTTTTTCCATTGTTTAGTAAGTTGAAGGTTCACAGGAAAGCAGCCAACAGGTTTTTTGCTCCTATACGGTGTGAACTCCTTAGTCTGGGAAAATTCAAGATGAAATGCTTGCTTAAATATGTAGCTTCACAGTTTAAGTATGATTTTAGACAGTACACAACAAAGTCAGATTTTTTGTAATCACTAGTGTACTAATTTCCTTCTGTGTGAGTGTTTACACACTCACGGGGGGATTATGTGGTAGAATCTGTTTATGCAACATGCACCG